>SJXQ01006586.1:9583-117931 GCA_006408695.1 Aepyceros melampus
GATCCAACCAGTCCATTCTGAAGGAGATCGGCCCTGGGATTTCTTTGGAAGGAATGATGCTGAAGCTGAAACTCCAGTACTTTGGCCACCTCATGCGAAGAGTTGACTCAGCGGAAGACTCTGATGCTGGGAGCGATTGGGGGCAGGAGGAGAAGGGGAAGACAGAGGATGAGATGGCTGGATGGCATCACTAACTCGATGGACATGAGTCTGAGTGAACTCCGGGAGTTGGTGATGGACAGGGAGGCCTGGTGTGCTGCGATTCATGGGGTCACAAAGAGTCAGACATGACTAAGCGACTGAACTGAACTGAAGTGTGCACAGGTTATATGCAGATACTAGTTATGCCATTTTATACAAGGGACTTGAGCATCTGCGGATTTTGGTATCTGCAGGGGGTCCTGGAACCAATCCCCTGTGGATACCGAGGGACAATTCTACAGTAAGCCTCACTGATTTATTCATAGTGTACGCTTTGTTAAGTTTTGACATATATATGTATACTCATGAAATCATCACCACAATCAAAACAGTGAACATATCTATCCAACCCCTTCTCCCAATTTCCTCATGCTCCTAATAAGTTTATATGAATTTTATAATAAAGCCTACAAAGTATTTTTTAATATAATAAGAGAATGATGACTAGTGTAATCAGTAAAGGGAAGCCAATATACTGAAGCATTGAGTTATTGTGCTGTTCTTAAAAAAAATGGCATTGACATTACCTACAGAAGTTATACGAGCATCAAAATTCAGCTGTCTCTAGTGTCTAAGAGCCACGTCTACAAAGTAATAGGAATGCTTCACATAAAAATCCTTCCCTTTATTTAGTTCTTAAAAATTATGCTAGTTTTTACCTGTAGTTTTTCAGGAAAGGAAATCCTTGTCATTCATCACTATATAAGTTCTTTTCATAATCTCAAGGTCAGGGTACTGTAAATGATTTCTCTTTAGCTATTCTGGGTGTCCTAAGAAGGAAATAAAATAATCCTGTCTCTTCTCTTTCAAACTATATTCAGTGCTATCTAACTATCTCCTACCTACCACCCTACATAAGCATACTACTTCAGAAGTCCTCATGGGATTTACTGGCCTGAAGACAGATAAGAAAAAATTCTATTTCAGGTGGGTTGGTGAATAAAAGGGAATAAGAGCACCAAAGGTATTCGCAGACTTACGCTTCAACTCCAGGCATAAATAGAGACACAGGACAGGTCTACTAAATAACCCGTAAAGGCTAAAGACACTGTTGTGCAGTTTATGAACACAGCAAGGGGGACTTCTAATATCCCACTGGGCTCCTCTCAGACTCTCCTCTTTCAGGGTAGCCTCCATCCTCCATTTCAGCTCTGCTGGAGAGGATGCTCTGGCACACAAAGCACAATATTAACTCTCTCCCAGAGGCAGTCTTGACAAAGCTGGCTCAGTCAACTGAACAAACCTGTCAATTAGCAGTGGGAGATGGGGGGAAGAAAGGTCAAAACTTCTAAGATTCTCTTGTGGCCTTTGTACCATGTGTTTCAAAGTAATGCAAGACAGGTAGAGGCTGAACTATTTCTTCCTCAGAAGGGAAATGTAAACCCTTATCAGGAGATACAGCTCTTGATAGTTTATTTTGTTACATACAGGAATTTTTTTAAATGTTATTAAAAAACACTATGTTTATACACTACAGGTAAGAAACTGGAATAGGAGTGATTTTGCATTTTACCTCATACACTCTGCAATGTCTAAAAATTTCCCCAGGTAAACATTATTATAATTTAGAAATGTTATATGGTTTTTAGACTTCCATTAAATTTTCAAGCTATATTCCTAAGTTTTAAGTTCAGAAGAGAAGCACTATAGCCTGCAGACAAACTGTGAGATAACAGTCAACATGATTATTTCTAGGTAAGAATTTACCTCTTAAGTTTGTATGAAAATGTTTTAAAATCACAGACTAAATAGTTTAAGTATATCTCATCTGACAAAATGAATTAACTTTTTCTTGTAGCCCACAAAACTAGACATAACTTCTTTTTCTTAATTTAACAGCCTATAAACTTTCTCATCCAAAGCTTAAAAAACTGACAATAAGGAGTATGATGAAAATAAAATTTCTACCTTGCCTAACAAGGCTCTAATAATGATTTATCTACAACTCCTTTCTTTCCTAGAATATAAACTAAGATTTTATGTGAAAGATGAGAGGAAAAATAAGGGACAGTTAGCTTTTAGTTCTTATCAGTGTGGCTCATTAAAATGAAAGAGTTACTTTGTATTCTGTCCTGCCTCTCATGGTGCCACAGGTACTCCAGCATTTGTTGACCTGTACAGCTCCCTCACGTCTCTCTGCTCAAACGTCAACTCCCCTGAGCATTCCTTTTAGAACTTCAACCCCTATTTCTCCCTAACCCTTCATAACAACACTGTTTTCAAAAAAGCAGAATGATGTCTCCATTTTGTGAAAAGCTATGAGGATACGAAAAGCAGGATGCATCCAATCCTCCCACCACCCACATGAATTCACTACAGTGGCTGGCAGGATATTATAAACAAAAAAACTGCTTTAGTTTCCAGAAGCAACATAATTTACAACTATACTAAAAAGTCAGATTTTCCAAATTTCAGAAAAACCTACCTACATTTCTAATTCTCTGGTTTAAAAAGTAAGAAGACATAAATGAGTGAGAAGAGTTTTTCTAAAGTTATTTTTAATTGACTGGGGGAAAGAAAAACTCTGAAGAGAGGTACATGGAACAGATAAATCTGGGTTATATTTTATATTTCGACAAACTGATTCAAGACTGTCATCTCATCGTCATTCTATTATCTACACGAAAGTTTAAGGAGAGAAATTAAATATTAAGAAGAATAGTATTTATTTCACATAGAATGCACACCACTGCAACTCAAATGATTTTAGGATGCCATCTTTGAGTAAAGTTCAAGATGATAAGCACAAAGGAATGTGTAAATTATGAAGACTGTTAATAACTTTTGAAAATGTATTTTTCGCCAATGCAAACAAATCTGTTTATTCCACTACTTACACATTACCTAAAATTTTATCAGATTCATCTGAGACCCAACAAATTTGTATTTCACAAAGAGGAATGCTGGAGTGTATGGTCAGAACATAATTTCACCCTCAGTTCTGTCACTTACTATAGCTGTAAACAATTAAATATGCTACAACCTACTTTCTCTGTGCCCCATTTTCTTAATCTATAAAACAGCAATGTTAATGCTATTATACTGTTGTGAAGAACTGGTAACATAAAATGTGAAGTGATTAAAACTCTAGACTCCCAATAAAAGTTGTTTTCAGCAAAAACAAGCACCAGGTAGACCAGTGGAGCCAAACTTCTACAACTTGATAAAATATTAAAATCCTACTGGATGCCACTGTAATGGATGTCATGTGAAAAACAAAACAAAACAAACAAAAACAACCCTCATTACCATATATTTGTGGAAATAATATTTAAGAAAACAAACTACAGGGATTTCCCTGGTGGTCAGTGGTTAAGGCTCTGTGCTTACAATGTAGAGGGCATAGATTCAGTCTCTGCTTGGGGAACTAAGGTCTCATATGCCTTACAGCTCAGCCAAAATAAAAAGAGAAAGAAAACAAACTAAGTGAAAGTCACTCAGTCGTGTCCAGCTCTTTGCAAACCCATGGACGACACAGTTCATGGAATTCTCCAGGCCAGAATACTGGAGTGGGTAGCCATTCTCTTCTCCAGGAGATCTTCGAATCCAGGGATCAAACCAAGGTCTCCCACACTGCAGGTGGTTTCCTTACCCGCTGAGCCACCTGGCAAGCCCAAAACAAACTACAGATATACAAAACTTTTTATAGTGACAGAGACACCAACTTGCAAAGAAGAAAAATCCACTGAAAAAGTTTTTAGAATGATCAACCAGCTGAAAAGGAAATGAGATTTGAAATCTAATTTCAATTCCAAGACATGTACTAAATTAACTACTGTGGGTCCACAGCTATTTTAGGCACTGAAGACATAACAAAAATTTAAAATTTGCCTCTAAGGAGTTTCAGTTCAGTTCAGTTCAGTCGCTCAGTCGTGTCCAACTCTTTGCGACTCCATGAATCACGCACCCCAGGCCTCCCTGTCCATCACCAACTCCTGGAGTTCACCCAAACTCATGTCCATCGAGTCAGTGATGCCATCCAGCCATCTCATCCTCTGTCATCCCCTTCTCCTCCTGCCCCCAATCCCTTCCAGCATCAGAGTCTTTTCCAATGAGTCAACTCTTCGCATGAGGTGGCCAAAGTATTGGAGTTTCAGCTTCAACATCAGTCCTTCCAATGAACACCCAGGACTGATCTCCTCTAGGATGGACTGGTTGGATCTCCCTGCAGTCCAAGGGACTCTCAAGAGTCTTCTCCAACACCACAGTTCAAAAGCATCAATTCCTCGGCACTCAGCTTTCTTCACAGTCCAACTCTCACATTCATACATGACCACTGGAAAAACCATAGACTTGACTAGATGGACCTTTGTTGGCAAAGTAATATCTCTGTTTTTTAATATGCTATCTAGGTTGATCATAACTACTGCCTACTAAATGTATTTGGAAGTATATATTCTAAATATATAGAGGGTCTATATTTCCTATATGTCTGGCAGAAGTCTAAGCACTTTGAATATATTAACTCATTTAATTCTCACAACTCCAAAAGCTAGGTATTTCCACTGTTCTCCTTTTACAGATACAGAAACTGACATTTTAAAAGGTTAAGAATCTTATCAAAAACTACTCAGCAAACAGCTGACATATGCAGACTCTAATCCAAATCTAAGCCAATTTTATAGCTGGGGTTGCTAAGTCACTACTCCTCGTAGCATCTCCAGCAGGGTTCTCAACACAATATATATGTGTCTGTATTGCACTGAATCTAGAATATTCCCTAAATATGATGCTTTCCCAAGTCACAGCCAGACTGCAACAGTAAGGATCAGGGTCTTTCCCAATGCTGTCTCCCCTCTATCACAATATTCATTATACTGAAAAACTAAGCAACTCAAGTAATACCTTCCTCCGTGAAGCCATCCTTAGAGGAGGATGGGAGAAAGCAGGAGTCAGCTGCAACACTTCTGCTGTTACAACTGAAAGCAGCCAACAGGTAACACGGAAACAAAAGAGTGTATCTGTGTTCCAGGAAAATCTCCTTCATGGACACTGAAATGTTATTCCTCTTTTGATTTTTTCTCAACCATTTAAAAATGTGAGAATATCACGAGCCTTACTAAAGCAAGTAGTGGGCCCAATCTGGCCCACAGGCCAGTCTGTTGACATCAGGTATAGAAGAGAGAGATTACACTTTAGATCTAAATAAACCTGGGATAGAACCCTAACTCTGTGATCAGTTACTTGTGTGGCTTTGGACAAGACACTAAGCCTCAGTTTTGTCTACCATAAAACGGACATAACAGCACTGACCATGAGGCTGAAAGGAACTAAAAAAACAAAAAGAAAAACAACAGCACCTCATACAATGTCTAATACAGCAGACCTTCAGTGAGCGACTACATTCACCCTTTCCAGTGGAAAACAAATTCTCCTCTCCTGGATTCTCATAGCATTTAACTTGCACAACTAAGGTCTATAGATATTTAAATTCAAAGCCTTATATTTAACATCTAGATACGAGTTCCATCTCTCCTATTAGATTAAAAGCTTCATCATAATGAGTGGGGTCAGTTTTGCACAATGCAGAATTACATATGGTACCTAATAAATATAAAGTGTTAAGGTTTTTTAAATAAATGAAGATTAAGAGGGACGGTCACATGTATGTGCACAGCAGTAAATTGTTTTGTTTGGCTAGACTAGAGAGCCATCAGGAGGGATAGTATGAAATGAAACAAATGTTATCTTGGGTTGATATTAAGTGGGGGAAGAGTGTTGGGAAAGGAAGTGAGAACTGGTGGAGTATTGTTTGTAATGAGAGGAATCAACACTTATATGCTTATGCTTTAGGTATGTGGTTTTGTAAATACGAGAGCTAAAGATGATGTCTTTCTCCTTTAAATCACATGGAGTAACAGAGGTGAAACATTAACTCTGATTTTCTGGTGTACAATCTGAAATATGTCTAATGTCTTAATTTTAAATTTGAATGCACTATCATAGTAACAGGCCCTATCAAACAGGAAAAATGTATAACCTAAGGACCAAGCAAGACTCAACCCTTTTATCAGTCAGTCTATTCTCCCACATCAGTCCCAGAACTCCAACAGTCACCTGCCTAGGAGTGACTTCCATGTATTTTTTAGGTCCAGCCATGCCCATTCTCCCAAGCTTTTACTGAAGAAACAGCCTGACCCTGAAAGACAGACCTTGGTTCAAATCCTAACCATACCTCTTGCCAGATTTGGATGAGTCACTTTAGGCATTTCTAGCCTGTTTCTTCATCTGCAAACTGGCTTATTTACTTAGAAAGTTGTGAGGATTACATGAGAACAAGTGAAACTATTGACCTGGGGCCCAGCTTCCCAGCTGATCAGTCTTCTGGGTAAACATCCCCTCTTAGCATCCCACTAACACGACAAACTATCGAAGAATTGAATCTGTCACTTCTTTTTCGGATTTCTGCTGATGAGTTAACCACCTTTCCAGTCTAAGACTTACTTGGAATCTCTCCCTCATCCTTTGTGATGTTCTGTTCTGTGTACTGAGTATCCCTATATCCCAATACTCAGATACTGATGATTTTAACTATTATTCCTCAGCAGTGAACAACTGTTCAAACAGAGGAATAACAGAATCACAGCTTATAATATTAGTAATACATGGAATGTCCTAGAAGGGGGGAGAACTAGAAGGCTTTTGTAACATATTGGAGAAGATAGGTGGGCCTAGACAAATGTAGTAGGGCAAAGGAAATGGAATCAAGAAATGCTGTGTGATGGAATTATAAGAACTTGGAAACCAACCAGTTACAGAGAAGTAGGCAGAACAGGTGATTTTTTAAGATTTATAGTTGCAGACTCACTATTTATGACCTATTAACCCACTCACCTTTATCAATATTTTAAAGAAAAAATTTTTTCACTCTTTACAAGTCACACTGCTTAGGGTAAATAAGCCAAGTTTTGTTATAATTCCTTAAATATATTCTCTGTTCTTAAATGAATTATTCTGCATATTGTTTGAAAGATTACTTACCGACATTTAAACATTTATAACACTCTGTCTTCAACACGGTGGGAAGAGGAGATAAAAATGAGATTTTGCTTTTGTAGGACCAAACTTAGAAACTGAGAAAGGCACATAAGCTAATAATTACATCAATGTTATCTGTGCTACATATAAAGCTAAGCATAAAGTACTATAAGAAAGGCCCCAAATATAATCATCTTCATTTTCCTAGGGTAATAAAAGTCTCAGTTCAGTTCAGTTCAGTCGCGCAGTCGTGTCCGACTCTTTGCGACCCCATGAATCGCAGTACGCCTGGCCTCCCTGTCCATCACCAATAAAAGTCTAAGTAATCTTAAGGAGAGAAAAGTATTTTGCCTGTATCTTCCAATTTACTTTTCAACTTCATTGTAATTTTTTCAGCTTGGTTATTTTGAGTCCCATTTTAATACTAATCTGCTGTTGTGTTACAAATCACAGGCTACAAATCCTATCTTTAAAGTTTCCCAATTTCCACATTACATCTGTGCTCAGAATGGATCACTGATAGAAACAGATCAATATTATTTTATTTAAACCATCATAAAAAGAATCACTTAGTTTTTTAGATAGAGCATCTTTATCAATGCCAATGTCACTAATCATTTTCCTAATGCTGTAGATAAACGGACATTAATTCTCTAGGTTTGTAACAGAGGAAAAAATATTTTTTATTAAGTATTTTATAAATTATATCATTTTTATCCCTTGGGATTTTTCAGACAGGCTCAGATTTCAAACTCTACCTGCTTTTGTAAAGTAAGTTTACAAAGAGCTCTCTGTTGAGAATAACCGAGCAGAGCGTTGTCACTCTTCTCAGCTCTTGTACCAAAGCAGTGACTTCTGCCCAGATGTTTGTGACCAAAGGAAGAAAGAGCTATACAACTAGTAATGCAGAAAGATAAGGACAGAACACTGGATTTAAGATGATCCAGTCAATTAAAATAATTTTTAAGAACTCTGTAGAGAATTGACAGGCCATGAAGAAAACCCAGAGAAATAAACGGATGAATAAACATGTACAAAGACAAAACACCACCAGTTTACTAGGCAAAAAGTGAAATTCATTCTAGATTCTCAATTTACCTGCACGCTTATGGCAAAAGTTAGATGAAAATAATGTATTTTGTCTCATACAATAAATATAAATTATACCCAAAGCCATAAGATGTCAGACAATCTGTAGGTTAGTTAGAAATTGGGAGGAAAAACCTATACATGAAGTTTCCATGCAGCCTCCAATTGAGACTTCCCTGGTGGCTCAGATGGCAAAGCGTTGCCTGCAATGCAGGAGACCCAGGTTCAGTCCCTGGGTTGGGAAGATCTCCTGGAGAAGGAAATGGCAACCCACTCCAGTATTCTTGCCTGGGAAATCCCATGGACGGAGAAGCCTGGTAGGCTACAGTCCATGGGGTCACAAAGAGTCGGACACGACTGAGCAGCTTCACTTCACTTCACTTCAGTTTCAGCAGTTCATTTTTCATTTGGCTGTTTGTAGCTTAGTAGACGGCTGGGACCCCAAGGAAACTCACAAAAACAGATTTAATGATTATAGGATAATGACTACACTAATAAAAGTCCAATCACCAACTGAAATATTAATTTTAAGGGAAAGTACTTCTGATTCCAAGAAAGGAGTCCAGGGCCACATCTATTCCAAATGTGGTCTCGATATGATCACCAACCCCACGCGGTAGGGACCCAGCCCCTCACACCCACAAACTCATCTTTTACCTGGTTCCTTGAAAATAGAGATTCCGTATTTTACTGTGCATAACAACCACTCTGGGGACATATCTTTAACAAATCATGATACTGATAATACTCCAGTAGGCGGTTTGGGTACCACACTGAGAAATACTGCTTTTAGAGGCTTTGGCTGGGCAAAATGGAAGAGAATGATGGTGGTAGCAGGTGCTTATAGAAAATACCCTGAAGCATCTAAATCTCTAGAAGGGCAGACCTTAGGGAGGGAGGGGGCTATGAGAAGAGGGTAATAGCGGCCATAAATGTAGGTTACCTGAAGGAGACAATTACCTTAAATGGAATGCACAGATAAGAGAATAAGCACCATTTATTTTTTTTAATGCAAACCCTGAAACGCAAGCCTAACAATGGGCCCTTGCTCTAGAGTGGGTATAACTGAGGGACCAGGACCCAAAGTGAGAATGTTCTGTAGCCACATGAAGGGGAGATGGAGTGCAGGAGGGGATTGAGGGCAATTCTGAGCTCTTGCAAACAGATGATAAATAAAAATAAAACAGGAAATACAATATACTTTACCTTCATGCTTAGACTAAAAGTCAATTTCAGGATCTGGTATTAGTACTAAGGGAGGTACAGGCTTGGCCAACAAGAATACTGCAAAATGTGTGTTAGCTGCTCAGTCGTGTCTGATTTTTTGTGACCCCATGGGCTGCAGTCTGCCAGGCTCCCCTGTCTGTGGAGTTCTCCAGGCAAGAATACTGGAGTGGGTTGCCATTCCCTTTCCAGGGGATCTTCCAGATGCAGGGACTGGACCCAGGTCTCCCACACTGCACAAACTTGCCGCCACATCATTTGTCTTCAAAACACACACACACATCCCTCTTTCAAATCAGTAAGAGAGAAAAGCCAACCTGACCTTCCCCCTGAGGCTGAGTTCTGCCATCTCAAAACAATAAATATTTAAACAGAAAAATAAATATTTCAGAACAAAGTCATTCAAACCAATAGTCTATTAGGCTAAAAATGACAAGTAATAGTCTTAATGTCTCCAACCTCTTAAGAGCTCTTTCTTCCAGATCTCCTTAAAGCAGTACTGAGAACCTCAAACCTCTGGGAATCATGTCTTCTACTGGCAACAAGAGACCACAAGAGATACTCTAGTCAGCTACCAGCTTCCTTGGAAATGAAAGGATCTTACATACACTTAATGGTTGACTGTCTATTCTATCCAATGTAATTGGTGATTTATACAGTGCATGGATAATTATTCTTTTTCTCAAACAAACTTTTCACTCCAATTTAAATTAATTTAGTCTTTATTGTGACTTCATGGGCAATAAGTTTTGTGTCTTCTCTATGTTAAACTGAAATATCCTTAAAATTATCCACAACGCACATTCAGAATAAAACATTAGCAAGATTTTGTTGTGTGTGCTGAATAATACAATATTTAATCATTCTTCATAGATTTTTGCACTGGATGTTCTATTATAGTCTACCTCTTTAAAATGAGTAATATGTATGATGTGTATATACAATAATAAACAAAATTTTCCCTCATACTCTTTACAGGACAAAACTGCATTTTACCTGGCAACCACAGTTAACATGATGGTTTATATTTCCTCTAGTCATTTCATGAGTAAAGCCCCTAAACAGATCAGGGACTAAGTCATATACTACTTTAGAGTAGCTTCCTCTCCAAA
Organism: Aepyceros melampus; assembly: GCA_006408695.1. Classification (NCBI taxonomy): domain Eukaryota; kingdom Metazoa; phylum Chordata; class Mammalia; order Artiodactyla; family Bovidae; genus Aepyceros; species Aepyceros melampus. Next base: position 20,188 of record SJXQ01006586.1, read on the forward strand.
CAATAAGCACACTGTAATTGATGTTTAAAAAATACATGCTAAACTGAATTAACCAGGTAGTTGAATATCTGCTTCTGAAGTTGTCTATAAAATAGATAGGGACCTTTCTCTCAATAGCTTAGGAACTCTGAAGGAAGTTCACTACCACGTAATCACTCATAAGTATTTACTACAGAAGGAGTTATTCATATATATACATATTAATTGAGAAGCTTACATGTGAGATCTATGCCATGTACTGTGGAAAATGAAAAGAAAAATGAGTCTCTGCTCTCAACAATTCTCACCCAGGATAACCCAAGAATCTTTCTTTTAATAGTTCTTCTTTCTTCTAGCTTCAGTTCAGTTCAGTTCACTTCAGTCGCTCAGTCGTGTCCAACTCTTTGCAACCCCATGAATCACAGCACGCCAGGTCTCCCTGTCCATCACCAACTCCTGGAGTTCACTCCGACTCACGGCCATCAAGTCAGTGATGCCATCCAGCCTCTGTCGCCCCCTTCTCCTCCTGCCCCTAATTCCTCCTAGCATCAGAGTCTTTTCCAATGAGTCAGCTCTTTGCATGAGGTGGCCAAAGTACTGGAGCTTCACCTTTAGCATCATTCCTTCCAAAGAGATCCCAGGGCCGATCTCCGACTGGTTGGATCTCCTTGCAGTCCAAGGGAGTCTCAAGAGTCTTCTCCAATACCACAGGTCAAAAGCATCAATTCTTCGGCGCTCAGCCTTCTTCACAGTCCAACTCTCACATCCATACATGACTACTGGAAAAACCATAGCCTTGACTAGACGGACCTTAGTCGGCAAAGTAATGTCTCTGCTTTTGAATATACTATCTAGGTTGGTCATAACTTTTCTTCCAAGGAGTAAGCATTTTTAAATTTCATGGCTGCAGTCACCATCTGCAGTGATTTTGGAGCCCAGAAAAATAAAGTCTGACACTGTTTCCACTGTTTCCCCATCTATTTCCCATGAAGTGATGGGACCAGATACCATGATCTTCGTTTTCTGAATGTTGAGCTTTAAGCCAACTTTTTCACTCTCCTCTTTCACTTTCATCAAGAAGCTTTTTAGTTCCTCTTCACTTTCTGCCCTAAGGGTGGTGTCATCTGCATATCTGAGGTTATTGATATTTCTCCGGGCAATCTCCTCAACCTAATGAATTTTCCAAGCAGCTGCCAGTGAACTTTCTAAAATAAAACCTAAATCAGGTATTGCTAATTAATTCTTTTCTTAAAATCCTAGATTCCTCAATGCTTACAGCTCAAGTCCCAATACCTCTACATGGAAGTCATGCTCCCTGCATAATTCATCTATTCGGCTTCAATTCTTGCCATCAAATATTTACTGAGTACTTACCATGGATTATTAGACACTTTCTTCTAGGTGCTGGGAAACAGTGATTAAAAATACAGGGTTCTTGCCCTTATAGAGTCTACCTTCTACTAGAGAGACGGATAATGAACAGGTGAGTAAAACAAGAAACAGAAGGAGTGGTGCAGAGAGAAACGAAGCAACAAAGCGGGCAGGGGAAAATCAGGCTGGAGGGTACAGAACCCTCTCAACTACTGATCATATTTCACCTTTCAACATTTTCCCCCCAAATATATTCTAAAAAGCTTTTGGTATTTATTTCCAGGGTATTTTGGGTAATCTATTTTTTGTTTTTAAAGTTGATTTTTATTTTTATGAAATTATACATGTACATGATAGTGAACCCAATGGATACGGAAGAATTTATGACAGAAAACGGCAGTCTCCTCCCCGCTCCTTCCCTTCACCAGTCCTCTTGGGAATGACCCTCTGTTAAACTTTTCTTAAAAGGCAGAGGCTCCAAGGCTGGAAGCTACCTAGAGTATGTGCTCAGTTGCTCAGCTGTGTCCAATGTGATCCAGTGGACAGCAGCCCATCAAGCTTCTCTGTCCATGGGATTCTCCAGGCAAGAATACTGGAGTGGGTACCTTCTCCAGGGGATCTTCCCAACCCAGGGATCAAACCCAGGTCTCCTGAATTGCAGGCTACCTTAGGGCTACTGACTCCTCTCACCTCTCCAGACTCAGATGTCAAATCAATCTGCAGATCTGTGCACACAGAGAGTAGGACTTGGCCTCCTCAAGAGGCCACTGAACGGGTCAGGTGTGGTAACCGTTTGAACAGCAAACTTTGACCAAAAAGCGGGATAAGCAGGAGGTGAGAGGAAACCAGTAGATGAAAACATGTCCTCATACTCAGGAGGCCTGGCAAGAGGAACAGTAATCTATACAATGTCTCTTAAGACTTCTGCTGAAGCCAAGGCATCAGCAATGTCTTTTACAAAGCTTTGTCCAAACTTTCTCCTTTGTTTTCTCTCCCCTTTCCTTATCCTGCTTTCCTGAGATTGTATTCCCCAATAAAGTACTGTCTCAGGCTCTGTTTTTAGGGCACATGGGCTAAGGAAATCATCTGAGACTTATCTCTTGTGTTTTCCATCTTTGCATCTTGAAGCTTGCATTTTGGGAAATATCTTTACTTTCTTTCCTCCGATGGCCTGTTTTCTTTTGACTATCACATTCTTAATCTCTTAAGCTCTTCACATTCTCAAATTGTTCCCTTCTCATTGTACCCAGTACTGGTTTTAGGCATGTCTTCTCTTCTTTAACCTTACTATGTTAGTTAGAATGCTTCTTTAAATTCTGCTCTGCCCCCTGGATCATGTTTCTGTTAGGGTAAGTACTTCTTTTTGTTTCTTGTCTTCCCTTTCATGCTGAAAGTGGACTGGTGACCCAGGTATAAAACTTGGTTAGCTGGTGTGGGTTTCCTCTGCTATCCTGTAAGGAAATCTGTTCTCTTACTGGGTCTCTTCCTAGAATTAAAGTTCTAATTGGGAACTCAGTATGAGATAAGAAAGAGCACGTCAATGGTTTTCAGGGTTCGTTTCAGGCCCCAAATATCATATTAAAGAAGAGGTGCCAATATTTAATACAAAAAGTTAAATTTCGCCAAGCATTTTTTGATCAATTTATTTGGAGTTAAACAACCTGGGGGTTTTGGTTTTTCCTTTTTTTTTTTTTTTAATGCTGGAGAAAAGAGGCAGCATAGTAAACACTGGCTACTTCCACTGGGAAGGAGTTGGAAAGGTTACATCGAGGCCAAGCAGTTGAATCAACCCTTGTAGAATGCACACGAAATCCTTGTTGTCCATTCCTTCTTCACTCCTGCTCTGAACCCAGAGCCTCTTGCGGATCCTGCTAGGCAAACCAGCTTCCACACCACTCACAGCCTCCTGGTAATAACTGGCAGGCTTTAGCTGCTCCTCCATTCATCCATCAACTGGTTCCTCTTTGCTTTCTTTTAAAGAAATCTGTTTAACTTTTGTTTATAACAATTCTTCACCCATTTCTGTTAGTGTTTGCTGTTCTTGGTTTATTTCTTTTTGCACTTCTATATTGTTATTTCAGTGGAGACGTAAGGCAAGTACAGTATCTATCATTCTGACCCAGAGGTCATAATTTATTTTCTGGAAAGGATTTCAACCATCAGTAAATTACAGAATTCCAGGTTCCTTTTTCATTTTGAGAAAGGACATTGGTTTGATGGACTTCTATGTTTCTTTACCATTTAACAATACTAAGATTTATTAAAGGCAAATGAGAGAAGTTAAAGGAAGATGAGAAGTGTTTAGCATAATTCTAAAAACAGCCCTTTTACTTACACTTGAGGCAATTAGATACATTTAGATTACAGGAAGTAAAAAAAAAACAACAAAACAAAGCCAAAAACTCAAAGAAGAGCAGAAATAGATGTGTACTTTACTTCTAGTCATAGTCCAAGTGCCCATGTACATGTACATCCAACACTATGTGCTCAACATTATTCTAAGTCCTGAAAAACAAGACTTTCAAGGTTCTAATCACTCTAAAAATATAAACAAAAGAAAAAACAAGTATTTATCAATTAAAATGTGTAACTCTTCATCTTCCTCCTTCTTCACAAATGTAATGGTGGCCAATATCAGAATGCAGTTTAAAGGAAGGAAAACAATTCCCATTATTCTACTGATCTCTAACATACAAATCAATCAGGCACACTACAGACTCTGATCCCTCAGGAATGGCAATGAAATATAAACTAGTGGCTGCAATATTTATTCCTTCCTCAAAATGAGGCAAATAAATCTAGAAAAGAAATTAAAAGTCCTACGTTGGGAGAAGTCATGAAAAAAAATCTATCATGGAGAAACTGTCATTACTAACCAGAAAAACCTAGTCCTATCTCAAAGTAAGGGAGCATATTCAGCTTCAGAAAGGTGGCATGCAGAAAACCAAGAGCGGAGATCTGAAATCAGTTCCTAAGGGCACTAAAAAGAAGCTATCTATATGGACTATAAAGAAAGCTGAGTGCCGAAGAATTGATGCGTTTGAAATGTGGTGTTGGAGAAGACTCTTGAGAGTCCCTTGGACTGCAAGAAGATCCAACCAGTCCATCCTAAAGGAAATCAGTCCTGAATATTCATTGGAAGGACTGATGCTGAAGCTGAAACTCCAATACTTTGGACATCTGATGTGAAGGACTGAGTCACTGGAAAAGACCCTGATGCTGGGAAAGATTGAAGGCAGGAGGAGAAGGGGACAACAGGGATGAGATGGTTGGATGGCATCACTGACTTGATGGACATGAGTTTGAGCAAGCTCCAGGAGTTGGCAATGGACAGGGAAGCCTGGTGTGCTGCAGTCCATGGGGTTGCAAAGACTGGGATATGACTGAACGACTGAACTGACTAATACACTTTAATGATTGCTTGGTAACAAAAACACTCCCAGATTCCATTCCACGTTTCCTACTTCCAAGTCAAGACAAATGCTCAAAGAGCAAACAAAACCAGAAAATCTTCAAGCATTTCAAAGGGCACATTTATTTCTTCTTACTTATAATCTTTTTTCCTTAGAACTTCATTATCATTATCACATCAATAAGACTATCCAGCTTCATTCAAGAATAATTTTCCAACAAAGAACACCCAAGATATCTGAGTTCACCTTTTAACTCATTTTCATATTTTCCTCTCTAGGAACGGGGGGCATACAAACTTCACATTTTAGCCTCTACAGACTAAACATCTTTTATTAAAGGCCTGAAGGTTTCTAAGAAGATGTTCTGAACTGGAGAACTAGCTCCAGTTCTGCTGTACTAAACTGTATGACCTTGGACAGCTCACTTCCTCTGGGGTTCTGTTTCCTGATAAGTAAAGTAAAGCTCATTACAGCTCTTAGAATCTGATTCTGTGAGAAAGAGACCTTACCCAAAGATAGAATATAGTGAAAAAGAAGAAACATTAGGTATACCATGTGAAACTGTGTTTTCTTCTGTAGTTGTCAGCAAAGTGCCATTAAAAGCTTAGCTGCTTCCTTGTCCAAAGTGGCTACGAGCTGCTCAAAAGAGCCAGTGCTTTGATTTCTCTCTTACCCTGTACAAATACTCCCATATGATACTAAGCCATCAAACTCTAAGAGCTGAGATAAAAATTCAGGAAATGAAAATTATGTATACTGCTACTGCTACGTCGCTTCAGTCGTGTCCGACTATGTGTGACCCCATAGACAGGAGCCCACCAGGTTCCCCTGTCCCTGGGATTCTCCAGGCAAGAACACTGGAGTGGGTGCCATTTCCTTCTCCAATGCGTGAAAGTGAAAAGTGAAAGTGAAGATGCTCAGTTGCGTCTGACTCTTCGCAACCCCATGGAGTTCAGCCCTACCAGGCTCCTCCATCCATGGGATTTTCCAGGCAAGAGTACTGGAGTGGGGTGCCATGGCCTTCTCTGAAGTTATATATAGAATAGTTAAATTGATCAATTCTGTACTTAGCCCAGAGGAACCTAAGGCTCTAAGAAAATTAGCAGACATTTCTCAAGGTTCTGGCTAAAGGTAAATTACAGAGATTTTTTTCTTATATTAAAGAAAAAGTTAAATAAATATTAAGGCCTATATCCTTCATATGACACTTAAGGTAATGGCTAGCATTAAAAAAAAAGTGGGGGGGGGGAGGGATAGAAATAGCAGAAACACTGGAATAAGCTAAATGTGGATTCAAACCCAGGCTTTGCCATGTACAGCTGTGTGACTGTGGACAAGTCACTTAACTTCTCAATTCCTTGATACTTTTATTTGTAAAATGAAGATAGCTACCCAGTGGAATATCTACAAGAATTAACTGACAGCATGTATACAAAATTCTTTGCTTTTGGCTAAAAGAAAAAGTAGTAGAAATAATAACTACCTATTGTGAAGCAAGAAGAAAAAAGGGGGAAAGAATATATAGTCCACAAAATAAACCTAAGAGTTGAGTTATAACTTTAAAGTTCTTCAAGTTCTTTTTCACATAATAGCAATATCACTACCAATGTTAGGGGAGGGGTGGTGTTTGGTTCATATTCTTTTTACTAAAAGCTTTATATAAAATATAGGCTAAGTGAAATGAACCCAAACACAACACATATATTCCCAGTTCTTCCAAAATGTCTCCTGGTTCCTCAAGAGAGAAAATGATAAAAGTATATATTTGGCTGAATTTTTGTTCATAGTTGCTGCACAAGTAAGTGACAGGCAACCATTCCAACTCAAGAAAGCTCCACCCAGAGCCACTCCACTCACTTACTCTAGCAGGTCCATGTTTAGTTCAACAGACCCCTGCCCCACTTAAACGTCTAGATAACCTGAAAACCATTTAAACAGCAATGGCTGAAAGCCTGAAGGCTGCTTACTACAGGATTTCTAAAGATTCATAAATCTCAGACCAACGCTCATCATTTTCACTGTCCACAGTGCCCTGTCTTCTCTGTTGCTGAACTAAGCAGATGGTACGCTGAGTTTTCTCCCTTCCTCTTCTGCTAGGACTGCAATGACACTGAATCCATAGGACAAAGGCATCTCTCCTTTTTCCACAACAGACCACAAATCATGCTCAAATACAAAAACACAGAAACCCTATTCTTCCTGTGATCTTACTCATGTATTCTTAAAAAACTATCTTTAACTGTGATTAGATCAGTCCTAGATTCTCTCTGAAATTATTCCACCACTGAGTCTTACTTAATATTCAAAAATTTGCTTCTAGATCCACTTAATATCTCACCTAACACACACATACACAATATGCCATAGCCTTTTCTCACTCCTTCCCTTTCTGCCAAACTCCCGAAACGAATTCTTTTCTCATCTGAACTTCTAAAGGTACTTTATGGACATCATATCCACGTAATTTACCATATTCTCTCTTTGTATTTTAATTATTCTTTTACATCATATGCATTCTTCTCCAACATTGCTTGAAATTACTGTTCAGCTGATTTTTCACTCATAAACTAGGAATACATTAAATGAAGTATCATGTAATTTTTTTTTTAAGTAAGCATTCTCCTTTCTGCTTTCAATTAGGATGGAGTAATGAGGACAAGACTTATCTTGCCACCTCAAACAACTAAAAACAGAAAAAGTACATGAAGCCTGGAGAAAGTTCTCAAGCTGTGGCACAAAAAGGAAAGCCAGGCAGTGGTCTCCATGGGTTGAGGAGATAAAGCTTCAAGTCCAGGGAAGTCAAGACCATTAGAGGTCACAGGGGAGAGCGCTGCAGAAGACAGAACTGCACAGAGAGAATTCTGAAGACCCACAGAGGGTTCCCCTGAAGAGCTTAGCTGAATGACAGTATCGTGAGAAACTACTGAAAGAACTGAAGGAGCAGTGCTAAGAGCTCACACACAGTGTTGGAAACAGAGCCTGCTCTCCAAAATGAGAGTGGGAAATCTGATCATTTAAAAAGCACCAGTTACAGTGCTAGGAAGAGTCTTGCCTCAAAAGCGAGGTAGACTAATGAACACAGCTCTGGTCCTATCTAACAAAACTTAAAAATAAATCCTGAAAGAATTAAACTATTTCTAAGAAAGTCAGCTGTGCTGTAGACAAAGTTCAAAAATATTTATAAGCAGAAAAAACAAACAAACAACTCATCTAGCATCTAACAAGGTAAAATTCACAGCGTCTGGTATCCATTCAAAAATTACCATGCATTCAAAGAAGCAGAAAAATGCAACCCATAATGATAAGAAAGATCAACCAATTGCAACTGATCCAGAATGAATATAGATATTAGAATTAACAGATAATGACATTAAAACATCTGTATTCCACATGTTCAAAACAACTGTACATAAAAGAAAATTGAGCATGTTAAGAGACATGGGAGATACAAAAAGATTTGCATCAAAATTCTAGAGATGAAAACTATATTATCTGAGCTTAAAAAAAATTCTATTGCACTAATAATGACAGATTAGACATTGCAAAAGAAAAGATCAGTACACTAAATACTACCACAACAGAAACTACCCAAAGGAAAGACATAGAGAGTAAAAAAGACTAAGAGTAATGAACAGCAAGCCGTGAAAATAACATGGAATGGTTATGGTCTAATATATACTGGTGATGACAGTTTTTTTCAAAATTGAAGGATAGTTGATTTACAATGTGGTGTTAGCTTCAGGTGTACAGCAAAGAGATTCAGTTTTATGTAGATTCGTTTCCATTATAGATTTTTACAAGATATTGAATATAGTTTCCCGTGCTATACAGTAGGTCCTTGTTGTTTATCTCTTTTACCTGTAATCGTGTGATCTGTTAATCCCGAATTACTAATTTGTCCCTTCCCTGCCCACCAGCTGTATCCTCCCCCTCACTCTCTCCCTAAACTTTTTAAAAGAATCTACTCCTGGTCATCTTGAGTGGAAGGAAAAGGGAGAAAGAGATAGCTTGCAGTCAATATACCACATTTGGTATACTTACTGTGGGTTATCAGTCCCTAATATTTCACTGTCACCTTTTCACATTCTTTGCCTTTCTACACTTACTGGAGTCATACACTCTTTCCTTTCCTCTTTGCTGACCTCTTAAGCCAGAGCTCCTATGCCACTTACCCACATTCTGTCTTCTGGATATATGCAGCCTTCCACTGGAAGATCTACAAGAGATTTGCGTGTTCCCCAAACAGCTGTTTGTGCCAAAAGTCCTCCTTTCTTCTTACCAAATAAAACATCCATTTCCAAAATGACATTATATTTTAAGTATTAACTGATTTAAGTAATAAACACGAGAATATATGTGACTTTAACTCTTCTGGTTTGAACTTGTCATGAAGTAACAAGTTAAAATTCATTAATTCAATCAAGAAGTATTAAATTGAACTAGATATGATGACAAACACAGGCGAGATAGTCTCAATCCTACAAGAAACTACAGTCTGATGGAAAAAAACAGACAAATGTATTCACAGTTAGAGTAATACATACTATGGACTAAGAGAACAATATGTATACAATGCCAAGGGAGCACAAAAAAGGGAAAACTCTATGAGACAGGGCAAGTTTTCTGAAGTGGGTAACATCTAAGCTGAATTTTTAAGGCAAGAAATAAATCACGTGGGAGAAAGTAATAATATATGAAAGATAATATATTAATATGAAGAATTATATGAAAAGCACGAAGGTACAAAATATGACCTATTTGGGGAATTGCAAGTGGTTCAGTAGAGTGGAGGGAGAAAGCAAGTGAGGAAAGGAAAAGAATCATCAAGATTTCTAGGAGGAAAATGAGAGAAGCAAACCTTAACAGGGATTGAAGACGACCTGTCAAAGCCACTAGAAACCATGTCCCTGTCATCAAGTTAGATGGGGACGCTTACCCTCTGCTAAATATCAGGGGAACTGCAGCCCTCCAAGTCAGGGGTTGGCAAGTTACAGCTTTCGTCCAAAGCTGCTCCACCACCTGCTTTGGATAATCGGAAAGCTAAGTGTAGTTTTTACATTTTCAAATAGCTAAAAAATTCAAAAGAAGAATATTTTGTGGCACATGGAAATAATATGAAACTAAAATTTCAGAAGTGTTTTTAAATAAAGTTAACAAGAACATAGCTACGCCCATTCACTTACCAATCGTGGATGACCACTTTCATGTCACAACAGTAGAAATGAATAGCTGTAACAGAGGCAGCATGGCTTGAAAAGCCAAAAAAATTTACTATCTATCTAGTCATTAATGGAAAAAGTTTATGGGATTCTGCTCTGAGTCTTTCAAAATCCCATCTCCTTCAATTAAATCTCAGCTTATCTGTTAAGTTCTTATAAGAAACCTCATAATATTAGATAAAAGACTAATTATATTATTTGTAGATATGAGTATTATTTTTTAATTTCATAAAATTACTGATTTCCATTTCCATATTTTCTTCTTAAATATTCCTTTACATATGAAATATCAAATTTTGATTGCAGAACTTTATCTTGCAATTCTAAATGAATTAAATATCTCTAGTTATATGATTCCAAGTTAAAAATTTTAAAACCGCATTTCCTTCTGTTAATGGCAGTCGAGCTGTACTTATTTTCTGGGTCATTAATTAAATAAATGTTATCCTAATATTCCAAAACTGATAGATAGCCTTTGAAAAATTTCAAAAGGAATGATGGAAAAAATAATATATCAAAATATGATAATCTAAGATTATTTCTAAAGTATTTGATTTATAATAAGTATTAATAAATCAAAAAAATTTCCCAGAATTTAATTTCTTTTTTTGGGTGTGTTTTGCTTCTATTCTCAATAGAAATAAAACACTATGATTTACTGTTGCTATCAATTTAAAAGATTCTATAATTCCCAATTTTGGCTCTATCAACACTTTTTTGATACAATTTCAACATCTCAAGGAAGGCGATCAAATTTATTTCGTTGATTTTTAATATGTCATTTGTTGGTCCAATTGGCATCTTCAAAACAGAATTTATAAAAGAACAAGTTTAAAAAGTGAAAACTTCAGTGTTAGTAACCTTTGAGGGATCTGGGCAAGAGCTAGAAGTTAGAAGGTAAGGAGACTCTCACCAATCAGCTGACAGTGTGCATTAAAATGGAGAAGAAAACAAATATTCTACTTTAAGAGGTGAGGGTAAAAAGTCCTTATTTTTGAAGTTGTGAATATCTGACAATATTACATGGTCAATAGACTTTAAAAACTGAGTAAACTCAACATGCTGTCAAAAAATAAAACCTATAACAAAGATATGCTGCTTAATAATACTCATAACTACTTAGTAATTAGATATAAATGATACACCATTCATATAAATTGTCATAATTAGACCAGAACAGCAAAGACTCTAGAAACCATATGGTTTCCTATCTATGAGGAGTAACTCAAGGAGGCAGGTAAGATGAGCACAGAAAACAGAAGACTGAAGGGAACATGTAGCTAGCAGTTATTTTCAAATACCTGGGTTTTATGAAGAAGAGAGATGAAACCCCTCCATGTGAGTCTGGATGACAGAGCAATGAAGAAGGAGAAGACAAGAATGGAGACAGGCTTGAGCTCACCATGAGGAAATGAGAAGAGAATAATGGAAACAGATTTGACCTCACCATGAGGAAAGCATTTCAACTCTGTAATGGCTAACAATGGAGTGATTTATCTATGAGGTTTGTGATATAATGGAAGAATATGCAAATCTGGAATTAAAGGCATCTCAAATCTGAAACCTATTCCTATCTGTTCCTAGAACTACCAAATTGCTTGACTTCTTGAATCTCAGTTTAATGTACTGGAAAAAAATGGAAAAATACCACCTAGCTCAAAAAGAGATTGGCAAGTGACATATGATATCAGTAAAACAATTTTATATATGTAAATGTGCACACGTGTAGGTATGCTAAGTCTCTTTGGTCATGTCCAACTCTTCGTGACCCTATGGGCCAAGCCCACCAGGCTCCTCTGTCCATGGGATTTGTATATAAAACTGGTACAAAGTAGGTATGCAAAAACAAAAGGTTATTTCAATAACAGTAGTTATTAGTGGTGGTCAAGAACAGGGAAGCTGAAGCCAAACTCTGGTTGAAATCCTGGAGCTGCCAACTTAACTTCTTTGTATTCCTGTTTGCTGATGTCTACAATATGGACGTAATAGCACTTATAAGGCTGCTGAAAGGAACTATACAAGGCCCTGACGATGGTGCCTAATGCATCATATACATACGCTATAATGTTACTGCCTGTGTGCTCGGTCACTTCAGTTGTGTCCAACTCTTTGTGACCCTATGGACTATAGCCTGCCAGACTCCTTTGTCCATGGGATTTTTTCAGGCAAGAATACTGGAGTGGGTTCAGCCATACCCTCTTCCAGGGGATCTTCCTGACCCAGGGATTGAACCTACATCTCCTGCCTTGCAGGTGGATTCTTTACTGCTGAGCCACTGGGGAAGCTCAACCTATTATTATGTAATATCAGAAAAATAAATTCACTTAGTGAATTCCTTATTATTGCAAGTATTCTATCAAAGCCTTGAACATGTAAGAGATGGAAATTTCAGAAGTAAATAAGAGAGTCTCACCTAAATTTATTCATTTACACAGTCAACAAGTATTATATGAATATGTAATACTTAGAAGGGGCATTAGAGCACAGTGGTTAAGAGTACAGATTCCTAAGCCAGTCTGTGGATATGAATCCCCACAGTATCTCTTAGTAGCTTATAAATTGGGGCAAATTACCTAATCATGGTATTCCTCAGTTTCTTCTTTTGTCCTATGAGGGATAATTACAGGGCTGATGAGAGGATTCAACGATCTCATCATGTAGGGACTTCCCTGGTGGTCCAGTAGCTAAAACTCCACACTCCCAAAGCAGGTGGCCTAGGTTCAATCCCTGGACAGGGAACTAGATCCCACCCACATACCTCAACTGAGTTCCCAGGCCACAGCTAAAGATCCTGCATGCCCCACAAAGACCAAAGTCCTGCATGCTGCAACCAAGACCCAGTGTATCCAAATAAATAAATATTAAAAAAAATGAGTTAATGTAGGTAAAGTAGTTAGCACAGTACTTGACAGTAATACATCATATATAAAGATTAGCTGATTAGCTATTCTTTTTTTTTTTTTGACTACATGCTAGGCACAGTTCTAGATACAACTGACTTCTCTGACAGGGTCCTTGCTTCAAAGACCTTACATTCTTTGGAGGGGTGGGGTAGCACTGATGATAAACAAGCAAATAATAAGTAACGACAAACAAAAATATCAGTGATCAGAGAAAACAGGTTAAGGGGATAGGGAGAGATTGGGGAATTTGAGTTAAGAAAGTCAAAGGAGAGCTCTTGAGAAACCTCGAAGATGAGCGTTTCTATGACTAATGAGAAAAACAGAAGGAAAAGTTCTGAGCAGGAGGATGCAAGGCATGTTAAAAGGAAGAACAAAGATGTCAGTGTCAAAGGGCAGCAGGAGGTAAGGCTGGAGAGAGACAGTCAGGTTCACGATCACTCAAGGGCCTTAAGAGCAGAGTGAGGACACTGAATTTTATCCGGAATCTGAAGGGAAACAAGGTTTAAAGCATGGGAGTGACAAAATCCAATGTGCACTCCAAATGACTCACTCTGCCAATGAACCCAATTATTAATCAATCTAATCAATTAACCAGTCCATTCTGAAGGAGATCCACCCTGGGATTTCTTTGGAAGGAATGATGCTAAAGCTGATACTCCAGTACTTTGGCCACCTCATGCGAAGAGTTGACTCACTGGAAAAGACCCTGATGCTGAGAGGGATTGGGGGCAGGAGGAGAAGGGGACGACCGAGGATGAGATGCTGGATGGCATCACGGACTCAATGGACGTGAGTCTGAGTGAACTCTGGGAGTTGGTGATGGACAGGGAGGCCTGGCGTGCTGCGATTCATGGGGTCGCAAAGAGTCAGACACGACTGAGCGACTGAACTGAACTGAACTGAATCAATTAATCAATCTAACAATTATTTGGCTCCAAGGCTTTCTGAATTTAATTATTCTACTACTAACGGTGGTTTAGTTGCTAAGTCGTGTCCAACTTGTGCAACTCCATGGACTGTAGCCTGCCAGGCTCCTCGGTCCATGAGATTCTCCAGGCAAGAATACTGGAGTGGGTTGCCATTTCCTCCTCCAGGGGATCTTCCTGACCCAGGAATCGAACCCAGGGCTCCTGCATTGCAAGCAGATTCTTTACCAACTGAGCCAGGAGGGACATTTTGCATATTTTGGAAATGGAAACAATATGTCAAGACAGCAGACTGAAGCATTTCTGACTGCTTGAAAATCAGGCATCCAAATCCAATAATGAAATTGCTACATTGAATTCGACAAAGCATTTACTGCAGGAGAGCACTCCATTTGTGTTTTGTTAGATTTCACATATGAAGTACTGTTTAGAAATGTTTGAGAAAGATTTGACAGCGGTTTTGGAATGTTGGGGGAAAAAAAAAAAAAAGACTGAGAAGTTATGATTCCAGAAGGGAATGCTTGAGATATCAACAACATAAGATTCCAGAGAGGAACTATACACCAAAAGGAGGGCTAGGGGGCTATATCATCACCATGACAACACACAGAGATGACCAAGAAACAAACCAAGGTCAGAATGACATGAAGGGAAATTAAAATGTGAGCACTCCATGAACCAAAAGTCTGAAGAGAAATGAGACTGTTTCCATACGGCAGGCAACCTTTTAGAAATGAGTCTGAAGAATTTCAGGGAGAGATCAGAACAATGGAGGAACAAAACCAGGACTTTGAGCTGAGCCACTGAGCAGGATGAGGAGTGGCATCTCCTTTTCAACAGGGAGGTGTCCTCCACAGCAAGACAAACTTGAACAGCGGACTGTCAAACACTAAGCTTTCCTCGGCTCAGCTGCAAAACTAAGCAGAAGGATAAAGGGAAAAAGTTTAGAGAAAGGGGTATGGGAGGTGACCGAAAAGAAAAACCATTCGATAAGTCAAAATTGCTCAGATTTATGGGTTCTGGGTATCTTTTATGGAATTCTGGGTATCTTTTCAGGGAAGCTGACTAATTTTTAGAATAGCAGTGTTTTTCAAGAGCCAGCCTTGGCCATGGCAAGGAAATGGTTATAAGTGAAGATATGTAGCAATGTAGAATTCTGAAACAAACCAAAGCTCTGGAAAAAGTGAGGCTTTTTTTTGGGTTCATTGTAAAGGAACATAAATTAGTCTCAAACCCGCAATCTCCGCCTACCCCCCAACTTCCCAGAGTCCTGTGCAGCCCACAGCAAGTGGAAGTGTGCCAAGACCAACAGTGTGGACTGAAGCTCTGTGGATGAAGGGTGTGATGGGCTCTGGTGGACCTGGCGGGCAACCCAATGGAAATCATTTGAAAGCGGTGTTACAAAATGGAGACTGAATAATCACTGAGGACAGTCAAAACGCACGGAAAACATGCTTAGCAAAATCAGAGGACAGATTCCCTACTCCAACTCATTAAAAAAAAAATCCAAAACTAAACAAACAAACAAACAAACAAATCCAGGTAAGATAGTAGAAAACGAAACAAAGCAAAATATACTTGTCCCCTTACCTGCCTTTAACTAAAGTATAACACCCTCCCTCTTCTCTTCTCCCAGCCACCCTGGAACAGAATAGGGAACTAGCCACAGCTCAGGTGAAGACTTAGGCCATCTAGCTACACAGAGGGGAGATGGCAGACAATGGAAGTGGTGATTCATTACAAAAGAATACACTTCTAGCGGCCTGCTGCCTCAAGGGCTCACTGCACTGTTTAAAGGAACAGCAACCCCCTTTCCAACCTCCCTTATTCTTAACACCTTCCCTCCTCTTGGTCCTGATGGAAAACAGATTTTGAAGAAAATGCCAGCAAAGCACTGAGCTGTCCAAGAAAGGGAGGGCTTTGTGTTCCACAGAAACTGGCAGTCTTACTCTAGAGAAGAGAACAAGAATTTTCTTTCACGTCCACACTGTAAGATCTTCCTCTCTGTCTAGTATACTTTCCCTTTCAATAGCAGATAGATAACCTTTTATTGTTAACTGGAGTTGAGGTCATTTACAACTTTGCCTAATTTGACACACATTACAAGGATGATTTCTCTTCTCCTTCCTTTTATTCCACACTGTTATTTTCACAGACGAGAGGAGATGCAATATTTTGGTTCATGGGCTCTGAAAGAAGCGAGCATCTCAGTGAAATACTCCTACAACATATACAGGAATGACAAGGAAACCTAAAGTTATTTTTTAAAAAATCACATGCACATGTGTGTCTACTATACTAGAATTCCATAATTAAATGGCCATCTGCTTTTTTCTTTTTGAAGCAAAACTTTGATAACTTATTGCAAATAACCGAGCATTATGAACCAATATAAACCATTTTATAAGGCCTTATAAAACCAGAGCATATATAATAACAATGAGTGCACACCATGCAGCTACTGATACAGATCTAAACACGTGATGAAAATATCACCCACTGAAAGCCCTTCACCTTCTTCCACCAAGTGAGGGATGGAAATGGGATACAGATCGAAGATCTGTGAAGATCAAAGATGCAAAGAACCTAGGTGACAAAATGGTGAAAACATACCTAAATGCCTTTCCTAATATACTTGCTGAGATATTAAATACCACAATGAACTGTCTGATAACTTGAACCGTAAACAATGCAGACATTTTCTACTCAGAAAGCTTTACCGGACAGATCATTATCAAATACTGGT
This sequence comes from Aepyceros melampus, assembly GCA_006408695.1. Classification (NCBI taxonomy): domain Eukaryota; kingdom Metazoa; phylum Chordata; class Mammalia; order Artiodactyla; family Bovidae; genus Aepyceros; species Aepyceros melampus. The sequence goes on from SJXQ01006586.1 coordinate 36,745, forward strand.
ATCCTATGTTTGGCCCAAAAAACCTAAAACTAGCCCTTCACCCTCCCCCCAAAACCCCCATAGAACAAATAAAGATTTGGCCTGTTTGGCTACTTGCTTCATTTTTTCCCTAGATTATTAACAACTATGTATGTTACATTAACATAGGAAGTGTATACAAAAAACACATTGGAATACCAGAACTTCCCAAGTGTGACATTCTGTATCTTCCATTTGTATACAATCAGAACTGCAAAAACTGAGCTCCTGCTTTCCCTTCAGCATTCACACACACTGAGAAAATCATTAATGAGTTTCACTCCTCTATTAGAATTCTAACCACTCCCAAACTCCTTCTTTCCAGCTTCTACTTATCTCTTCTGCTTCCTTGCTAAAGTTATAGTTTTCTTAAATACTGATTATTAAGACCAAGTTATTAAGTGTGCAAACGCTTATGCAGTCTAACTTGGGCTTGCACATGCTTACTCAGCTCCTCTAGAAACTAAGGGGACAGGCTCCAAGAGGTCATGGAAAACCTCTGATTATAAGAAGTCCTAGTTTAGGTAACTCTTTCACTGACTTAAAAATATATATAACAAAAGTCATATTTACATAAAAAAGTATATATATAATGAAAAGTCAAGTAGTTGAAAAGGCTCCATTAATAGCTGAGAAAGAAGAGAGCTGGTACCCTCTAATATGGTCAGCTAATGAAAATTGAATGAGGGCTCCAAGGTTAAGAAGTATCATCTACCAAGCAACAAAGAGAAGCCAGAAACAGGTTCTCTCTCTCTCTCTCTCTTTTTTTTTTAAAGTATAGCATATTTCAAAAGAGTTAATCAGGCTTATGATCAAGGGATAAGAAATGCAATAGAAAATATTTCAAGGGTTTCTCCCCTTTCCAGAAGAGGGAGGGGTCTCTTAATAATCTCCAAACTTAAATCCATTGAAAAATTATTTTGCAGAGACATATTCTTTGAAACTTCCTTTTCCTCCAGGTCACGTTGGGAAAACCTCCCTAAAGCTTTACCTCCTTCCAAACAGCACTGCAGGGCATTATATAACATTTACGGAACAGGGCTCCAGCTCCTAAAATCATGCCTCTATCCAGATAGCCAGCTGACTCTCTCGCCCTCCGGTGGTGACTTAGAGAGGAAGAGAGACAAGAGAATACAAAAAAGGGGGGCAACCTCCTTAAAAGGAAAGCACTGTCCAGTGATGAAATTTCCCTACAGCGCATAAAACCTGGAGTGAAACACATCCTAAGTCTGAGACCAAAGGATATGAAGTTCTACAATGCAACAATGCAAATGATTCTAATTGATAAATCACAGCCTCATCATTTCCTCTCAACCTATTATAAAGAAAAATGGGTAAAAGGATCATACGGAAGGATGCCAAAAGGAAAAACAGCACCGCCAGGGAAAATCGGGGAAGAGTATTCACCTTTCTGTTTGTCAGGAATGACTTGCTAAAATGCAGATATTGCTTGGCACAAGTAAAGACAGGCAGAGAGAGAGAGAGAGAGAGAGAGAGAGAGAGAGAGAGAGGGAGAGGGAGGGAGGGAAGGAGGGAGGAAGGGAGGTCTTCCATTTCCTACTCCCTCTCCTTCAGATGTCTTTTAATGCCCCCGTGACTGTCACTTATACATTCAGACCTGCTCTCCTGCCAGGGAGGGCTCTAACCTGGCGGGCTGCACCTAGATGCTTCTACAGTTCTCATGGAAAACAAACCATGCAGTAACAAAGACATGAAAATCAAACGTGTTTTTTTCAAGCCTTCATTTTTAATAAGCCCTTTAGAGCAAAGGCAGCAAAACTGCAATTCCATCGCCTCTTTGGAGACACGAAGTGCATCTAAATTGGATTTCCCTACAACACAAATTCTTCTGCTATTCTTAAAAGGAAGTCAATCCCGCTCCCCTCTTTTTGGCCGTCTACAAGAATCTCTTCCTACCTCAGCAGTCTCTCTCTCCCTCCCTCTTCTCAGAACCAAGACAAAGAGGTAGACAGATCCCCACAGGGTCTTTCCTGAGCCACAGCTGCACAGTACAGGAAACAGGAATCTGCTATGGAGCTAAGGGAGGGGGAGAATAAAGGATACGCATACAACACACACACACACACACACTCTCTCTCTCTCTCTCTCTCTCTCTCTCTCTCTCATGGACCCACAACAGGCACAGACTAGCTTTCCAGCTGATAACAATAATTTTGACCCTTTCTAAAAAGACAATAATAATTAAAACTCTGGGGATTCTGCCCCACCCGCATAGCTCTTTTTAGATCTCGGAAACGAGAAAAGAAACGAACGGAGCAAACACAGATCTTACCTGAGTTACCATTTTCTTTTTCTCCATAAACCAAAGGGAACAGATGATAACACTCAGAGCAGTTGTGCTGGGGGGGACACCTTCCACGGCTTTCTTTCCACCCCCCTCCCCCCCCAGTCTAGCTTGTTAAGGGCTGGTGATTGTTCTCCCTTTATCTCGTTTTCCTTCCTTTTTCTTTCTAGTGTTTCTTCCTTTCTTTTCTCTTCCTCTCTGGCAGTCTCTCCCCCTCCTTCCTTCTCCAGCTCCCTCCCATATCTCAGGCAGATGGCTGAAGGAAGCCCCACCCCTGAATGCCTAAGGTAATTAATCAGAGTAGAGCCCCACCTCTTCCTCCTCCCCCCACCCCCTCCTGGCTGGCTGACATCTCCCAACTCCAGAAACAGGCCTGCTGGAGAATGGCAGTTTGGTGTGTGCTTTGCGCGCGCGTGTGTGTGTGTGTGTGTGTGTGTGTGTGGGTGTGGGTGTGTGTGTATGCGCGCGCGTGTGCGCATGGGGAGAGGAGGGAAGGAGGGGGAGAGAGGCAAGGGCAGGCGCCATGTGCAGGCATATTTTAAGGAGTGAGATTCTGCGATGGTGGCATTAATTATATAGCACAGGAAGTATTCAGGGCAGCTTACCATAGTTAGTACAGATTTAAAATGTTCCATCTAAGAATACCTGATAATATGAAATAAGACAGAAATTATTTTTTTAAAAAACATTTCCACAGATGTATAGTTTATAGATGCAGTGGATTTAATAAAAGATGAGAAAGCTGCTCAATGACAGTTGACTGGAAGGTTTTCAAGGAACGGAAATATGCAAGACACTGCTTGTCCTAAATCAGCCTAAAGACTTCAAAGAACCAAAAGAGAGAAGGGAGGTAATTTAAGTGCATGTTTTTTCCACTGTAAAAAAACCTGGGGATTCTGAAAAAGGTGTCCACAAACATGACGGCTTATGAAACGTTGGGTGGATACTAATTTGACTGTTCAAGGCCTCCAGCTTCATTACAAATTCTGGTTAACTGAGAATTCACCTTTTGTGTTCCTCAGCCTTCTGCAACTCAGCCTCTAGTGAAAAACGTAACCTTTCTTATACACACTGGACAACTGTGTCATTGCTATTACTAGTTACTGTTACTAACAGTGCTAGAGACACAGGAGATGTGGGAGAATGTTTATTAAATATAAGAGTTTCTTTTAAGTTCTCTTAGTAGAAAATCAGGTTTTATTAAAGGGCTTCCCTGTGGCTCAGATGGTAAAGCGTCTGCCCGCAACGCGGGAGACCAGGGTTTGATCCCTGGGTCGGGATGGCAACCCACTCCAGTACTCTTGCCTGAAAAACTCTATGGACGGTCTGCTGAGAAGCCTGGTGGCCGACAGTCCATGGAGTTGCAAAGAGCTGGACACGACTGAGCGACTTTCACTAAGGTGGCTCAGTGGTGAAGAATCTGCCTGCCAATGCAGGAGATGCTGGAGATGCGGGTTCCATCCCTAAGCTGGGGAAGATTGCCTGGAGGAGGAAATGGCAACCCCTTTCGGTACTCTTGCCAGGAAAATTCCATGGACAGAGGAGCCTGGAGGGCTATAGTCTGTGGGGGTCGCACAACTGAGAGACTGAACACACACACACAGTAAAAAGCTATAGTGAGAAAAAAGCATCAGAGGTGTGATTCAGTTCAGAAGCCCCGGTCAGAGTCCTAATTCTGCCTTTTATAAGTGATCTTGGAAAAGTCTTTGACTTCTGAATATAAATGTCATAATCTTCCTACTTCCCCACTTTCTATTATTAAATATTCAAATAAAGTAATCTATGTGAATGTTTGATGAGCTCATATTTGTCTCATAACACTAACAATTTTCTATTTTTTTAGTATTCTAATAAATAAGTTCCTATATTAAGTTTTTTATTTTATATTTTAAGTTATGCTATATTTATGTTATTATCTCTAATAGATTACCTGAAGGCCAAAGAGATTAATTCCAAAGTTAAGCTTCCTATTTTTAAAATAAATGCATAAAAAAATCAAAATTAAAAATCACAAATCACACGGAAAATACATTAAGTTTTTTCTGTCTCAATGAGGATTATTAGGCAAAATATATAACCAGCTTTAAAAACAATGTACATATAACAGTGTTGGTTGGCACACTGCCAATATAACATCATCATAAAGTGTTAGTCACTCAGACATGTGCAACTCTTTGCAACCCTATGCTCCCATCCAAATTAGTAACCATTTTAACAATTTGGAAAACACAGAAACTACCAAACCACCTGAAGAGCCTGGCACAGTCATAGCTATTTACTGAGTGCCTACAACATGCCAGGCACTATTCTGGGCACGTTACAGATACTTGAATACTTTTAGTATATGTGTAAAGAAATACATACAAAAGAATGGGATCTTTTAAAATTAGGAAAAACAACATTAAGAGAAAAGGGATGGATCAGTTTTGGACTTGTTCTTATTTAACATTTTTAGAAATGATCTAGAAGATAGAACATATTACATTCTCTGAATCTGTGACTGAAAAGTCAATCTGGAGATAAAATGCAGACAAAAAAATGTAAAGACAGTGACAGTGAAAGCCGCTCAGTCGTGTCTGACTCTTTGTGAACCCATGGACTTTATAGACCATGGAATTCCCCAGGCCAGAGTACTGGAGTGGGTAGCCTATCCCTTCTACAGTGGATCTTCCAGACCCAGGAATTGAACTGGAATCTTCTGCATTGCAGGCGGATTCTTCCAACTGAGCTATTAGGGAAAGACAAAGTAAGGAAGCAGAAAAGAGTTCACTGGAAGCAAGGGCAATGCAGTGTGCTTTGGGGAAAATCTAAATCATATTCATGAGATAATTATTTATGCTTTCAGTTCTAATATAAGAAATAAACTGAGAATCATTGTATACCATTCTCTGAATCCACTGGCCCATGACAGTGCTAGGGGCCAAAAACCCGGAGCACGGAAAAGACAGAATCCCCCATTCCGCATCACACAGACACACACATGCACACACACACACACACACACACACACGCTACTCTCATGAAAACCATAGTTGTCTTGAGTCTGCAAACCTTCATACATATGGAAAGACAACAAGTCCCAAGAGATTTTTTTTTTTTTTTTTAAATAAAAATGAGGGATTCCAACATGCAAAAAGCCTAGGATATAGGTTTCCTTAGGTCTGGTATTCATGCCTCTTTTCCACACTTAGGACCAGTATTTTATGTTGCAGATAGTAAACTTGAAAATATTAAAATAATTTTCATAAACTCACTGCTTCTAGTAAGCACCACACAAACGCAAGGCTATTCTGATGCACGTCCCTGACTTTAAAGCCTGTAGTTATAGAGGACAACCTGCTCCCTCATGCCCGAGAGAGAAGAGTAACTGAACAGCCTGGATCTGACCCAGCAAAATGTCTGAAGTCCCCTGGTGGCTGAATGTGCCCAGTGGTGTACCAAGGAGAAACTCATTTCAGGGCATTTTCTGGGCAGGAGGGAGGGGTTTGGGGAGGGAGGCAGGCAAACAGACAATCAATGTCACCTAAGGGAGGAGACCATGTCCCCCCTCAAGGATCAACCCTCAGCTCCAGCACAGGGCCTAATATATGGCAAGTACTCAATAAATATCTGGTAAATTAACAAATGAACTTCTAGTTGTCTCAATGTCTTCATTGTTTCCTAGGGGCTTCATGTAATCCCCAGAACTCTAGTTTCCTTTCCCCCATAACACTCAGTGGAAACTGATCTTATCAAAGTCACCAAAGACAGACTGTGGATGGCCAAATTCAATGGACAGGTTATATCTTCTTTGGCATCTGGCACTCCCTCCTTTTGGAAACTTTTACTCTCAGCTTCAAATGAGACCAGCCTTTCCTGACTCTCCTCTTTCCCTGTTAATGTACTTCCCCGTCTTACTCTTCTTCCTCTGTTGTGGCTGTTGTTCAGTCGCTAAGTAGTGTCTGGCTCCGGGACGTGGGGGACTGCAGCACGCCAGGCTTCCCCATCCTTCACTATCTCCCGGAGTTTGCTCATCATAATCATGTCCATTGAACCAGAGATGCCATCTAACCATCTCATTCTTTGTTGCCCTCTTCTCCTCCTGGCCTCAATCTTTCCCAGCATCAGGGGCTTTTCCAATGAGTCAGCTCTTCAAATTAGGTGGCCAAAGTATTGGAGCTTCAGCATAAGTCCTTCCAATGAAGAGTCAGGGTTGATTTCTTTTAGGATTGACTGGTTTGATCTCCTTCCTGTCCAAGGGACTCTCAAGAGTCTTCTCCAAAACCAGAATTTGAAAGCATTAATTCTTTGGTGCTCAGCCTTCTTTATGGTCCAACTCTCAAATCCATACATGACTACTGGAAAAACCATAGCTTTAACTGCCAGCCTTCAATGTTGGTATTGCTTGACATGCCATCTTTAGACCTCTTTAACTGCATACCACAGGTCATTAACCAAGGTCCTGAGTATACCGTTCCTCACACAGGTAGCCCAGTGGAAATCTGTTTTCTTATATGCAATTCTGTGCAGAGAGGATTTACAGTATTCATCAGATTTTCAAAAGGGTACACAACTCAAAAAAGTTAGGCAATGGTCCTTAATTCCCAAGGCTCCTGTTGACCAACATGCTTGCTCTGGGTGGTGTAACCACTCCACTGCTTCAGCTACTACCCACTGACCTTGGTGACCCCCCAACATTGCTATGTTCATTCCAGACATCTCTCCTGAACTCCAGACCAAAATATTCAAATACTGAACAACAGTTACTACCATTTAGATATTCAACAAATTTCTCTATTTTAAAAGTCCAAATTACATTCTCAAAATGGAATCAATATTCATTTAGCAAACATCTGAGTGTCTATCATGTGCCAGGCACTGGGGGCGCACAGTAATGGACAAAGGACATAAACATTCCTGTGTGTGTGAAGCCTGGATTCCAGGACTCACTCTGCCATGTCTTACTTGGTGAAATGTGGTTAAACTTGCTAACCAGTAAGAGGTATCATTTCTTGAAAACTTACTCTGTGGTGGCTTCTTATCAGGACACTACATATATTCTTAGCTCGCTTCATCCTCGGGACAAGATGCTTTAATCTCCTTTGCAGAGAGGACGGAACTAAGATGAGGTGAGGCTAAGTATCTCGCCCAAAGCCACCCGAGCTGGCAAGCTGAAGCGCCCAGATTTAAACCCAAATCTGATGGAAAGTCTGGAGACCTTCCAGGACTCCTCCCTCTCACCTGACACCACACCAAACCAAATGCAAGTCCTTTTGATTTCTCTGAAATCTGCCCTTTCTTTTCACCCTGGCACCACAAATTCGGCTCTGACCTTATTATTTTGCATTCAGCCTCCTACCAGCTCTCTGCCTTTGGTCTACCCCTCTTCCTGTGCAGGCCTCTCACCACTGCCAGAGCTTGAAATCTCATCATGCCACTTCCCTGGTTAAAATCCTCAACTACTGCCCACAGCCTGACAAGCGGGACAATCCTAACAGTTAAGGAGGCACCTAACACATACAACGTGGCTTCAGCTCACCTGTCCAGAAGCCCTGCTTTCCCTCTCCCCACCCACCGCCTTTGTCTGCTCCTACCACACTTCACTGTGTGGAGTTAGTTCCTCTACAACTCCTTGTTCTTTTCTGTTTCTCACTTCAGGCATCCCATGCTCCAAAAAGCTTTTGCTGCCCCAACTTGCACCCACACGTGGGTTAAGGACCCCTTATCCCTGTGCCTTGGCGCCTGAGCCACAGTTCATATTGTTCCTGTATAACTTTGAACAGACTGTGAGCAGTCTGAGGGTAGGAACTGTGTTTCACAATCTTAACTCAGTCCCTAATCCAGCACCTAAATATCTAGTAGATGAATGAATGTTTGATGAAATCAAACTGTGTAATGCTTTGATTTCTACCTCTTGCCATTTATATATCCATGGAGGGTACCTAAGAACAAAAAGCATCTCTGTGGTTATCAATATACTATATAAAAGCAATATTTTCTTCCCAAAGAGTACTTGGAAATATCTTTAAATTTATAAATTTACTTTAGTATTTTAGAAATCTGAAGGGGAAAGGAAGATGTACAAGATGAGAGAATGGGAGAAAGGCCTTATTTTCAACTTTATTAGAATAGTTTAGATTCTAGACAAAACAACAATCACTGATTATAAAAACAAAAACAAAAACAAAAAACTCACGACTTCAGGTACCTTGCTCCTCACAATTTTACACAGACAGGATGCAACCTCCCCACCTCCCACTCACATACCAGCAATGCTCTAAAACCAGGTCTGAGAATCCCTGACCAGAAGGCATACTTTCCCAGGCTGTTGCTAACACCCAGGTGAAAAGCAACATTAAAGGGACGGCATTTCCTGCGACAATAAAAACTTGCTAGTATAAAAGCTCTTCACTGCACAGCCCCCTCACCCATAATCCTAAGTGTAAATAACAATTTACACCTAACAGATATAAATACCTTTGCAGAAGCATCTCTAAGACAATACTACTTTAATATCACTTGCCCCAGCATTCCCTTTAATATAAATGATGTCAAATTACAGATAATTATATTATATCCTAGCTCATTTTCTCTGGCTTCAGTTATATTTAACTCATTCTAGAACAAAAGGTGAGAGCAAAATTTGACATCAACTCTTTGGACCTTAAATGCTTATAAAAAACAAATAATCCTCAATTTATTTCCTACCTCCCCAAAATCAAACCCTTAGAACAAGATCACAAGTAGTACACACTAAGACATAAGTGAGGCCAGAGAAACTAGGAAATATAACTTCATAAACTATGAACTTAGAGTTGTGTAACATATGCTGTAAATCTCTTTAAACTATCAAAATCTAGACAGCTGAGTCATATATACAATTGAAATTACGTGTACATTCTCTGTATTCTCTGAGAGATTAAGGAAATGGTTCTTAGACAAATACTTTTATAAAAGGGATGGGACATAAACATATTTATTAATAACCAAATTAACAAGAAAATACATGATTAATCTGTGAAAACTGAACTGTACTGTTTTTCTAATAATAAAATATGCCACGTCTCTATTACTAAATTACTGGAGATTCAGCTGGTTTTCTTCGCCACTAAATCCTTGTGCCTGGCACAGTATCTGGCACATAGTATGTACTCAACTAATTCAAAATGAAAAATTACAGTGTATGTATATATCCCTCTACATCAAGGTCATCTGCCCACAAAGAAGAGGGCAGTCTTTGGTCTAGCTCACTCTACAGCACTCTATACAGCCCCCAGCATTCTCTTAGCATTCTTTAATGTATTTATTAAACAGGTCACTTCTGTCTCTTGATCTTCCAGAGGCCTAATATCCTGAAGCTGTACTTTACTCTCCTAAACTCTCAAACCATGATACACAGCTGCAACCCCCAAATGTAAGACTCTGCTGCTTCTCCCTCCACCTGCCCTATTCACCTCAAAATGACAATCATTGCCAAATGGGTGACTGGCAGGTTAAGTACAGTGGCCTCAGGAAAAACTGTGATAAAAGATGAACCCCTAACTTGCAACCAGTTATCACATAACATGAATTTACCATCTTAGTCATTTATACGGTTCTGTGGAATTAAATACAGTGGGGCTCTGCAGAACACAAGTTTGAACTGTTATAAGTTCACCCACACGGGGATTTTTTTTTTACTGAACATGTGCACAATCAGTAGTCGGTTGAATCTAAAGAGGCAGAACCACAGATATGGTAATTCTTTTATTTTTTAGGAACCATCAAACAGTTTTCCACAGTAGCTGTACATTCTTATAAACAAATGCACAAGGGTTCCAATCTTACCACATCCTTGTCAACAATTGTTATTTTCTGTTTTTCTTCCTTTTTTTGTTTTTACAGTAGCCATCCTAACAAGTTATATTTTAACCATTCAGTCAGAGGCCGTAAATGTACAATCCAAAAGACTAATTTCAAGAACAGTTTCTCAAATAGATTACCCTCTGATCTGGCCACGCTGTGAGGTCTGAGGGATCTTAGTTTCTGGATCAGGGACTGAACCCAAACTCTTGGCGCTGAAAGTGTGGAGTCCTAATCACTGGACTGCCAGGCATGCATGTGTGGTTCAGCAGTTCAGGCATATCCAACTTTTGGCGACCCTATGGAACTGTGGCCAGCCAGGCTCCTCTGTCCATGGGATTTTCCCAGCAAGAATACTGGAGTGGGTTGCCATTTCCTCCTCCAGGGGATCTTCCCGACCCAGGAATTGAACCTGCGTCTCCTACACTGTAGGTAGATTCTTTACCATTGAGCCACTGGGGAAGCCCCTGGACCACCAGGGAATTCCCTCAAATAGATTTTTTATGGGTAGGGAGACCATACTTACTATCCTTTAAATCAGGTCTAGCAACCCTCTACCTACTTACTCTGCCTGTATTTTAAACTGATTTGGCCCAGATTTGGTTCTGCAAAAATTATAACTAATAAAATAACTAATTTAAATTGCATACTCTTATGATCGGCATGATTTTGTGAAACATAGGAGCAATAAAAGGTCAAATATCTAAAATACTTCATTGCCCTATGCTGAGAATTCACTTTTGTTTCATTATCTTCACATTAGCAATTCTAGAAATTTAATCTAAAAAAACATATGCAAAATTTTTAAGTTTTTAAAAATACTGTTCAATCACCTCCTCGATAACGTCTAAAGGCATAAGCATTGGCACAGAACCACAAGCATCAGGCAACAAAGAGCTTTGATTTAACTAAGTATAAGAATATAACAGAAGCTAAAAAGAAAATTTTATAACTATAGTGGAAATAAGAGTTTGGAGAGTAAACAACCATCATAAATGCACCAACATTTACAAATGTACTGGAAGAACCTGTTACCCTAGCAGAATTAAGAAATAAGACTGTAAGACAGTTTGGGATCCTTCAACATAAAGTTCATGTTTCAATCACATTAATTTCCCTAATGTGGTGGAGAGTGTACTCTTAAATTTTAGTATCCCATTACCTGCATTTCTAAGCTATCTTAATTTCAGATAGAATGACCTAATAAATGGAGCCAAGTTGGGAAAGTGCAGTTTTAAATCCTGGGCACCACATTTATCAGTACTAAATCTTAATGACTGAAAAGATTTGGGGTGGCAAGTTCATTTTATCATAAATGAATATAATTTTAGCATAAAGACTATCAAATATATCATAATTTCTAAACAACCCTTTAATCCACTCTACCACTTTTAGTTTTGGGGGGAATGGCCAATTTTCTACACTGAAAAATTTATTTACAAATTACACTTATTTTTCTCATAAATTTTAAACACCTCAATCTTCTTTAGAAACACTTTTGCCTTTTCTTTTTTTTTTTTATATTACTTACAGTTATTACAAGTCCCTTACTTTACTAGCTGGGTCTCAGAAATTTACTGTTCATAGATGTTTGTCTTCAAAATCACATCATTATTTACTTTGTACGAAGTTTTGCTTTTAATCTAGTCTCATGACACTTTTTACACTGACCAATCAATTGTGTTATGCCAGGAGAGAAATAGCTCACACATAAATGAGATACATTAATACTTTAAAACCTCATTATGGAAAATACTTGCTCAAGCTGAATAACTCAAAATCATAGAAGATTATATAGTTAAAACAAAACCTATGGTATAGACCAGTGCACTAGAATATAGTTAAAGAAACATAACCATATCCCCTCCCACATGATATCACGCTGGTAGCTCACAGCTTGAACGAGAGCTCTGAGTTTACACTGGAGCGCTTATCCAATAGGTCCAATTAAAAAGAGCTTGGTTTAGCCTTCAGGCCCAACCTATCTAACAAGATAAACTGGAGTTTGTCACTTCCTTTAACCCTAAGCTTTTCTGTTGAAACCACAATTTAGGAGCTAATTACTAGAGAAATGGCTGTCTGAAAGAAAAAATTAAGTGCCATGAAAACAAACCAAACCAAACTGAGAAACCAAATAGTACTGATAATTCAGAATTAATTGTATCGACCATTTTTGTTTTCCTAGTCTAGATTGTCAGCACAATCAATATTTCAAAGAATCATAACATATGAAAAATAATCTAGTTCAATCTCTTTATTTTATATACAAGTGAGGTCAAGAAAAATGAAGTTATTTGAACATGAATATGGAGGTTTAATACTATAGCTTGAATCAGAATCCATAATCCTTCAACTTCATTCACTATATTGCTACTAACTTAAAGGCAAATAGTTATTCAAGAGTATGGCTGATAAAGGCCTAAATTTTTATGATTCTGGATTTCAACAAGTAAATAACTAAAATGGCAATAATATCACAGAATAATCTAAAATGCTCAGTGTGGAGAGAGCGCCCTCTACTGTATATTACCTCTCTGACAACTATGGCAACAGTTGGAAACTGCCATCTGTGCCTCTAGTCTACTCAAAATGAGCCTGAAGTTACTATAATATATACTGTGGCTTAATTATGTTACAACTATAATGCCAAGCTCAGTATTTAAAACATACATACACACACGTGGGTTAGGTAACCCCCCTTCCCTCTGCCCCCCACACACAAGAATCTCTGAAGCTTTAGAACTTGTAGGACTGAAAGCAACCATCTCCCTGCCCAGCCGTCAATACTATAAATATCAAACTTCCTGTTACAGCAAATTAGCAAATAGCTTTGGGAAATCTATGCTCTGAATGGTACCAGGTCAGAAGACAGGAAGCTTATAAGCATTTCATCCCACCATAAGTTCTCACATCAATCAAGCACTATCTAGAAAACAAGTGATAACCCTCAGCTTACCTGGACAACAGGATATTGATAATCCATACAATATACACCATACATAGCAAAGGGGGAAAAGATCTTCAGATAAAGACAGTACAGAAAGTATTTAAGCTTCTGCCTTGTTTGAGGTGGGTGTCCTGTCCAAAGGAACCTGGAAACACCAAAAGATCCTTGGCTGACTTCCAGCCTACGCAGATAAGTATGTTGACTCAGATGACGAGGAAAGAGCTTGGCTCAGCCCAGGCTTCCACCCCAATAAGACTCAACACTACACAAAAGAAATGTTCAAGGAAAAGCAGACAGTTCCAAATGGAGTTACTAGCTATAGACTGAAAACTACACTAGAGGTTTGCTGTTCCTGTTGGTTTTAAACTGACTTCTCCAGAAACTCAAGAGGTAGAGAATGACAGCCAAGGAAGGGATCGTAGGCTCCTTAAAGTGGCACAAAAAACGGTAAGAAGCACAAGGTGTCCAGGATCCAAAGTGATATATATATTCCAGGCTTTAAGTACGTCAGAGGGAACACTCCCAATCCAGGAGGTGGAAAAGCAAATGGGACTCGTATTATTTCCCTACTTCTTCTTGGGCGGGGACTGCGCACACACACATGCACACACACACACACACACACACACACCCTTCTCACTGTCTCCGGCACAGACAGGTGTTAGGATTAACAGTATAAAATCCTTCTGCTGTGGAAAGAAATGGGAAAGAAATGAAGTCACACTGCTACAGGCAGTGAAAGGAGCTCTTTCATGACATTGTATGTTTTTGTATCAGTTAACATCTCCTCTGCTGGGCTCCAGCAGAAGCTCGGACAGCTGGCAGGATCAGCACAAGAAAAGAGGAAGGTGGCCCCGACTCTGAGGCAACATGAGTCCACTGGAGACCTTCAGATATGCCAGAGACTCTCTCAGCTGTTCCAGTCAAACATGGAAGGATTAAGTGCGGCTGCCTGCAGAAAGGTGGGGGTGGAAAGTCTTTTCAGAAAAGCCAGTTGCTTTTCCCCTTTAGGCTGCTATACCCACCCTACCATTATATACAAACACACATGTGCACACATATTTCTATAACAGATATTAAAAGCAGTAACAAACACAGACAGGTGTTAGGTCAGTCTGACAATGTAGGGCAGGTTAAAGAGTTGGCTTTCAGAGCCTAAATGGCCCTGTAAAACCAGGGAACTGCTAAGCAATTCTTAGAAAATTGAACGTAGAGTGAGCAGAAAGTAAAGATAAATGCTCAGTAAGAGAGGCACATTTATAACTATCATTGCTAACAAATCCCCTAGTTGGGATAAACATTCAAAAGTTCAAAATGATAAATAATTCTAAATTAGTTTCGGGGGCTCTGATCTCCCTAATCTTGGAGAGAGAGTAATATTGTAACATGTTTTAGTAAGATTAACCCGTGAGGATTATCTGTAACTGTGAGGCATTTGTAAGAGTCTAAGTCTTACCAAGTCCACTCCACTCCCAGTGCAGTTTTTCTCCTTTTATGGTCACTGCAATTTATTTCAGTATTGTTCAGGAGAAATTGCTTTTTAAGAGTCAAAATGGCCTTAGTACATTTAAGACAGATATCTTGGTTAAGCATTTACATTAATTCGGTTCTTAAGAGATCAGGTGGACCACTGCAACGTACTAGACTATCCTTGCATTGCTGGTACTGATTCTATGTGTATTACACATAAGGGATAATAATAAACCAATCCAGTATAATTAAAAAATTTACTGATCTATCATACACAAGGAATTGTGTTAAGCAATGGAGAAATGAACAGGCACAATTTTGTTGTCAAGGAATTTGCAGCCTGTGGGAGAATAGACAAGTACACAGGTAAAACCAAAAGGCAAAACAATGCTACAGCTCCAAAATTAAACATCGTGAGCAATTTCTCACTCAGGGAATGATATTATTTTAAATGCTGCTCTTAATGAACACTTCCACAGTGTCACTTTCTTACCACTAAAACTATGAGACCCTGCTTCATCAATTCTTACAGAGATTGTCTGAGCCTGCCCTATAACAAACATTCTACTTGTCCCAAGAGTCCCTTGGACTGCAAGGAGATCAAACCAGTCAATCCTAAAGGAAATCAAACTTGAATTATTCATTGGAAAGACTGACGCTGTAGTTGAAGCTCCAATACTTTGGCTACCTGATGCAAAGAGCTGACTCATTGGAAAAGACCCTGATGCTGGGAAAGATTGAATGTGGGAGGAGAAGGGGACAACAGAGGATGAGATGGTTGGATGGCATCATTGACTCCATGGATATGAGTTTGAGCAAACTCGGGGAGACAGTGAAGGACAGGGAAGCCTGGTGTGCTACAGTCCACAGGGCTGCAAAGAGTTGGACACAACTTAGCAACTGAACAACAACAAAGAAATAACAAAAGGGATGTTTCTATAATAAAACCTTACACTAAATTTTCCCTGGGGTCTTCCCTGGTGATCCAGTAGCTGAGACTCCATCCTCCAATGCAGGGGGCCTAGGTTTGATCCCTGATCAGGGAACTAGATTCCACATGCCACAATGAATTCGCATGCTGCACCTAAAGACAGACAATCCCAAGTACTGCAACTGAAGAACGAAGATTTCATGTGCTGCACCTAAGACTCGGTGCAGCCAAATAAATAAATATATAAAATATTGTTTAAATAAATACAAATAAATATTACAAATAAAAACTAAAATTTTCCTTCTAATCAAATCAAGTAATCCTCCATTCCTTCTTCCTGTCCATTCTGCCATCCCACCTCCAGCAGTACAGTGGTACTGGCCACACAAACACTTGTAAACTAGCATCTTAATCACTATTATACTTTCTTGATATGACTGATATCAAGATTCCCTTGATATAAAGACTGGAAAATGATGATACTCATAAACCATAAGAGGGCATTGTTAACCATGAACTACAGCTTTCATGAGTTAATAACGCAGTTCAGTATCTGATGAATTAATCACAGAAGACGCATTTTTCCCAAACTGTACTATATTTAAGATGACAGACTGTACTCAAACTCTGGAACAACTAACCTAATTTCGAAAGTGTCCCCAAATATGTTATTGAGGGCCTTATCAATCTCTGTCGGAGAAGGCAATGGCACCCCACTCCAGTACTCTTGCCTGGAAAATCCCATGGGCGGAGGAGCCTGCTAGGCTGCAGTCCATGGGGTCGCTAAGAGTCGGACACGACTGAGCGACTTCACTTTTACTTCTCACTTTCATGCATTGGAGAAGGAAATGGCAACCCACTCCAGTGTTCTTGCCTGGAGAATCCCAGGGACGGGGGAGCCTGGTCGGCTACCGTCTATGGGATCGCACAGAGTCGGACACGACTGAAGCGACTTAGCAGCAGCAGCAGCAGCATCAATCTCTGTAGCTGTAAGTTCTTCTTGTGGATAGATCTATATGGACATGGTGAAAAGACATGACTGATACATTTTTAAGTGAGAAAAATTATATTGTTGAATAGTGGTTAAAGTATAATTCTGTAGTTTCATATTTGTAAATGCATATATATATATCTGTGTGTTTGTGAATAAATTATATATGTAATTTACAAGCTTTATGTGTCTCACATATAAGTTATATTTTATATATTTATATACATATATAATTTATTGGTTAACATGCACACCAATATCTGCCATACATAGTTCATATTTATATACACACATATTATAGGCATAGGACAAAACCAAAACCTCTAGGGGATGGGATAGTGGTTTTCATTTATTACCTTAAAATAAACTTCAAATTTGTTTAAATAATTTAAATGAGCATTTAATGTTCTATAATTCATCTTTTTTTAAGTTTAAGGGAATCAAAGCAGATTTTATTTTGAGTACAAGTACTTTAAAAACTGGGCTTCCCTGGTAGCTCAGCTGAAAAAAATCTACCTGCCAATGCAGGAGATACAGGTTCAGTTCTTGGGTTGGGAAGATGCCCTGAAGAAAGGAATGGCAACCCACTCCAGTAATCCTGCCTGAAAAATCCTATGGGCAGAAGAGCCTAGCAGGCTATAGTCCATGGGCCACAAAGAGCTGGACACGACTTAACGACAACAACTTTAAAAATTAGTAATATTCTCTATGTTATCACATTTGCTTCACCTAACATGATGACATAAATATAAACTCTCATTTAATACTGGAGGATTTAGATGATAAACAATCAGTACCCAGGTATAGTTTAAACAATGAGCCCTTTGGAAAAATGTAAAAATATTTCAATATGTGAATTATAACTCCTTGTACTTCTGCTTGCCCTTTTACTTACCTCTTTCTATAGATTTTTTGAAATTGTAATTTAAGGCCAATAATTTAGTCAAACAAAAATTCTAAAAATTCCTTACAGAAAGAAAGGTGAATCTTTCACCAGGAAGAAAGCATACTACAAAAGATCAAATTACAAATGTTAGGGTTAAGAGTCAAGCTTCTCTCTTTTCCTGACATACAGTCTTTCTGTAGACTAACAGAGCCTTAGTTACTAATAGAGATTTTTTGCGTGAGTCAAAGTTGAACATCGTTTCGATATTTTTCTCCCATTTTCAAAGATTTAAAAGATAAACAAAAAATGTGAACATTTTCAGTTTAAATTAGTACTAAGTGTGTCCCTCCCTCAGAGGAAACAGTCTAGGTATTTCCTTTAGATTTAAATACTATCATATTTATTAAAAATAAAATTCCAAAAATAAAAACACTATTCTCCACAATAAGCTCAGTTATTTGCTAACAATCCCAAATTACACCAATAGAAAATATGCAGTGCAACATCATGAATGCTTTTTAGAGTTTCTGTGTACGCATCAATTAGAAACATGAATATAGAAAACGGTATCCATATACTTCTATATATTTTATTAGCAGAGACATGTAGTCTACAAATTTCAACACTTGGTACACCTAGAACGTGTCTGTTAAATAGAATGTAATGATATAGAGGAACAAGACCTCACTAGTGAGGGAGTGCAATATCTAGAAATGATCTCAAGATTTAGGAAATTTAAATTTAGCTAAAGAAAAGGAGACAATTTGCAGTCCCATGCCAGAGGGATAGCTGGTAAACTGTACTATCTATAACCCTGGGATCTCAAGACTTACTCAATACTGGATAATCAGAAAATATCTGAGATTCTTCGTATTTCTACTCTCTCATTCTTGTTTTCTTCTCTCCTTTTCTTTCCCTTCTGCCTATGTCATAAACCATAGGTGTTCAAAGCATAGGTGTTCAAAGATGTGTTCGTTGTTCAGAGATAACTAGCTAGGCCTCTGGGTAGAATGCTTTGGCAAAGACTGTAAAGACCTCTGCCCTAAGGTATAACTGATTTTAGTAGCAAGCTAAGAAGGTTCCAAAGATTGCTGTGTAGTGGAGTAACACATAAATTCAAAAAGAGATAAAGCTTGAGATAGACAGATGAGGGTGGAGGGGATGGGACAAAGAAAGATACATATGTAGGCAAAATACTATAGTTAGATATATGTAAGACTTACATAGGGATCAATGTGGCCAGTCTATTGGACTGTGGGTAAGCAGTGGCAAGCAAGAGGAGTAGGTCAGGGTCACTGTGGAGGGCTTAGGCTATCAAGCTATGTATTTCAGACATTTAAAGACTGTTTGAGAGGGAAAGAATACTACAAAAGTAGCTTTTTGTGAAAATGGCCTTTGGTGGCTGCAGGAAGAATGGAAAGGGGAACACAGGTGGAGAGGTCAATTAGGTGAACAGCGGTAGACAGATTTATTAATGTAAAACCCACATGTTACCAGGAAGAATAAAGAAGGAACAGATGTAGGAGACATTACAGGAATTGGAGACTGTTCACACATAGTTGGATGGCATCACTGACTCAATGGATATGAGTTTGAGCAAACTCCAGGAGATGGTGAAGGACAGGAAGCCTGGCGTGCTATAGTCTATGGGGTCGCAAAGAGTCAGACACAACTGAGCAGCTGAACAACAACAAAACACATAGGGTCTAAGAGAGCAGGGAATTAAATATAACACTAAGGTTCTAAGTCTAGTCGGCCAGATAGGGATAACATTGCTAAAACAGGGAAGTCAGAAGCATTAACTGGTTGAAGTTGTGAAAGGACATCCAACAGAAAATGTCTAAATGGAGAATCAACACTGACAGAGGAGTCTGGTGGGCAGAGGAGCCCATGGGGTCTCAAAGAGTCTGACATGACTTAGTGACTAAGCACAGCACAGCACAAGTACTCAGAATTATAGGTGGCAGCCCCAGAGAGAGGTCAGGGTTAGAAATGAAGATCCAAGAGGAGTATGGAAGGAACAGTTAAGGTCATAATGATTTAGTCCACAGCATGTCCTGAACATCAAACATAAGCTTCAAAAAGGGAGGCGGGGAAGGGGAGGGAAGGAGGGACAGAGGAAAGGAAGAGGGAAAAAGACAACAGTTGATACAAGGCAAAGGTCTGAAAATAGAATCTTAAGGAATACACACTTCTAGAAGGCAGAAATAGCAACAAAGGATTAAAAGATTAAGCAGGATTCTGTACTATTCACAAAAGCCAGGACACAGAGGACATGTGTTACTTTTCTTCTATCCTGTGTCTCTTACAGTAGGGAAAGCATTTAATAAATTGATACCAGATAAGAGTAGTTAACAATGTCAAGCAGATATAGAAAGGTTAAAGAGAATGTAGAAAAGGTGACTGAATTTAGCAAATAGGAGACTAAGAGAAGTTGTGAGAGAGCTATTTCAGTAATATCAGTAAAAAGATGGCAGCAAAATTGATAAATACATGATCAGAATGAAAAACAGACATGATGCCTACTTTAACAAAACTTTCTACCTTGGGCTGCTTCTTTGTCTTCCAAGTGGCTAGTAAACGCCAAAATTATTGATACATTCAACTCTCCACTGTTGTTTCCATCAAGGCAGACTTTTATCTTGTTTTGTTTGATTATATTGTTTCTTTACTCATTTCAAAATATTCACATCTGAAAGTGACTCCTTCAAGGCCTACCTTAAATGCTATCTGTCCCATGAAGCTCCTCCTGATTACTACCAGCTAGAAATCATTTTTCTTTTGTCTGAACTTCAAGATGCTTTATCTGTAGCTGACTTAACAGCACTTACACTTCCTATACATTTTAAGGCATACTTTATTAACTGGATGATTTCTTTACGAATGGGACCTGTCTATTCATCTTGGTATTTCTCTCAAAGGATGAAGCCAGTAGCTTTTACACAGATACGGCCATCAGTATATGAAAAGGGAGGGTCTGCATTTTATTACTTGAAAATACAAACCAGAGGTAAATGAATTAAACACCAGGCACAGATCATCTCTTATCTATTCAGTCAACCTTCATTCATTCAAGCAAGATGTCTCCAGCAGTGAAGTCCTAGGAATAAAGAAAGCTCTCAAAGAGCTGACAGTAGGGGAGCGAAAGTAGAAAATAATAAGTACCAAAGTACCACATGATTAATGCCATACCTATCAGAACAAGGCTTGGAAGAAAATTAAGAGGTAACTGCTGCTACAGTCACCACTGCCACCATCTAATTTCCCAGGGTGGAGTCACCCAGGAATAGCTCACAAGCACTTAACACTGGAAAAGAATTGTGGAAAGCTAGTAAGAGTCTTCCAGATGGATTGGAGTCAATGGTGGGGAGCTTGGAGGCACTAGGACGGCATTCCAAATGCACAAACCAGCATAGTATAAGCAAAGTCATACTTAAGGCACTTACAAAAAGGCAGGCAGGTAAACATATGCAGAGAGTCAAATGCCTATTCAAAAATATTCATATGAATTCCACTGGTTCTCAGGTCTTGTAAGAATCATTGAATCTTCTATACAGGTGGTAATGCTTTGAATTATATCTGCCAGAGAAGAGCAAATCAAAATGAAGAGCAGAAACACTCCTTTGTGTGACACATGGTGGTCCAGAAGGAAGGATGGGTAATAACAGGGTGTGCCATGCTACGGCTGAAATACATTCTTCTATTGATATTTGGAGTGACAGACATGGCATACAGTCTGTGAGGCCAGGAATTAGTATCGCTTTTAGAAGTGTCTTTCAACTGCTCTTTCATTCTAAATCAGTATTATTAAGAGGTAAAATGTATCCATAAATCATGGGACAATAGACATTCCTTTAAATCCATAAAGACAAATAGTACATAAAAGATAAGGGTAAAAAGATATTACTTTTAAGACAGAAAATAATTGTAAATATTCTCACACTGTTAGGAAAATAAGTCTACAAATGATTCTACATAATTATCTTATACAATAGACACTTTTACTCTCCACAGAAACTTTTATCTCAACTAACTGATAATATCTCTGTGGTAGATTACAAAAATGGTCACAACATTTCACAGCCCCCCGTTCCCTCCAGCCCTGGAGTTTGGTCTCAGCTTTGTGACTCGCACTGGCCACTGGGACATCAGCAAATGTGACACAAGCAGAGAGCTGACAGGTGCTGGTCCCAGGGGCTGGCCCTCTCCTCCTCTCTAGAACCCTGAGCTGACCATGGGAAGAACTGTGAAGAACGAGAATCAAGTAGAAGAGGGCCGAGCTGTTCCAGCTGAGCCTCCCAACCAACTAGCTCATCAACTGCCAGACAAGCAAATGAGGTCATCCTAGACCACTTGCGCCCAGCCACCCCAGATGAGAAGAGTCACCCAAATTCCTGACCCACAGAACTGTGAGCAAATAAATGATTAATGTGGTTTTAAGCTATTAAGTTTGGGGTAGGTCTGTTATGCCACAAAACCTAACAGACACAATCTCACTGCATAACATTAAAAGGGATATCTCAATATTGGCACTAACACGACATTATCTTAATTACTGTCACTTGAAATCAGGCTGTGTTAGTCCTCCAACTTTGTTTTTCTTTTTCAAAGTTGTTTTGGCTCTTCTAGGTCCTTGGCATTTCCACATGAATTTTAGAATCAGCTTACTAATTGTTGTAAGAATCTGGCTTGGATTCTGATTGGCATTACACTGAATCTACAGATCAGTTTGGGGAGAATTATTATCTTAAGACTATCAGGTCTTCTAGGCCATGTACACAGTATATTTCTCTACTTCATTCTACTATTCAAAAATAGGTTTTAAAATATTATGATTATCTTTTTTTTTCCTAGTATGTGCTAAAAGCAAATGCATTTCTGAGGTACAGCACATCTTATTACCACTTTCCTGAAGTCTGCTAAATCCCATAATACTCACATTCCTATAAGACAGTGTGGTATTGGTGTCAAGATAGAAAAATAGATCAATGGAACAGAAGAACCAAAAATAGACCCACAGGTGCAAAGGCAACTCAGTGGAGAAAGAACAGTCTTTTCAGCAAGTGGTACCAGAACAACTGGATATCCACATGAGATAAAAATGAACCTAGATCCATACTTTATGCCACATTCAAACTTTAACTCAAAATGAACCACAGACCTGAAATGTAAAACATGAAACTATAGAGCTTCAAATAGAAAACTTCTGTGACCTTTGATTAGGCAAAGATTTCTAAGATGTGATGCCAAAAGCACAAGTCACAAAAGAGCAAGTCTGCTTTTCAAAAGACACTGCAAGGACAATAAAAAGACAAGTCATAACTGAGAGAAAATATTTGCAAAGCATGTATGATAAATGACATCCAGAATATATAAAAACTCACCAAGCTCAACCGTAAGAAAACATGCAACCCATTTTTTTTAATGTGCAAAAGATTTGGATACCTGACCAAAGACAAGTGAGGGATGCTAAATACACTCCTGAAAAGGTGCTCAATATCACTGCCTATTAGGAAATTAAAACACAACAATACCACTACCTTCCTATTACACTAAAATTAAAAAAAGACTGACAATACCAAGTGTTGACAAGGCTACGGAGGAACAGAAAGTCTCACATACTGCTGGCAGGAATGTCAAACGGTACAACCAATGTGGAAATAGTTTAAAAATTTCTCAAAAAGCTAATTATACCCCCATCATATGATCCATGCATTTCACTTCTAAGTATTTACTTAAGAAATATGAAAACATATATCCATATAAAGATTTGGAAATGAATACTCCAAATGGTTTTATGTGTCATAGTGTAAAACTGAAAATGAACACAAACGTCCATGAACAGATAAACGATGAACAAACTGTGGTATATCCACATGGACTATTACTTGGCTATAAAATAAACAAACCATTGGTATATAAAATAATATGGATGAATTTCAAAATAACTATACTGGGTGAAAGATGCTAGGCAAAAAAGAGTATTTATTGTATTATCCCATTTTTATAAAATAGCAGAAAATAAAAACTAAGCTGCAGTGTCAGAGAGCAGATCAGAGGTTGCTTAGAAATTTCTTGGAAATTGCTTGGAAATGGGTGAGGATAAGAAAGACTACCAAGGGGCACAAGGAATCTTTCGGAGATGATTAATATATTTATTGTCTTGGTTGTGGTGATGATTTCATAGGCATATACATATGTCAAAACTTAAAATAAGCTTTACACATTTTCAGTTTATTGCACATTAATTATACTTCAATAGAGCTGTTTAAAAATTAAAATAAATGAACTGCTGCCTTATTTACTGCAATGAATTTGCAGAGGGCTAGTTATTTCCTTTTGGGGGAAGACACATAGACTGGTAAGGGGCTGAAGGGGAAGTATGCCCTAAAATATTACAGAAAAAGTCTTATCAAGAGGAAGACTGGGTATGGTGGTAAATTAGGTATAAGATATAAGATATAAGCAGAAGCAAAAGGGCAGGTTTTTCTGAAGATCACCTTGGATTAATCTAGGCTGAACCCCTACTACATGTCCCCTTAGCACTTGTATGCGTCCTTTCCAACTTATCATACATATAATTTCTGCCTCTCTCACTCCAGGAGAGCAAGCACTATAGAATCTATCTTATTCCTTAAAATATCCTAATGCCCATGAGAGTGTCTACTGGGTTACATAAGCAACACACTGGGAAGTCAGGAGTCCAGGGTTCTGAAGCCAAACCCCTGAGATTCAGATTGTAGTTCCATCACTTCTAGCTGTGTAACTGGGCAGAAGGTAAAGAATTCACCTTCAGTGTAAGAGACCTGGGTTCTATCCCTGGGTCAGGAAGATCCCCTGGAGAAGGGAACGGCAACCCATTCCAGTATTCTTGCCTAGAGAATCCCATGGACAGAGAAGCCTGAGGAGCTACTGTCCTGGTGTTGCAAAAGTCGGACACGACTGATGACTAACACTTACACTTCTAGCTGCGTGACTTTTGGAAAAATTATTTAACATCTCTGCCTCAGGTCCTTCATGTGGAAAAAGAAAATAATAAAAATTCCTACTTCAGAGGATGGATGCGATTATTACATCAGGTAACGTATGAATACACCTAGCGTATAGCAAATAGTTACTGTTATTGTGGTTGTTGTAGTCATCATTTCCAGTAATTTAAGAAAGCCATTTAAAAGAGATTCCAAATTACCTGATTTATGAAGTCAGATGGATATCTGAGGAAAAGCAGCCTCAACAGGAAGCAGAAAGTAGGTAAAAGCCAGATGATTGTGTCAGAAAGAGGAACGGGTGCTCCTTGGCACAGGCAGGAAGGGCAGTACATTTCTTTTGAATGAATTTCTCAAAGTGAGAAGACCATGCTTGACCAAGAAGGCAATATTAGTAAGTAAAGCAGCAGAGACAGTACACAGTGGTTTTTATCTCAAAGCAAATCTCCTCAAGTGGAAGACAGGTAACAAATTCTCTGACCAGTAGTACCAAAACAACAAGAAACTGTACTGTTGTGCTCAAAACAAAAAGCTATCTGAAAGGCAAAGCCATGAGGTCTTGAACATGTAACTGGCTCTCTTCTCAGATTGTGTTCGTCATGCCTATGCCTTCTAGATGAATTGTCAGGCATCGCTTGATGCTTGTCCCCACTGAGGATGGGAGCAGGGCTCTGACAGCAGTGTGGGAATCCCTGGGTTGGCACCAGCCCTTTGCTTGATTCAGACCTATAATCTCTTCTGACTTTGATTTAATACAGCAATTACTGGTAATGTGTTTTGAAGGAGATAAATGCCCAGTGTAGCCGCCTGTCGCTTACCTGCTTATGATGCAAGAACATTGTTTAATTAAAATTCTCTTTATGATAAAAGAGCTGCTTCACTGAATGTTTCTGTACAGCCCTGATATGGAGCTTCCCCCAAAGCAGATTAGAAATCTGGTTGCCCCTGCTCACTCCGGCAAAGCATCTAGATACACAATCATTCCATCACCTAAAGTGAGTTCCTTAACCTCCCAATTCTCCCATTTTTATAATTAGATCCTGGTAAAGAACCCACTTGCCATTAAAGATCTAAATGTAAGAACAGAAGCTATAAAACTCTAGAGAAACATAGGCAAAATCACAGCAAGATCCTCTATGATCCACCTTCCAGAGTAATGGAAATAAAGCAAAAATAAACAAATGGGACCTAATTAAACTTAAAAGCTTTTGTACAACAAAGGAAACTATAAGCAAGGTGAAAAGAGAGCCTTCAGAATGGGAGAAAATAATAGCAGACGAAGCAACTGACAAAGAATTAATCTCAAAAATATACAAGGAGCTCATGCAGCTCAATTCCAGAAAAATAAACGACCCAATCAAAAAATGGGCCAAAGAACTAAATAGACATTTCTCTAAAAAAGACATACAGATGGCTAACAAACACATGAAAAGATGCTCAACATCACTCATTATCAGAGAAATGCAAATCAAAACCACAATGAAGTACCATCTCACACCAGTCAGAATGGCTGCTATCAAAAAGTCTACAAACGATAAATGCTGGAGAGGGTGTAGAGAAAAGGGAACCCTTTTACATTGTTGCTGGGAATGCAAACTAGTACAGCCATTATGGAGAACAGTGTGGAGATTCCTTAAAAAACTGGAAACAGAACTGCCACATGACCCAACAATCCTACTGCTGGGCATACACACTGAGGAAACCAGAATGGAAAGAGACACATGTACCCCAGTGTGCATCGCAGCACTGTTTATAATAGCCAGGACACAGAAGCAACCTAGGTGTCCATCGGCAGACGAATGGATAAGAAAGCTGTGGTACACATACACAATGGAGTATTACTCAGCTATTTAAAAAAAACGCATTTGAGTCAGTTCTAATGAGGTGGATGAAACTGAAGCCTATTATACAGAGTGAAGTAAGTCAGGAAGAAAAACACTAATCCAGCATATTAATGCATATATATGGAATTTAGAAGATGGTAACGATGACCATACATGCAAGACAGCAAAAGAGACGCAGATGTAAAGAACACACTTTTGGATTCTGTGGGAGAAGGCAAGAGTGGGATGATTTGAGAGAATAGCATTGAAACGTGTATATTACCACATGTAAAACAGATGACCAGTCTAAGTTCAATGAATGAAACAGGGCACTCAAAGCCGGTGCACTGGGACAACCCTGAGGGATGGGATGGGGAGGGAGGTGGGAGGGGGTTCAGGATAGGGGGACACACGTACACCTGTGGCTGATTCATGTCAATGTATGGCAAAAACCACCACAATATTGTAATTAGCCTCCAATTAAAATAAATTAATTAATTTAAAAAATTTGCTTGCCAATGCAGGAGATGCAAGTTTGATCCCTGGGTCAGAAAGATCCCCTGGAGAAGGACATGGCAACCCACTCCAATTTTCCAGTAATTTTCCAGTATTCTTGCCCAGGAAATCCCATAGACAGGGGAGTCGGGTGGGATACAGTCCATGGGGTCGCAGAGAGTTGGACACAACTGAGTGACTGAACAACATTGCTTCTCACAATCACAATGTCAGTATTACACTATTTCCAGTAAGACTCATTTCTCGTTTTTGCAAAGAAGATCCTCCAATTTTCTTCTTAATAAGTATGCAAAGTAAACATTCATAAACATACATGCATAAAAAGATTTTGGACCCATTTCATTGAAAAATAAAATACAGCTAAATATACCAACATATATACCAATATAACAATATATTCTAAAGTTTGGTTTTAATTCGTAAAGCAATGGTTTGTTACACCTTTTATATTTAGGAATCCTTGTATAATTGTCATAAGTGAAATAAGCAGAGAAAGATTAATAGTCTATCACAGTTGTCTTTGCCCACAACATAAAACCATCATGTTCTAGGATTTTAAGGAATTGACATCAGGTATTCCAACTGTTAGACAACAATAGCAACAACTACCCAACAGCTAGAGGGAGAACAGTATCTACGTGGGGACTCCAGAAGGATCCCTGGTACAGGTTTACTAGCTCCTGAATTAATCAGTATAATTTCTGACCCAGTTATAAGACTTTCCACTCCTAAAAGTAGAGATTGAAAGAGAGAAAAAAAAAAAAAAAAGAATTTCCAGTTAACTAGGATCTGTTATTTTGATTGTCTTGGAGAGGACTGTCATTGACAATTATTCCTTTAAAATAAGGAGAGAAAGAAACAGAGAATACAAGTCTAAATCAGTTCTCTTCTGCAAAGTGGAAGCAAGGAATACCAAGACCAAACACGCACTTTCTTTTCCCATGACACAAGGTACAATTTCAAGGTGAAGGTCAAAACCTGAGAACTATTTTCTGTTCTATTACAGGGGAGTGGTGTCTCAATTACAATCAATCCAATGAATATATTCTAAGAGCTTCTAAATTCAAATAATATCTTCTTTCAGAAGAGTGCCATATGCCTCCCTCAGGAAATATAAGAAGACAACTAGATTCCCCTCTCTGGAGGCCATGCCAAGACCCACTTTCATCTTATGTGTACGAACACAGAACTGATGTCATCCTTGCAATAATACTAATGCTACTTCAGAGAAGTATGTGTGTCTCTCTAGTTCTGCATGAGAAAAGTGATCTTTTTAAGAGAGAAGGGGCTGGTGGAGAGAGAGATCTTGGAGAAACAACCATATGAATATATACACTATATTTACCCAAACCCTTGGGAAAATGGCCTGGCATAATTAACAAGATTAAACAGGGATTTAGGATAAATAAGATGAAAGTTAGTCTGATCCTTACAGGATTAAACTCAAAATCCTAATTCGAATCCAACGAATTTTAAGATCAACACCATATAACAGGATTAAACCAATAGCTGCTTTTGTTTTTGTATTGGAAACAATCACAGTTGGCAAATCCAGGCCTAGAGCAGCACCTCAGCAGTCAGACAGCCGGGAGTTCAGGTCTAAAAATAGCGGCCTCTACTCTAACTGGGCTTGCTGAGTGTCTGTCTCCACAGGTCCACAAGCCCTTTTCTGTAAAATAAATCCAAAGAGCTTGAAAAACTTTCCTTCTTTCTGCTCCCTCTCCCTACCTTTTTTTTGTGTGTGGTGGTGGAGGAGAGATCCATTAGGTGATGAAATGGGACCCAACACTGTAACAAGAGTGAATATTAAAAATCATTTAGCTGTAAATATATGAATGAGTGTGATGACTAGCTAGCACCCCAACTAGGGGTGTGACCCTAACAGAGAGTACATGTACTGCTTTTCCTTTCTAAAAATCTAAGATTCCAAACTATAATAGATATCTGACTCCAAAGGTCTCAGATAAGGACTGTGGGAACTGGAATTACTTTCAAAAGTATAGTTCTTTAACTTTAAAAAGTTGGCCATGACCTGAACAATGGCACATCCAGGGAAGCAAAACTGCTGACACACTAAACAACAAGATGTCAAACAACAGCTGTCAGACTGCAGCCAGTGTGTCTAAGACAGGCATGCGCTGGGTGAATTAGAAGACACACAGATCTGGTGGAACCAAATATGTTGCAGACTGACGATTACATTTTAATAATGGCCAGAAAAACAGTATATTTTCAGGAAAATTTCTCAGAAGTCTAGTTTGGGGTAAGTTTTTAAAACTTGCCATAAATCAAAAGAAAGAAAGAAAAAAAATTTTGGGGGGTGGGAGGTGGGTCGTATACCAGAAAAGATCCATGAAGGCTCCATTCAATAGCATTATTAGATAATTATCTATTTGCAGAAAATCTCTGGAGTTCTATGATTTGTAGAATTTTAATTCATAAGAAAAGAAAAAATGTAACACAGAAAGACAGTTTGGAAGATAGCACATGGACCATTTATTTTTCTTGAAACATTTATATTGATATATATGTTTCTCTTTGACAGGAATACTATCAGTTAACATAAAATAAAAGGAGTGACATCTGCTTCCCAGAAGGAGTACATACACTTATCCCTATTCTTTCCACTAGATACAATTTAAGACCCTACACATTTTATATATTAAACAAACATAGTGAAGTGAAAGTGAAGTCGCTCAGTCGGTCCAACTCTTTGCGACCCCGTGGACTGTAGCCCATCAGGTTCCTCCGTCCATGGGATTCTCCAGGCAAGAATCCTGGAGTGGGTTGCCATTTCCTTCTCCAACATACATAAGACACCTCTTAAAGGTGGAGAGAAGACAGCAAACTAGACTGGGACCTCAGAACACGGTAGTGAGTTCCCTGGGTTTCCCATATGCCTTCCAGAACCCAAACTTGTAGCTAAACAACCTGGAAATGCCAATGGTTCAGACAAAAGAGGTCCCAAATGAAAGCTTGCTCTCTGTAAGCAAAGAACACAGAATCGGCCACGCTAGCGAGACGGCAAATCTTAAGACTGCTCTAGTCCAGCCATATCCCCATCTCACTCCCACATACAGCAGAAAAGGCCAAGTGGAGAGCTGAGACTTCTACCCTTGCTAGGCTTCCCAACACCTCTGCCCAAGTAACATTCTAGTGTTGAGAAAACAGAAAGAGCCCTCAAAACTCAACAGTGAAGAAATAATCTGATGAGAATACAGGCAAAAATCACTGACACCACAAAACAAATACGCCTAACATTTATAATTATTATATCATATGTTCCTTCCTGCGGAGTTACCAAAACATTATGGGCTTTACAAGGTATTCTTTGTGCTCACTAGACACATAGTTGCCCTTATCAGAGGACAAAAGCAGTATGTGGACACTGTCTCATAACAGTCATGTTTCTTAAACATACTAACTAAAGGTTTTGCTTTGGAAAGCACTATCAGAATTTAAGTACAGGCAACTGTACTCAGTAGTTTATAATAACATATAAGGGTAAAGAATTTGAAAAAGAAAAAAAATTATTTCTTTTACAGAATATATATATATATAAAAATATATGTTAGTTTCAGGTATACATATATACAGTATATATAACATTGCAAATCAACTATATTTCAATTTAAAAAATTTTTTAAGAAGAACTTAAGAGATGTTTCCTTGGTTAACATGTTTGATAAGCTTTTTTCCATTACACTCCTTGAAAATAATTTTATCAGAAAAGTAGTAAGGATTCACATGTTCCATTTGATTGTCAGTTTCCAAGTTAAAATTTTTTGTTCTTTATTATCTCTAGATTAAGTTTCCTTCAGTAACCTTAGCTAAAACAAAACACAGATATAAGAAAACACACTTTTAGATATGATTATTTTACTAATGTAATATCCAACACTGTACATCACACCACTTTTTTTAAAACTATATTTTATATTATTTATATAAACCATTAAAACTGAAAGGAAGAATTAAAACAGAAGATCTGGTTGAAATCAATAAGGGAACAATATATAGAATCTTTTCTAGAAAAGTCTTGTAGTTAGTATTACGGTACTCATTACTTCCCATATAAGACAACAAGAGGAAAGGATCTATCACAAAGACTCTGATATCACATTTAAAACCAAAATACCATGCATAAGTTTCCCCCAAAATATCAAAAACTATGATATCATTTACCACCAAATCAAAAGAATCTAGCAAAATCAATCCTTAAGTTCTAAATATTTGTGAGGGCAGGAAGGAACAACTGTTTTATTTACTGTCTCCTTCCTTTTATTCCAGCCAGACTGTCTCGCTCCAGACTCTGCCAAGCTTTAGGCTAATAAGTTTAGGAACTCATTCTTACTTTTACCAAAAACATATAAAAGTAGAAGCACTTTTGATGCAGCACTGGTTTGAGTGATTCAGCATCAAGTCAAAGATGCTGCATATTCCTAGAACTGACAGCAGTGCTTGGCCCACAGGAGGTTTGCACAATGTATTTGCTAAATAAAAGACAAATTAAAAAAAGGAATAAATGGTATACAAAACCTATTTACTAAAGAGGCCTTCAAGCCCTAGTGCTCAGGTACCTTACTCAAGAATGGAATCTCTTAACAGTTTGCCTGGGCTATTTGCCTCAGCATGAAAATTCACCTGCCTCGGCTAGTACCCTTGGGTTCCAGACTTTGGCACATGAAAGGTCAATATCACCTGACCTTTCAGTTCTTAGCCCCAGTGAGTAAGCCCACCACAGCTTAGTTTTCTTACATATACAGGAAAGGAAAGTGAAGTCGCTCAGTAGTGTCCAACTCTTTGCGACCCCGTGGACTGTAGCATACCAGGCTCCTCCGTCCATGGGATTTCCCAGGCAAGGGTCCTGGAGTGGGTTGCCATTTCCTTCTCCAGAGGATCTTCCCAACCCAGGGATTGAACCCAGGTCTCCCACATTGCAGGCAGATGCTTTACTGTCTGAATCACCAGGGAAGCCTTTTTACATATACAGGAACTCACTCTAAATCTATGACCTGATCCAGCCTGCTATCTTCACCTTAACTACAAGCTGCCATGCACAGAAATCTTCAATTTTGTATTAGCCTCTGAGATCTTGATTCCCTGGCTTGTAGTTCTATGATACCTGTGGTTTTAACATGGAAGTTACATGACTCAGAACAACTCTGTATGTGCTGCTTTTCAGTATCCTACAATTTAGTTTGCTAGCATTATCTACAACCCACTCCAGTGTTCTTGCCTGGAGAATCCCAGGGACGGGGGAGCCTGGTGGGCTGCCATCTATGGGGTCGCACAGAGTCGGACACAACTGAAGCGACACAGCAGCAGCAGCAACAGCATTATCTACGATGTATGTTTTTATACAACAGGATAAATGACTTAGAGTCGCAGTGAATGACAAAGCCTGGATTGCAGCTGATTTTCTAGGATCTTATGTCCAGCCCATTAAATAATATATATACACCCTCTACTGCAGCTGTATCAATTACCTTCTTTTTTAAATTTTAAGTACTAAATAAAGAGACATGAAAAGAAAGCAAATTCTTTAAAATCCAGATTCTATTATTGCCTGGCACAAGAGTATAGGTCTAATGCACACATACACTTTTTACACTGAATTTAATCCATTCTTCACCCACATGCCAGCAGTGAAATCAATCATCTTACAGCATCCAAATACTTCCTATGGCACCAAGTTCACTATATTTTGACTAAGTCTGGGCAGCAGCAGCTGACAGAAAAGTAAATATGTTCTTAGTGTGGTTGGGCTCATAAGACCCGTTTTTCCTCTGAAAACTGTGTATAAAATGTTGTAAAAATGTACATTGTTCTGGGGACCTGGTCCAGAGCTTTCATTTGATTCTCAAGAGGTTCAAGATCCAAAATAAAGATCAAGGATCCAAAGGCCAGAAAACTAACAGGGTTGTGATAATTCCTTCTTTAAGAAGCTGTTCCATTCAAACACTCCTATTTTTCCTTGGTGAACAATTAATATTCTAATTGATGTATTTTCCCCAAGTTCACGTCTTAATCCTAACTCTGATGTTTCCTTTTGATTAAAGGTCCTTTACTTTCGTTTATAACCCTCATCACCTTTCACAAAACCCCCAAGCTCTTTCTCTCCCAAGAGTTAGGCCAGAGACCCAAATTCGAGGCCGACTGTAATTTTTTCAAGTCGGGGACCAACTGACAAGAAACATTCTGGCTCCAGCATTCCAACTGTCTTACTAAGGGGCTAAAATAGTACGAGAGACCTTTGTTGTGTGTGTGTATGTGTTTTGCTTTTTATTAAACAGTTGTTTAAGCCAATCTGGCTACAAATCCTCAAGGGAAAATATGGGGTCAAGAATCTATTGCCCCTTTATGGTTGGGCCTGAATTTTCCTCAAGCCATCCCACATCGTCTAAGTTGAACAGGCTCTAGTGAAATACTTTACTGCAAGTATGGAAAATACTGCAAGTGGAAATTCTTCCAGTCACTCTGAGAAAATCAGAGACTCCAAACAAGTGTTTCTTACTCATTTTTAAAACACTTGTACTACACTATTTACTGACTTTTATCTTCTGAATCCTCCTTCATCAGCCCAGCCTTACTTGCATAAAATGTTCATTATGACTTGGAGGTCTGAATATTCTTTTTTGAACTGTACAGTCTCACCCCCAGCTCTGAGATTCTGGTTTACATCTCCTTCTCATTTCTAACTGAGATCATGGCTCTAAACACACTTCTGAACTTTTGTGACAAGCTTCTTTCCAATGGTTCAAAACAGTAACCTATATGCAAAAGGAGGAACCAGAAAAGGGCTTTTCAACAACTTCTGTGCCTTACAAGAATTAGTAAAGTTGAATTAAAAAAAAAAAAAGCCCACCACCACAGAACTTTCTGGCTAACTGAAAATATTGTACATGAGAATCAATAACACAGAGCTAAACTGAAGATATCTGGATCACGTTATGAACACCAACTATACCACAGAGAATACGCTGACAGTGCAGGAGACTCGGCTGGATTCACACAGAGCATACGCCTTTCTGGATAAATGGTGGGTAAGAGCAGGTCTCAATTTCCTCTCAGAATGGTAGGATGTGGTATGTTTTTAGGCTCTGACTTCCAGATATTTGAACTGTCAGGATTTGTTTGGAGGCAACAAGAGTTTAATGTTCCACACAAAATGTGAAAATGAAGGAAAATCACTCACTGGGGTTCTCCGCGTATTCTGGATTGCCTTCACTATCTTTACAACAGATCTCATCCACATCTGAGTCTCCCCCTCTCTCCCGCCCTCCCCCCTGCTTCCTTGGCTTCCATTAACTCCGGAGTTCTGACCGGTGATTTTAATGGTTCACTCTTTGTGTTCCTCCTCCCTCGTGCCACTTGGCTCCCGGCAGCATCCTAAGGGAGCCGGTATGTTGCTCCCTCCCTTGAAAGCTATTCTAAAAGGTCACTATTTTCAGTAAGGTGAAAGGGACGTAAGATGAAGGGAAACTGAACTTTGGCGATGCATAAACATGTTTCAACACCCACACTCTGAAATATAATTGGGTTTCCTTAAGTAATGTGTGTTGTGTGGGTGGAAGAGAGGAGGACAGAAGAGATGTGGAGGTAAGAGAAAGGAAGACAAAACAGGAGGAAGCAGTGAAGGCCCAGTGCAGAGGGAATGGAGTCCTGAACAACAGTGAAGAGAGATTCAGGGTGAGGGTAACATCAGTAGGCAGCATGAACATACAGGGAGATGATGACTGAGTCCGAGGAGCAAGGAATTACTACGTGGAAATAAATAACGCAGTATAAATGGGGAAAGACGCATCTCACAAAAGAGGCCAAGATCCAAATGATTCAGGCTTCTAGTCATTATCAAACTAGCCTGATCTGAGCTGTCCTCATTCAACGGGTGCAGTGTGAGAGGACAGGCCAAACCTCACTTTCCCTAGTCATACAAGGAATGCCTTCCAACTCAAAGAAGAAAAAGGGAAGCAGGACCCAATATATCAAAGAAACATACGCGTCAAGGGAGTCCTCTGTAAACTGAACCGGGGTTCAGCGCTGGGTTCAGGTCCCAAGAAAAACTAGGGCATCATCACGTACCAGAATAAAAAGACCAGGCGAGGAGATAGGCCACTCTAACAAGGGTCATATTTAAACCCTGGCACATAGGTAAGGAAGCATCAGATTATTTAAAGACTGTGCTGAGCAGTGGGAAAGTGGCTCTGTGATATAAGGCCAGGATAAACTCTCTAACTCAGAGATTTGAACTTGTATGCCTTCTGTGGCCATGGCTGGGCGATTCTAAGCAAGATGGTATGCCAGAGTTCAGGTCAATTCAACCTTTACCACTGAGTATCTGATATACATTCAATCCTGAGCTAAGTGCTGGGACACAGAGAATTCACCCCCGACCTGAAAGAGTTCACAGGGAAAACTAGAAGCAGCTTGAAATTGTGGAGAATTTGTTTCAGAATGATTTGTTTCCGCAGATTCTGCCCATCAGACTAAGAATTTATATTACAACTAGGGTACGACCTCTCCCCACTGACGATCTAGTTCTTATAATAGTCCAGGTAACACTGTTTCTGGCAAACTTTCTCCATCAGTCATGGGAATGTCAGCGCCAACACAGTCTTGCACCCATGTTACCCACATTTTTTTTTATAACCTGTGAAGCTGACTTCAGAGATCATTGCTGATCCTCACAAGACGACTGTGGAACAACTATATTCTTTTGTCACAAATCAAAAGGGAGAGGTTGGAAGGGCTAGCACAGGTCATTCCTTCCCCTGAAAGTGAAAAGTCTGTTGCTATCATCATTGTTAAGTCATACTGATGTTCCACAATGAACTGAGTAAAAGCATACATGAAAAACAACACCTCTAGCCTCCATCAGGCTAAATTCTAAGAAAAACAGGAAAACAATCCAAAAATGTCTTGAAGTAGTTAAAAAGCAATTTAATTCAGAGTTGATCTGATTTAAAGATTTGCAGTACATTTTAACAGAAATAAATATAAGACATTCCATCTACTTGTTAAGTTTTTGCACCAATAAATATAGTAAACTTTAAAGTTCTTAGAAAATATGTCCAATTCAGGGAAGAGTGGATGGAGAGAGAAGGCAGAACATGAACACAAAAAATACAAAGAAACAATAGCAGAGAAAAAAAGGGTAAAAACAGAGAGAACACCTGAGGCAAAATCCTAAGTGTACCAGGTAAAGAGGAAAATAAGAGCAAATGAAAATGTAATTAGTATTGATGGAGGTTGAGTGAATCATGGCTACTGACAGGTTCGACCCTTTGTTTTACAGATAAGTTGTGGCCTAGTGAGGCTGAGTCACTGCTTTGAGTTTACATAGTGACAGACTTATTTTCTTGGGTTCCAAAACCACTGCAGATTGTGACTGCAGCTATGAAATTAAAAGATGCTTGCTCCTTGGCAGAAAAGTTATGACAAATCTAGACAGCATATTAAAAAGCAGAGACATTACTTTGGCCAACAAAGGTCCATCTAGTCAAAGCTATGGTTTTTCTAATAGTCATGTATAGATGTGAGAGTTGGACTATAAAGAAAGCTGACTGCCAAAGAATTGATGCTTTTGAACTGTGGTATTACAGAAGACTCTTGAGAGTCCCTTGGACTACAAGGAGATTCAACCAGTCCATCCTAAAGGAAATCAGTCCTGAATATTCACTGGAAGGACTGATGCTGAAGCTGAAACTCCAATACTTTGGCCACCTGATGCGAAGAACCGGCTCACTGGAAAAGACCCTGATGCTGGAAAAGATTGAAGGTGGGAGAAGAAGGGGACAACAGAGGATGAGAAGGCTGGATGGCATCATTGACTCGATGGACATGAGTTTGAGCAACTCCAGGAGCTGGTGATGGACCAGAAAGCCTTGCATGCTACAATCCATGGGGTCACAAAGAGTCAGACACGACTGAGCAACTGAACTGAACTGAACTGAGCTGGACGGTGGCAGGACTAGAAAGGAGGTCAGTGCATAGTAACTACGCAAATTTGGGATGAATTAAGAAAATAAGTGAATGGTCTGAATGTTGGTGGGTCCCTCCCTGGCAAAATTCACATGGTGAAGTCCTAATCCCCAGTGCAGCTGTGTTAGAAGACAGGGCCTCAGGGTCCCCAAATTGAGAGAATGAGTGTCCTTACAGTGGTGAGTTGACCTCCACGAGCACCCAAATTCCTGCTCTTGCTCCCCCACAAGACATGCACAAAAATGAGGTCAAGTAAGCACACAGGGAAATAGTGGTAGCCTACGAGCTGAGAGGCCTACCTGGTAGGCACCTTGATCTGGGACTTCCCAGCCTCCAGAACAGTGAGAGAGAAACTTCTGCTGTTTAAGTCACGGGTCTCTGGTTCTCTGTTACAGCCGACCCAGTGAACTAAGACAACAGAACTGAAGTCCTTTGGCAAGGTACTCAAAACAAAAGCTTAACTCATTTGTTAAATCTAAAATATAAACACATCTTACCCTCCTCCCTCTCAACTTTTCTTTCAGTTGAAGAATGAGAATGGGGCCACTGGCTAGCTTTAAGCAAAAATTCAGGTAACATTCTGAGAGGCAAACTATAAGACACCTACACACAGGAGAAATTAAATAAAATCAGTCAAATAACGGGTGGTCAAAATATGATTCTGTGCTTAGGAAAGTAACATATCCTTCACCCAGTCTCCAAACTATGCAAATAACACGTGCTCAAGGTAGGCCTGCGCGCATGTCTGTTCTGTAGCCAGCACCATAAAGAGGCAGACTGCCATTTTAAGAATCTGGCCAAGTCCCAAGCACCCTTTCAACTTGCCTACTCTCCGAGCCCCTTCTTATGCCATGGGAGTCTATGACTTGACACATATTTTTACATATTACTAGCAAACAAAATAGAATTTTTCATTACCAAATTTCTAAGAAATTTGCTTAATATATTTCTATTTGGTGAAATAATAAAAATACAAGTAAAAAGCTTTACTGCCCAACTTGAACATATATTTATTTATTTGATTAATAAATTAGGCTACTTCTTGGTGAAAAGAGAATCTTAAGGGTTCAAAGGAAACTAAAAATTAGTGGAGGGAGGGAGGAGGTTTAAGAGGGAGGGGACATGTGTATGCCCATGACTGATTCATGTTGATGCGTGGCAGAAACCATCACAATATTGTAAAGTAATTATCCTCCAATTAAAAATAATTTAAAATAATAATAAAAATGAAAACACAACAAAAAAGCTACTGGAAAAATGCAAATTATCAATATTAGAAGTAGAAATTCAGCAGTTTTCATTATGC
The DNA here is from genome assembly GCA_006408695.1 of Aepyceros melampus. Taxonomy (NCBI): domain Eukaryota; kingdom Metazoa; phylum Chordata; class Mammalia; order Artiodactyla; family Bovidae; genus Aepyceros; species Aepyceros melampus. The sequence continues at coordinate 74,729 of SJXQ01006586.1, forward strand.
TTTATAGTACTTCCCCAAAATGGTCAATGTCAATTAGCATGGATGAATGAATGGGCTAACTATGTAACAGAAAAACAGTAAGAAGAACCCAGAGTTCATACATACAGATAGGACACTTTTAATTAACATTTTAATCATCTTTGTTTATGAAATATGCCCAGAAAAATGATCAGACCAAGAAAAGGGAGCAAAAAGAGTACTGTTTTCCTTGTAACATGAATTAGGTAAAACCACAGCATACCTTACAGATGAAAGGCCCATAGAGTTTCAAAATAAAACCTCTTTAAATAGATGCCTAGATGGGTCCATCTTGTCTGCTCTGGAAAGAATTTTATAGCCAATATACAATCTAAAATTTATAAAGTGGGTCATAGTCTAAAAATTCATCTTTACTTCAGAATTGACCATATTTCCCCATTAAAAGAAACACACACACACACGTACATATTTATAAATGGTGAGAACAGTGAGAGCCCAGTAATGTAATCAGGGAGGGGTTGGAGGGGTGGAAGAGGGAGAACACAGGAGTCCATGGGACCAGTAATGGACATGAACTACTGTACATCTGAAATAAACAGGAGGACAAGATAGCTAAAACATCAGCAAATTACAGTAATGCCAATGTAATTAAATAAGAAATGATGTGTTTTTTTCCAAATCATCTTGCATATTGGTTAGAAGTAGAAGACAAATTTAATCCACTAAGAAAGAGGAGACTTCTATGGAGACTTAGAGGAAGGAGCAAGAGTACTTTCAAGCCTTTTAGTGACGGGTACAATTTTTCGGGGGGAGGGTGAAACTTTTAAAAATACAACTTCATTTCCAATCTACATTTCCATTTTCCTTGATACAAATGCATTTCTAATCAATCAATCTTAAGGAAGGTAATCTGTTTACTTTGTAAATGGGATAGAAAGATGGAGACAAGGAAAAGGAAACACAGGAAGATTTAGAATAGAATGGGGAAGGGAAAGTAAGTGCTTAATTAAATACTTGCTGAAACGAGAGGAGGGAGAAATCTAAGAGTGTGCTGGCAGTGGGAATAACTAAGTTTAAATAGTAAAAGAAAAAGAGGTAAAAAGGAGAAAGAAAGACCCAATATATCCGTACTATTTTCAAAGGAGGAAGAATATAGATGTTAAGTAAACCCTGAATCAGAGTTCTCAGTACTGCCATCAGAAATGTCACTGACTCAGAACAGTCTGGATGGGTCTAACCAGGTAGCAATCATGGTAACTAACATAAACTGAATATTTATCATATGCCAAGAACTAGAGTTTTTACAGGCTCAAAACAACCTTCTGAAATACATACTAATTTTATAGATGAAGAGACCTAAGACAGAATGCCAGACAGCCAGGTTTGAAAATTCGTCAATTTGGTTCCAAAGCCCACACCATGAAGCACTACTGCCTCTAGAATATAACCATCAGAGAGGGACAAATGGCCATAGTATATGAGAGAACAGGAAAAATACAAAGAGAGTTCTGCACTAAAAATTTCTATGAATGAATGAATGAAAGTCGCTCAGTCGTGTCTGACTGCGACCCCATGGACTGTAGCCTACCAGGGTCTTCCGTCCATGGGATTTCCCAGGCAAGAATACTGGAGTGGGTTGCCATTTCCTTCTCCAGGGATCTTCCCGACCCAGGGATCGAACTCGGGTCTCCCGCATTGTAGCCAGATGCTTTACCATCTGAGCCACCAGGGAAGTCTTCGTTACTAAATATTCCCTTGTCAATGAAAAAGTAATAGGTAGAAAGGGCTTCCCAGGTGGTGTGAGTGGCAGAGTCCACCTGCCAATGCAGGAGATGTGGGTTCAATCTCTGGGTCGGGAAGATCCCCTGGAGGAGTGCATAGAAACCCACTCCAGTATTCTTGCCTAGACAATTCCATGGACAGAGGAGCTGGTGGGCTACAGTCCACAGGATTTCAGAGAGTGAGCACACACTCTTTCAATGACTGAGCACACACACACACACCCAGGAGGTAGAAAACCTCTGGAATTTACCACCCATGTGACAAATATTTATTGAGCATCATTCACTATTCTAGACACTGAGAAAACAGCAATAAACAAACCCGACAAAAACCTCTATAGGTGAGGAAAGCAGTAAAAGAGAGATTTTTATAATATACTAGAAGCTAGTGAGGGCTGTGGAGAATTTACAGTAAAATGACTGAAAAAGTACTAAATGCAAAGGTAACGTGAGCAAAGATGTGAAGGAGCTGAAGCCGTACACATGAGGGTATCTGAAAAGGGCACGATCAGCAGAGGAAAGAAGTGCTATTACAGAGTGCCTGGCAAGTCTGAGAAGCAGCGAGAAGGCTAGGGTGGCTGCAGGAGTGTGAGGAGTGTGAAGAACAGAAGGAGACAGACATCAAAGTGGTACCCAGGAGCCAGTTCAACAGAGCCTTGTAGGGACTCTGCCTTTTCTCCTGAGTGAAACCCATCAGTGGATTTTTGAGCATGATCAGATTTATATTTTCAAAGATTTAAGTCACATGGTGTGCTCAGAATAAATTATTTGGAGTCAATGGTGGAAGTGAGGGAGAACAGGTAGGAGACTTCTGCAATGAAACAGGCGAGAGAGGATGGGGTACTGAGCCAGGAGAGCCACTGCAGAGCTAGTAAAGAGAGATCAGATTTAGGTGTTTTTGAAAGGCACAGCCTAAAGGATTTGCTGATTAATAAGACTGGAGTGAGGGAGAAAGAACAGCCCAAGACAACTACAAGTGTTTTTCTGGCCCAAGGAACAGAAAGATGTCATCTGAGAAGGGAAGACTGCAGGTGTTCCCACAGGTATGAGGCTCAGCGAAGGCAGGTGGAGACCAGGAGTCCAGCTTGGCCAAGTTAAGCCTGAGGTAACGATGAGGTATGGGAATGCCAAGTAGGCAGGTGGATGTAAACTTCCTGGGATGGGTCTTCTTTTAGAACATGACAAAATTTACTAACACCTGAAAACAGTTAATAAGCGGCCAAATGCTGAAGGTAGATACATGTATAAAGGTAGCTGGAAGAAAACAGACAGTATAGAAATGAAAAAAAGGTTCTGGATTGATCATTCTAAATACTGCTTTTATAAAAATAAAAATGTTTTGCAATTATGAAGCAAAGAAGATCATCTTGTCAACACAATTATGTATTGTCAAAGGATTTCAAAAAAAATCTTTAAATATTGCATTTAGACTATGTAAGTAGGGGAAGAAGAACCAGAAGCAATAATTAACTAGAACCTATTAGAGGCTATGTTTGGAATCTGGAATCAGAACTTATAAGATGGATATGTTCCACGTTAATGAATGACTATTCAAAAGCAATTAGATTATATTCAAAGGAAGCTGCCTTTTTAACGTATGCTTTCAAAACTAAGGAAAACTGGGAATAAAAACTGGGACAGGGCATGTCGGTGAAACATCATAGATTTAGAAGATACAGATCTACACAGATAGAGCTCTACAAAAGGACCAGGAGCAGAACAAAGGGTCAAAACAGTACAAACACTGACACAGAACCTAGAACTCATGGCATAAATATAACGTGACAATTTTAGAACAAGTTTGGGATTGGCTTGAGTACTACTCAGCAAAAAACTTGCTTCAGTTAGTGCTTTGAGGAAGAACAGGGCTGAATTTCAATGTATCTTCACAGATGGAAAAGGAAGAGAAATCAAGAGACATTATGTAGATTTCAAAGAGAGCAATGATTCTTTCTGTGCTTAAAAAAGCTAACATTCTTCTCAGCTCAGTGTATTAACTATTAATAGATTCAAAACCTGCTTTTTAAAAAATATCCAGAGATCTTGTACTATTAAAAAGGCTAAAGAAGGAGTAGACACAGTGATGAGTTAAAATCTGCACTTGCAAAAGAATGGCTGGAAGACAGCGTATGTCTATTTTCTTCAATATGATATTAGTACAATAAATGCTTTCATTTTACAGGAGAAGCTGCAATTACAAGATTGCAAATTAGTAAGACAATTCCTCACACAGCTAGGAAATGAACTTGGAGGAATAAAAACAGAACTAGGAAGAGAACATCTACCCTCTCAAGCATAAGCACACGTCTTGGATAACAGGAAGAAAGGGAGAGGATACAAAAAGGACAGAAAAAACCTGAAGCACTGCAAAAAAGATTTGTAAAAAACCATGAATAGTATTCAAATGTGACTTGTAGTCATTACAGGAGAGATATGTAATTAGTTGCATGAATGAATTTTTCCTTATCTCTAATAAAGCTGTTTTCCACTCTCATTTCTTAATTTCTTAAGGTAGATTCTTTACTATCTGAGCCCCTAGGGAAGCCATCATAAGGAATTAAACAAGATAAAACATCAGCGCTCCCACTGGACCCAGATGACAAATGGTTTTGGCTGTCTTGGTTAACTGAAGAGCAGGGGGGCCTAGAGAAGCCAGCCCACGTTGAAGGTCAGGAAGGGCGGCATTGAGGAGATACCCGTCATCCAAGGTACAGAGCAGTGGCTGCGCTTTGCTGGAGCAGCCGTGAAGAGATACCCCACACTCAAGGTAAGAGAAACCCAAGTAAGATGGTAGGTTTTGCAAAGGGCATCAGAGGGCAGACACACAGAAACCATACTCACAGAAAACTAGTCAATCTACTCACACTAGGACCACACCCTTGTCTAACTCAATGAAACTAAGCCATGCCCAGGGGCAACCCAAGATGGGCGGGTCATGGTGGAGAGGTCTGACAGAATGTGGTCCAATGGAGAAGGGAATGGCAAGCCACTTCAGTATTCTTGCCTTGAGAACCCCATGAACAGTATGTAAAGGCAAAATGATAGGATACTGAAAGAGGAACTNCTCATCGTTCGGATTCACTGGCTTGTCATGCAGCAAACAGAGCAAGCTTGGACTCGATAACAGTTTGTGGAAATGTTACACTGTGTGTCCCTGCATATCTCTTCCCAATTCCTTGTTTAGTGATGTCAAGTTGAAATTGGCTATGGGGGGAGTTTAGACAGTACAGAAATTATGAAACGCTACAAATCAGGACTTAGTTTATTGTGGGTTATTTTTTTTAAAATTCTTTTTGGAATTAATTAGTTTTGGCTGTGCTGGGTCTTTGTTGCTATGTGAGGGTTTTCTCTAGTTGCAGGGAACAGAGGCTCTTCTTCGTTGTGGTGCTTGGGCTTCTCATCACAGTGGCCTCTCTTGTTACAGAGCACAGGCACTAGTCGGGCAGGCTTCCATAGTTGTGGTGCATGGGCTTACTTGCCCCACAGCATGTGGAATCTTCCCAGACCAGGAATTGAAACCATGTCTCCGGCATTGGCAGGCAGATTCTTTTTTTCATAATAATTTTATTTATTATTTATTTTTGGTTGTACTAGGTCTTCATTGCTGAGCTTGGGCTTTCTCTAGTTGCAGCAAATAGGAGCTGCTCTCTAGCTGCAGTGCATGGTCTTCTCACTGCAGTGGCTTCTCTTGTTGAAGAGCACAGACACAGGCTTCCATAGTTGTGGTGCATGGGCTTACTTGCCCCACAGCATGTGGAATCTTCCCAGACCAGGAATTGAAACCATGTCTCCGGCATTGGCAGGCAGATTCTTTTTTTCATAATAATTTTATTTATTATTTATTTTTGGTTGTACTAGGTCTTCATTGCTGAGCTTGGGCTTTCTCTAGTTGCAGCAAATAGGAACTGCTCTCTAGCTGCAGTGCATGGTCTTCTCACTGCAGTGGCTTCTCTTGTTGAAGAGCACAGACTCGAGGGTGCATGGGCTTCAGTCATTGCAGCATGTGGGCTCAGTAGCTGTGGCTCCTGGGCTCAAGAGCACAGGCTCAATCGTTGGGGCGCATGGACTTGGTTGCTCTGCGGCCTGTGGGATCTTCCCAGATCAGGGATAGAACCCATGTATCTTGCACTGGCAGGTAGATTCTTTACCACTGGACCACCAGGGAAGTCCAGGGCTTATTTTATTGTTTTGTTGNCTGAGGAGTTTCCCTGCAACCTGATGGACCATTACTTGTGCCTCATTCCTTCTCTTTGAAACCCCTCTGAAGACCACAAGAAGTTTACGCAGATCTGGAACTGAGGGAGAGTGAAGAGTGTTAGGAAACATCCTAATTCATGCAAACTATAGTTTTTAAGTCACCGCCCAAAATCTTAGACCTTGAGGCTCATGCTGGGCTAGGATAACTTTTGGGGGTTGTGTCCACAAGTTGTATCCCATTTAGGGAATCCAGTTAAAATGTAATTCCTATTTCCCCCCACTGGTACATAGTATAGCTGTGCTAGACTGGCTCACATGTCCTTCATCTCCCACTGGAGCCTTAGGACTCCCATACAGCCAGTGGCGAGTAAGGCAGTAGTGGGGCAGAGAGATTGAAATACAGGAGCCCTGTCCTTGACTGGGCATTTCCTCTGGGCTAAGTGCTTCCATTCAGGAGCTCAGAGCTAAAGCCCAGCCTCTGCCCTTCTCCACCTGAGTGGTGGTGGGGCCCTGCCCCTTTCAGCTCTGTGACCTTGGGTAAGTAACTTAATCTCTTTACTTCTCAATTTTCTAGCTAATTAATTGGAAATGGTAACACATTTTTCACATGTATCTTCACAGCCATGAGCAGACCCTTGTTTTCAAGGGTATTGCAGATCACTTGTTTTCATTAGCCAGGCTCACCCCCTCCGGAAGTCTGGAAGCCCCCTCCCACTAGGAGAATGTACTTCTGGCCAAAACATGTGGGATGTGGAGCAGTATTCCCAGTTCACACCCTGGCTCTGAGCTCACTATTTTGTGTTCCAGGAATTAACTGACTTGCAGAGGGACCCCCCTGCCCAGTGCTCCGCAGGACCTGTGGGAGATGATTGTAATACCGTTCAGGGCTCCAGATCCCATGAGGCTTGCAATTAAGACCCCCAAATTTATCCATCCCTCAATTTTTCTGTTTTCTGTTTTAAGAAAATCTATTGTTGTTACTGTTGCTTTCTCTTCCTTTACTTATGAGTAGCTTTTTCATTAGATGCATTGACTTAATAGCCCGGCTGGTCAAGATGTTGCTGGAAATCACCATCTCCTTCCATTGGGGCACAAGAAAGCCATCTGGAAAGCCAACTAAAACTTGGGGCATTGCTGGAAAAATGGTCATGAAGCTAATCATGGAAGACCTGTTGCTGTTGCACTTGGCGCTAGAACTGGAGGGCTGGTGAAGGGTGGGGAACGGGGCTAGCTCCTTGCCTCTGCGAAGGGAAGGGACAGTTCTTTTCTCACACTTCTGCTCCCAGGGGGAGACTGAAGGAGCTGCAATGGGCAGCCCTCTGCCACCCTCTGAAGCCGACTGGCCGTAGGCCATGCCGCCCAACACTTGGATATCCCAAATCTACTCTGCTATCCCACTTTACCTCTACTTTCTGAGTATCTTAGGCTCTGGGATGCTCATCCTTTACTGTGAGGCTCTAATAGCTGCATCTGAAGGAAAAGTAGGCGGGAGAAGGAAAGACTGTATAAAAAGAGGAGTGGTGCCCTTCAAGGTCACCAAAGAATTAAAAACAGGTACTTAAACAGAACTCATATATCAGTGTTCATTGCACCATTGTTTATAATCCCCCATTAACAATCCCCCATTACATGCCCATAAACAAATTAATGAATAACCAAAGTGGTATATATGTGTGTGTGTATATTCATATATATACACAATGGCATATTATTTAGCAATAAAAATGGATAAAGTTCTGACACATGCAATAACATGGATGAATCTTAAAAATATGCCATATAAAATAAGCCAGAAACAAAAGGACAGATATTATATGATTCCATGGAGCCTGGTAGGCTGTAGTCCATGGGGTAGCTAAGAGTCAGACACGGCTGAGTGACTTCAGTTTCTCTTTTCCCTTCATGCATTGGAGAAGGAAATGGCAACCCACTCCCGTGTTCTTGCCGGGAGAATCCCAGGGACGGGAGAGCCTGGTGGGCTGCCGTCTATGGGGTCGCACAGGTCAGACACGACTGAAGTGACTTAGCAGCAGCAGCAGCAGCTAGACAAGGCAGATATAGAGACAGAAAGTAGAGTAGAGAGGTTTGTAGACACTGAGAGGAAGCAGAAATCGGAAGATATTTCATGGTACAGAATTTCTGTTTGGAGCGATGGAAGAGTCTCAGAAATGGATAATGGCGGTGGCTGTGCTGCATTGTGAATACACTTAATGCCACTGACGTGACACTTCAGATGGCTTAAGTGACATATTTTATGCTTCATTTTCATGTCCAGCTCTTTGCAACCCCATGGAATTCTCCAGGCAAGAATACTGGAGTGGATAGCCATTCCCTTCTTCAGGGAATCTTCCCGACCCAGGGATCAAACCTGGGTCTCTCATATGCAGGCAGATTCTTTACTGTCTGAGCCACCAGGGAAGCCATATGCTACATTTTAAAAAACTTTTATTGTGTTAAAATGCAAGAAAGAAAAATTTCACAGAGATGGAAAAAAAAAAAGAGGAAGTAGTCATATGTGAGGAAGAAGTCATGTGTGTGTGTTCCAGCATGTTCTGTGGGCTGATACTTAGAGGAACTGAAAATGGGCAGACAGCTACTGAAAATGGAGGATTCCAGAAGCTTTATGTGAGAGTTTAAATAATTTTTTAGAGCAGAACAGAAATGATTCCCATTGCATATGCAGAGTTAGTGAACAAGTGTAGCTTCACCGGTTTGTTAGTGGATCTGTGTTGTCCTTCCAAGTGTCATAGGTCTCAGTAACATATTTTCCCCCTCTTACCTGTTGCTTAAAATAATATAAACTGGGGTTACTAATAAGATTGAACTAGTAATGATTCAGCTTCTGCTTTCTAAAGGTACCCCTTGGTGTTCCTCTGCACCACGCATTCTCACCCTTCACTGCAGCCCTGTACTGGGAAGAGCCATCTTTATCTGAGAGTCTAGCCACTCTCCATACTCAGTACCTGAGTTTAGATGAGTTTTGCACAGTCGTGGAAACTAGCTAACCTTTTGGGGCCATTTCATGCCTGCCCTGTGAGTTAACAGCCCCTTTCGGAATCCCTTTGCAATTTCCTTTCTCTTCTTGTCTCTTTTGGAGCCTCCTGTTCTGACTGTGCCTTTGGGTTTCCTCAGCCCCTCAACAGACCTCAGGGGTTAAAGTGAATGGGACCAAAGGGTCACCTGTTTGCCAGAAGGAACCACTCATATTATCTACTCCTCCTCTTCTCTGTATATTAATTATCAAAAAACATTTATTTAATAAGGAATTCCATTATATACTATGATTAGAAAAATGTATACCTACCAGCTAATGATTAGTATGAGTTGGAATAAAAGCAGTCAAAAGAAAAAGAAGTGACACTTTATTAGCTTAGGCTGCCTTATTGTAGGTAAAAGTGTTCCCATCAGTAGCATTTCTTGAAACATTTGAAAAAGGGCAAGGGCTGCTGTGACTATCTTTGGATACCTGTAGGAGCTTGGGAAACCTCTTCTCTTGTCCCTTCAATTCCTTCCCCTCCTCACGCTTTGGCAATTTCCTGTCTGTTGTCAAGGGAAGAGTCTGTGAGATATTTGAATAGTTGGCAGGAAACCCAGTACAGGACCAGGTCTGAAAATTGGGGCTGATTTCACACCCATGATGGATCCATGAGACAGAATTCCCTAGAGAATAATAGATCCCTCAGATGTTCTCAGCACACCCCACCCCCGGTGGGTATGTAGGGACTTTCCACAAAGACTGGACAGTGTCCTGGGAGCTTTGGAACTGAGTCATCCGCCTGCTCTAGGCCAGTCTTGCTGAGCATACAGGAGCTTTTCTAGGGCTGTGTACAGCAGTAAAAGTAGCCTGACTCCAGAGAGGGCAGCAGGCGTGATGTGCGGCAAGAGAAAACTCTAACACTCTAAGCAGGGACGTGGCCTGACCACCAGGTTGGTGGGAACCTGGAGGGAAGAACACGAGGGGCTGCTCTTGGCTTGTCACCTAGTCCTGGGGATGTGTGAGAGGACACAGGTGGGAAATAGCCACTGAAGCCCCAGGGCCACAGGCAGTGATTGACTCCTGGAAGAGACCCTTTGGAGAAGGCTTCAGAGTAAATAGTGAAGAACTAAGGAGAAGAAAGGTTTATAGAAGTAACATGGAAAGTGGCTAAAGCCTACCTAAGGCTTAATTCTGTGCAGAGAGAAGATTGAATTGTAGTTTACTGGCACATGGATAGTAAAGAATTTAATTTTGTCCTTAAAAGATATGGCCTTTGTCCCTAGCCTCAAGAAAGCGATGTCTAAACTACCTTGCCTGATAGGACTGTTTAGGCCTTGACCCAAACCAGCAGTGTGAGTTAGGTGGGGGCAGGCCACACTAGACAGACCAGCCAGCTGATTTAAGGTGGAGGTTTGGGATCATTGCCAGAGGAACTGGAGACATAGATCCATTAATCCATCCTGCTAACGTGATGGAGTTCCAGTAAAAGCTCTGTACGCTGAGCCAGGGGTGAGCATCCCTGTAGGAAGTATTCCATGTATTGTCACACATCAATGCCAGAACTCCAGGGAAGAGGACAGTTGAAGGTCTACATGTGGACTCTGCCTGGAACTTTCCCCATGAGCTCTTCCCTCAGCTGACATTGACCTCAGCCTTTCACTATGATAAATCAGAGCTGTGAGCACAACAATCTTTCATGAGTCTGGAGTCCAATTAAATTACAGAAACCCCTACAGAGGTGGTTGGTGTCAAAAGTGAGGGCAGGTTTGTGTGTGAACAGCACCCTCTGAACACTGCAGCTCCTCTCTGGTGGAGAGACGTGTTTGCTGGAGAGGCTCACATTCCTGTCTCTTTTTTGTCTTGCAGTGTTCCACTGGCAAGCCACCATCATGGGCCCGGTAGGTAGCTCAGAACTCCAGGGAAGAGGACAGTTGAAGGTCTACATGTGGACTCTGCCTGGAACTTTCCCCATGAGCTCTTCCCTCAGCTGACATTGACCTCAGCCTTTCACTATGATAAATCAGAGCTGTGAGCACAACAATCTTTCATGAGTCTGGAGTCCAATTAAATTACAGAAACCCCTACAGAGGTGGTTGGTGTCAAAAGTGAGGGCAGGTTTGTGTGTGAACAGCACCCTCTGAACACTGCAGCTCCTCTCTGGTGGAGAGACGTGTTTGCTGGAGAGGCTCACATTCCTGTCTCTTTTTTGTCTTGCAGTGTTCCACTGGCAAGCCACCATCATGGGCCCGGTAGGTAGCAGCTGCTGAGCGCAGCCCTTGCTTTACCTGTTGTGCCTCTTGCACATGTACTAATCTGCTTCTGGTGTCTCATCCTCCAGAATGACAGTCCTTACCAAGGAGGCGTTTTCTTCCTGACCATCCACTTCCCTACTGATTATCCTTTCAAGCCCCCAAAGGTGAGGAAGGGGACAGGGACAGTGTGTGATGAAGTCACTGGTACAGAAAGCTGAACCCGGGGCTTTCCCCAGGGAAAAAGGTGGGGAGAGGATTGCTTCTAGTATCTAGTGGAGGCCAGGAATGCTGCTCAACATCCTGAATTGCACAGGATGGCCCTGAATGTCCACTGGGGAGAGAAGCTGGCCTAGGAGCCTGGCAAGTCACCTCCTTCCTTCACCTGGAGGAGTCCTGCCTTCATGAGATTCATAGCCCCGTGCGGGAGAAGTTTAGTATGAGAGCTATGCCATGCTGAGGAGAAGCACAGAGGAGGAAGATGGAATAGGACAGTGAGGGAAGGTGGTAGTGGGATCACCCTGAGCATGGAAAGGGTCACAGGGAACTGGAGGGGCCCTTATCCACCACCAGGAGTACAGCTTGCCAGGAATTAAACTCTGGACTTTCAGGACTCACTGTTCATGTGAGCAAGGGCTGGTGTGTTGAGGGCTTCCTACTGAAGCCATGTTTTCAGGTGTGTTCCTTGTGGGGTGGCTGAGTTAGGATGTGTCTCAGGCTCCAGCTCCCTTCTCTACAGTCCCTTTCAATCTAGGACAGGACTTCTCAGCCTCTGCCCCAGGGACACTGAGATTTTTGTGGTAGTAAAGCCTGAGATGGGAGGTGGGGAGAGGATTGCTTCTAGTATCTAGTGGAAGCCAGGAATGCTGCTCAGCATCCTGAATTGCACAGGATGGCCCTGAATGTCCGCCGGTGGAGAGAAGCTGGCCTAGGAGCCTGGCAAGTCACCTCCTTCCTTCACCTGGAGGAGTCCTGCCTTCATGAGATTCATAGTCCCGTGCGGGGGAGCTACGCCATGCTGAGGAGAAGCACAGAGCAGGAAACTGGGATAGGACAGTGAGGGAAGGTGGTAGTGGGATCACCCTGAGCATGGAAGGGGTCACAGGGAACTAGAGGGCAAGCCTTCGTTTGGGGGTGGGAAGGATGACCCGGAGGGGACCCACGGTGTGCAGTCAGTTGCTCTGCTGTGGTGAGAGGCTAGGTAGGGCAGAGACTGGTTGTTAAGGCAAAGCAGGTGGCATGTTCCGAGGTGGAGCCAACAGCACAGGCAGGTGTGGTCACACAGCAGTGATTGTACGTTATTCATATCATTTTTAACATATTTTTATCTTTCTGATTGAAAAATTGATAAAAGTGGGTTTTTTAAAATTAAAGCATATGGAGAACTAATACGCAGATGGAAATCAGTCTATTTATAAACCTATCCTCAGAGAAGATCACAGCTAATAGCCCTACCGATTATCCTTTCAAGCCCCCAAAGGTGAGGACAAGGGACAGGGACAGTGTACATTCCTCCAGGGTTTTGCTTCATATACCAATATACATTTTCATTCTTATTTTTAAAATAAAATTGTGGAGAAGGAAATGGCAACCCACTCCAGTACTCTTGCCTGGAGAATCCCATGGATGGAGGAACCTGGAGGGCTACAGTCCACGGGGTTGCAAAGAGTGGTACATGACTGAGCAACTTCACTCATTCACTTAGAAAATCTAATACACTGTCCACGTTATAGAAGGACTTAAAATGAAAATGGACAAAAATACATTGCAAAAATAGGTAAGATACAAATGCATAAAATGTTTCCTTCGGATGCTTTCTGTTAAGTGCAGTATACAGGAAATTGTGAGTTATAGAAGAATGTTCATAACTAAAATCAACATTCTCTGTTGAGTATTCTAAACATAATTCAGGTTAACTTACTTAAGCTGATTATGGTTTTCCACCTTTATTTTTAGGCATTTGATTTACTTATACAAATGATAATTATTGTATTTACAGATGTAAAGATTTTTTTTGTAATTATATCAGCATTCTCCTTTATTTAGCATATTCTACCTTGTCTACCTTGTAACTTGTAAAATGCATTCAGAGTTTTCATAATCTCATCCAACTTCATTTCATTCTCATTTTTAATTGATAAATTGGAAATAAACCTTGGATATTATAGTATTATGCAACTTTGAAAATAAATGTTTTCATTACAAAATTTTACTCAGCACCTATGTGTCATGTGCTATGATTCTAGATTTTGGACATCAGTAATAATGGTAAAGAGCAATTATACATTAAATTTTTGATTAATTTATTTGAGCAAACATCAATTTGAATTGGGCAGTGCCAAACTGAGAAAGGTTAGCAGTATTCACCTGACAGAAGCTAGGAAGAATCTTTTAGAGAGCAGATGCAGAAGCAAAGCAAGGGAATTCTTTTGACTGGCTGTAGCTTATGTGGGTTGCTTAATCTGTGATAACCTATTTGGCTATTTGTGGCTGTGTTTAGGTTTCAATTTCTTACCCTTCATGCATTTACAGGAATTTGCTCTGGTTTAGTTTTCAGTTTGCTTACAAACGCTGCCAGAGTATTAGAGCCACCTCAGTCTTATGGAATACTCATTTAATTTGTTTAACAATAGAAAATGAAATATCAGTTTCATAGAACTTACATTGTACCCAACTAATTAAGTGGGTTTTATTCCCAGGGTTCTATAGTTAGAAATACTAAATGTGTATTTAATAAATTCTGTATTTTTACAATTTTCATCAAATAAACTCAAATATGTTCATTAAAAAAATAAATAAATAAATAAATAAAATAAAATAAAATTGTCAGTTCTGGTTGTGAATGAGGAAACCAAGGCTTTGAATGGACACTCTATTTCCTGAAAATGGTGTGGCTTATAGTGGAGAGTGGGACTTGAACCCAGATGTGTCAGCCTATTTTTTGGTAACTTTTTATTTTAAATTAATTCTAGACTTAGAAAAATGTTGCAAAAATAGTACATATTTTCCATATATGCCTTGTCTAGCTTTCCCTGAAGTCAACATCTTAGTTTATTGAAGTCCAAGTATCAAATCCAGGAAGTCAGTGTTGGCCACATGCTCAGAGCCAAACTGATGGCCTTACTTTTTTACCAGTTTTCCTCGTGTTCTAGAACCCTGCACTGTATTTATTGTCTTGTCTCCTCCATCTCCACAGTCTGTAACAGAGCCTCCATTTCCTTTGGTCTTTCATGACCTTGATGCTCTTGAGAGGTAATGATCATTGTCAGAGACCCTCCCCCGCCATTTGGGGTTTGTGTGCTGTTTTCTCAGGATTGACCTAAGGTTTTGCATTTTAGCAAGACTTACACAGAAGTCTTGAATCTGTGCCAGGGCCCCCTGTCTCAGGGTTTGTGATGTGTCTTCTGCCCTGAGGTTGACCTTAATGGCTCAGTTAAAGTCAGACCTTTCACCCCTGTGTGCACATTCTATCTAAGCAATGAGAAGAAGACCCTCTGGGCTCCCCAGCCCACAGCTCACCCTGCTCATTGCCACCAGAGGCCACTGGTGCCTCCATATTTTAAATCAGAGTTAAATGTGGTTAAGATTCTGGAGACTTTGCCAGCTTTTAACGAAGAAGACTGGGTTGTGCTGGGCACAAGGGGACAGATAGTAAAAATAACTGTTATTTCAAGGGTTTGGTTGAAAAAGCACATTTCATGGTCTTGAATCTACCCCCACTCTCCCCTTTCCCTGTTGAGATTTGCTACAGTGTCTTGTAAAGTAGCGTCTTATACTTTTCATTAATGTATAAGTTGCTGCTGATCTTTTTTAAAATAAACAGGATATAATCCGGTATGTTTGTTGGGCATTTTCAGGATTCCTGATTGCCCAAAGACAAAGCAAAAGCAGCGCCTATTATTAGAGACTGAAGTCAGCCTTGTGAGCTGGGTTTACTGTAACAAGGAGAGTTGTATGCCAAAATATTGTGTCTTCTACAATAGAAGAAAGTGTTTCTGTCTTTTTAAAAATCTCCTTTCCACAGGAGAACAAGATAAAGTAAGATTGCTGTTTGGGCAAGAATTTTCTGGGTCTATGGGGGGAATCTGGCAAGGTTGCATGATCTTCTCTACAGGAGATATAAAGAATAAGGCAAATATTTAGTGCCTGAGTCACTTTGGAAGTTTGATGCTTCCTGGAAAAAAGTGAAAGTGTTAGTCGCTCAGTCATGTCCAACTCTGTACAGTCCATGGACTTATAGCCTGCCAGACTCCTCTGTCCATGGGATTCTCCAGGCAAAAATACTGCAGTGGGTATACTGGATCTTCCCAACCCAGGGACTGTCAGGAAGTCTGCATTTCAGGCAGATTCTTTACCCTTTGAGCCACCATGGAAACCCTTCTGGCAAAAGTCGTTTGGTAACAGATGCTGAGCCTCACATACACAGCTTCCTTCTCCTCATATTCTGAAGTGAGTTGTTTTAAAATGAAGCCAACAAAAAAAATCCTGTTTTATTATAAACTGTTTCAGGCATGTAAAGTATTGTAGATAATCATATAATGGATGCCCACATATTCATCATCTGGCTTAAGAACTCCATTATTCAACAAGACTTCTGAGTCCTGGCCATTGTTCTTATTGTTAGCCCTCGGAGCACACTATTCTGGGAGAGATGGTGTCAGTCCCCGCGCCTAGTTCACGAGCCCAGCAGGGAATGGGTTGGGGGACTTCTCCAGGTGCACCCTCCTGAATCCCATTCTGGTTTGGAATAATGCCCAGCTCACCCAGGATTATGCAGGGCCAGGTATGTCCCAGTAGTGGTCATTTCCACCTTACTTGGTTCATTTTCCAGACAGATAAACAATCTAGAATGTCCCTGTGGTCTGTCTGACTTGAGGTCTCTCATCTCTGCAGGTTGTTTTCACAACCAAAATTTATCATCCCAACATCAACAGCAACGGCAGCATCTGCCTTGACATCCTGCGGTCCCAGTGGTCTCCAGCACTGACTGTGTCAAAAGGTAAAAAGGTAGATGTGTACACTAGGTTCTGATGCTGTGAGTGCCTGTCTCATGCCTGTCTCTGTCACAGCAGTGTTTCTACCCCTGCACTCCTGAGAGCAAATTCAGGCTCTGGGGAAGCAGCCATGGTCCTAGCCCATGGTCACAGCCTGGAGGGGAGGAGTCCGAAGTGGTGCTTTCCCCACCCACACCATGTCCACCTGGATCTGTTGCTGCAGGGTGCTCCAGCCAGACTGTTGCACGGGTGCAAAAGAAAATACTGATCCTATTTATACTTTTGATCTAAAAGTAAGAAAGGCAAATATTACATTGCCTCCTCCATTCTCTCATTTATTCATTTATGCAACATGGATTGTGAACAAGCCCTGAGTGAAGAGGACACAGGGCCTGTGCTCTGCGTGAGGGTGAAGAAACCAGTCTAAACTGGGCTTAAAGGATGCAGATACTCCTCCCAAGTAAGACAGGCTGAACATGGTTGTATGAACCCTGAGACTTGAACACAGAGGCTGTGAGTTACCTGTCAGTGGAGTGAGTAAGGTGGTGAAAAACACAACCTGAGAGAATCAGGGTACCAGAGCGCAACAAACAGAGTGGAGTGTGAGGCAATGCAGGTGGCAGAGCTTTAGGAAGCAGAGGGGGTACCACAAGGCACCAGGACAGCTGACCAGAGCAGGCTCTTTGAGACTGTGTGGTAAATCTACAGGGAAAACTGCCCACTCCTATGTGGTGATGCCGTGGAGGAAGAGCTGACTCCAGTACTCAGGCCTCCAGGAGACAACTCCACACTGGGGCCTGTTCCTCTCTGAGCGGAATCCTCACCCCACTGCCTAGCATGCCTTTGGGTGTGGAGGTCAGGACACTCTCTAAGAAAGTAGGGAGAGGAAATCATAATGGCCAGGAGTAGACACTTGAATGTGGAAGAAAGGAAGAAATTAGCCTTCTCATGATACATCCTTTGAGCTCAGAACAGCAGGAGAGTTGAAGAGCTTTAAAAAGAGAAATCATCCCTCAATCATAGTGTACCTGGTTTACCATAGTTTAACTGTGGTCAGGACTTGGATAGATTCACTGAGGCAAGGATGATACTTGTTTGGGGTGCTGCAGAGGGTTCCAGAGCAAAGCTAGGATTGACAGTGCATTTAGCCTAGACCCTAACAATCCCAGCAGCACCACTTCCTCAGCCTCCAACCACAGCCCTGGTGGGAGTGTCCTCACAGTTCCAGAGCAAGAGCTGAGAGTGTAAGGCAGTGTGCGTTTGCTTGGCAGTCACACAGACCTGGTTCTGAATCTGGTTTTTACCCATTTGGTAGGTGTTCCAAGTCTGTAACCTTGGACAGGTCACCAGAATCTTCTGAGTTCTGGTTTCTTTAATAATGAACAGGGCCCCTGGGACCAAACAACAAAGGTGCATGGCATGGAGCCAAAGGACTTTTGAGATCAGGAAAGGGAGGCCAGAAGTGCCCTAGAGCAGTGTAACTGGGACACCACAGGGTAAAGTTCCTGTTCAGTTGATAGATGGACAAAGTAAATACATTCATATTCTGATACCCCAAGAGTCTTGGGGTATCAGAATAATTTTGATGGGATGTTGAAGAGAAAATAATTGCTCTGTCAACAGAGAATCCAATTTGAGGGGCTCACTGGACCTGGGGTGACCTTGGAGCCTTGTGACTGCAGTTGACTCATTGTTTCTTTTCTTTCCAGTTCTCTTATCCATCTGTTCTCTGCTCTGCGACCCCAACCCTGATGACCCTCTGGTGCCAGAAATAGCCCATACCTACAAGGCTGATAGAGAGAAGTATGTGTCCTCTTTGGGTTGCCTTTGGGCCCCAGCTGCTCCAGGCAGCTCCCAGCAATACCCTGTGCTGGTGCTTCCAGGCCAACGAGGTTTTCCCATGGACATCGTCCTGCCCATTCTGAGCTGGGCTGAGACTCCTGCCTCTCTCACTAACATATCCTTTGACTCTGAGGAGGGAGAAGGAGATAAAAGCAGTTTGCCCTCCTGGATAGCTCATCAGCTGCCTCTACTGAATCCTAGAATATTATTGCCAAACCAGCCCTTGAGGCCAATAATGTCAGCGGTCAGCCAACAATGGACTCAGAAGAATCTGACAGCAAGAAAATTCTGGATTAAAATACAAGGATTTTATCACAAGATAATGGGGTATCTGCTCAGATATGCCCAGGGTGAGGCCAAGGCTGACTGAGGTGGGAAGCACCGCTGTGCTCAGTTTGCTAGTTGAGGCTAAGAAGTAAGCAGTGTGTTCCTGATTTACTGACAGACCCTCACTGCCAACTCTCTGATTTCCAGACTCTTGACTGTAGAATTCTGACTCATGTGGCCAGACACAACCATGTACACTGTAGCCTGAGCAGACGTCTGTGGCTGCTGAGGCAGGTACATTGTGTGAAAACCTCTGAGCTCTGACAGCACTGTGAGAAAGAGCCAGACATGGCAGGGCCCCAGGCATCAGCAGTGGCAGCCCTGTGGGCGCTCGGGGCAGGAGCAGGGTGCAGAGGGTGGAGTTGCTGGCTTTTAAAAGAACTCTCCAGTAGGTCTTTTGTTCAAACATTATTTCTCTTCTGTCTAAAGAGATTAGAATGGAATGTGCTTTTTCCAGCATATATTTCTTGAAACCTTTATAGAGCTCATTATTTCCGTCATTTCAGTTCTCCTGTATGACAAAGTGATTGTTAATTGATGAGATCTTAATTTGTATTTATTTCAACACTTATTATGATATATTTTAGATATACCAGAAGTGATTGTCTTCATTGTCTCCTCTGATTACATAGCTGTCTTACAGTGTCATGGCACCAGGTTTCATTACAGTAATGTGGATAAATGCACATATTCTCCATGGGCACCAGCCCTGCTCTGTGGCTGCCAGCAGTGGCGCTTACTCACACCCTGGTGGCCAGATTCATGGAGCCTATGTGCTGGATACCGGGGACTGTCCCAGGCTGACCTCTGTGTGTCTCTTCCTGATCCAAATGCATCCACGTTGAAAGACAGGAGAGAGGGAGGGCGGAGGTCTATGACGCTCTTAAATCTTCCACAGCAGATAGTTGTGAAGAACTACTAGGACTCACCAAGCTTGGGATTTATGGCCGTGAATGACATGTTCCTGCTCCAGGCAGTCTATTTCATTTATTCATCCGTCTTAGGTATTTGATGAGAAGCAACAGCATTTCCCTTATATCAGTTCTTTTCTCTACTGCACATTGAAAGGAAGTGACCATTGTGAATGAGGGTGTCACTTCCTCTGCTTTTTTCTTCCAGGTACAACAGACTAGCAAGAGAGTGGACACAGAAATATGCTATGTAAGTGCCTCAGAGGTTTTACAGGAGACATTGTCCAAGAGAAGCTGAGCTGAGCTATTGGCTAAGCCACTCACAGAGCGTCATCTCTTCTGCAAACAAATGCTGATTACCCACTTTCTCCAACCACAGCATGTTGGTACCACTCTCAGCCATCATGGTTTTGACAACGTCATGTCTCTGATGCCAGATCGTAGTCACTGTTGTGATCTGCAGCCTTCCTGGCTACATTGGAATCGGTCCCTCCACCCCAACTCACTACTCACCTGTTTGGGGGACCTGTGTGTCTCCCCTGCCTGGCCTCACTCAGGCAGCATCACTTACGATGGCGCCACATAGGGGCCCCAGTCTGGCCCCTTACCATGTGCTCTTTGCCTTTTAGAACTCAGTGCCCAGGGAGGAGCGGGCAGGCTTTCCTCACATTGTGTCTGCCACAGACCACATCCTGAGGACTCTCACCTCTTCCCAGGAGTTCTGGGAATTGGAAACAGTGTCACTGGTGGGGAGGCCTTGCCCCACAGCTCCCACCAGTCTTCCTCGGCAGTGCCACGTGCTGGCACTCTCCTCCCACACCAAGAAGCTGTAAATAGAAAGTCAGGATATAAAGCACATTACACGCCATGAGAGATGACTGTCCTTGTAGAAGCAAGAACAAAATTATGAAACCTGAAAAGATTTGGGTTATGCTTTTCTATCTGATGAGATTTTCACTACCCCTACCTCCTCCCACTCAGAGCCTACATGAAGTCACAGTGTGAGCCATTCACTGAACAGAACACAGGGAGAGAGAGGGACTTGTTAAATGTAAATAAAAATGTAATGCACTCATAACCCTAAATGATAACTGACATTTAAGTCTCTTTTTTTTTCCAGGCAGAACAGAAGATATGGAAACTTTTAACAGGTAGCCCATCGGGTAACTGACCTCCTCTCTTAAATTTCTGATGTAACACATTTCAAGAGCTGCCTTTAGAATTCAGAGGTTTGAGATTAGGTTAGTGAGGAGAAGGGTAGTAAAGGGATTATTCTAATTGAACCTCTGAGGAGAGGAGGAAAATTGAGGGACTTCACATTTCTGAACATCCAATTTGGCCTAGTCTTTTCTAAGTGGTTTTCAAAGCTAGTCCACTCCCAGAACAGCCATATGAGAATGATGTTTGGGTAAGTAGGACCAGGAAGTGGAGAGACACTAAAATTCTTCAACCAGATGGCCAGTCTGTGGAGTTTGGAAGGAGGCCTGCAGACCTTGCACCTGGGGATCAGCCCTAGGTGACCATGTGAGCCTGACCTGTTCCAGAAACTCTGAAGTAGCACAGCTTCACTGTTCTTGCTTTCCAGCGGGAGTGCTGGGATTAGTCACCACCACTTCCTTAGCAAAGCAGGCAGCAGTCTGAGCCTGGTCTACGTTTACTTTACAGGGTTCCACATTTAGGATCCTCAGTTACAAGGCTGCTTTCTGTGTTCCATGGGCTCCATGTACTTAAACAAAATGATCACCTTCAGGTGTCCCCTGGGAACACTACCAGCACTGTGCCATTTCAGACAATGGCCCTAATACTCCTTGAACCAAATATAACAAAGTATGGGAAGGTGGGACAGATTCAAATTTCAGAGACACGTCAGAGGTTCAGAGAAGGAATATCCAGGCCCAAGTTGGTGTTGAGTTGGAGGGTGCCATTTTCAGCCTTTCAAGCATAATAGCTTATGACTCGCCAGAAGCTCATGAATTTTCTCTGTCTCGTTACAGTTTTCCCAAGCCTGCTGCCTCTGTGGGAGATAATGTAGTAGAGAAAGTAAAATGACCCTTTGGGATCCCCACTGTGAATTAGCATCCACCCTTTTGCTTGATTTGCACTCTGTACTTGGACAGGCCTGTATTGTGCCAGGCCAAGTGATGGACAGGCCATCACAGTGATGTTCTGCAAGCCTGTCCCTGGCAAGTTCCTTGGACTCTCTACCCCTGAGAAACTTGATTTTCAAGCCTTCCAGCACTCAGGTCAGCCTGAAGGACAGGCATCTTAAGTTGAAACCCTTATTTTAAAATGCACTGTATGCAGGCAGCTCCCAGATATCACACAGGTATAGATATCATGTTTCCAAGGTGAGTCCCAGGTCAGTAACTTAACAGCAGATCTAAAAATCTAACTGTGCAGTGATACTTTGTTTTCTCCATAGACCAGAGATACCAGGGAATCGCATGATCTTAAGCAATTAATCCGGAGAAGGCAATGGCACTCACTCCAGTACTCTTGCCTAGAAAATCCCATGGACGGAGGAGCCTGGTAGGCTGCAGTCCATGGAGTCACTACGAGTCGGACACAACTGAGCAACTTCACTTTCACTTTTCACTTTCATGCATTGGAGAAGGAAATGGCAACCCACTCCAGTGTTCTTGCCTGGAGAATCCCAGAGACGGGGGAGCCTGGTGGGCTGCCGTCTATGGGGTCGCACAGAGTTGGATACGACTGGAGTGACTTAGCAGCAAGCAATTAATCCAACATGAACAAATGACTTAACTCTGGCCAAAAGTATCTCAGTTTGCTGGATGGAGCTGTGATCTTGATCCTTTGGCAGATTATAGGAAGACCCAAGAGTTCCTAGAATATGGCAAAGGGTCAAAATCTCCCGACAAGGGGTTAAAACACCAGAACACCCATGTCCAATGGGCCTGGCAGCTCTCAGCTGACCCATGTGTCAGCATTATGGGATCCCACACCACCTGACCGCAGAGGCTCAAGGATAGGCAGGTTTCTGTCTCTCAAATTCAGGACAGAGCCTCCTAACGTGATAAAGAGGTGCTTGTGAGACTGGTCATGAGACTGGTTGACAGAGCTCCTGGCCTAAAGGCCTGTTCTGGTAGAGGTGGAGAAAGCCTTGGGAGCAGCACGGGCCACTTGTCCCTCTTGCCCTCACCTGCCCCCTCTTCTGTGCCTCTGTTCCTCCAGCTCTTCTCACTGTGACACATGCTTCCCCCCTGGCAGCACTGGGTGAGGGTTGAATGAGGATTAGACCTAGCCATGAAAGCTGGTCTGAGAAACAGGATGGCTTACCAGTGTTACCAACCTGAGTCCTTGGACTCTTTAATCAATAGAAATTGATAAGAGATCAGACAAGAAATTTAGGCAAGGCTTTACTGGAACTCACGCTGCTGCAGTGGGGAGTAAGAACAAGTGAACCGGTGCCCTTGCTTGACCCCTGCAGGTGGAAGGGTGAGCTGGTCCCTTAAATGAGGGGAGAGTGGGGTGGACCAGTGGGTCAGTTGGAAGGGTGGCTTGGGTGGTCTGCCAGCCCACATGGTGGTGCTGTGTGCCAGGATCATGTGCAGAACCCTGCTTTTGCTCCCCTTACCTCAGAAATGACAGTTGGGTTTTGGTCTTTTTGTATTAGTCAGAATTGACCCCAACTATGCATTCATCAAGTTAGTTTTAGTTCCTTATAGTTTCTTTGTGTTCTGTTGCTCAAGGAGATGTTTGTTCAGGTGCGAGCACTCCAGCAAAGGGACCCAGGCCCCAACTTATCTCACCAGCACCCTCCCAACAGCAGCCTGGTGCCATGCAGGCAGGCACCCTTGCTTCTTCAGGCCTGGTGATCCCAGCCAGTGTGCTGGCCTCATCATGACCACCATTGGGGTTTCTCTTCTGTTGGCAGAGGAATTTTATTAAAAACAAAAATAAAAACCTACAGAAAATCTGCAAACCCTCTCTCAAACCAAATAGTGGTTTCTTGACTTTCCTAAAAAATGTCACATCTCCATATTACCCTATCTGCACTGCACTTCTCCCAGGCTCCTAATCCTTACTGTCAGAGAGGCCCACTTGAGCTGTCCAGCTCCCTGCAACAGAGCTTAGCTCTGGATGCACGGGCTTGGCTGGGCTCCACTTTAAGAGGTAATGACAGAATTGCCCATTCAGAGCCTGCCTCTCACCCATGCTCCCCACCCCTGCCCCCACCACCACCACCACAGTAGCTCAAGGGGCTAGTCATGGGGAATGTCCATCACCGCTGGCCGGTCATTACTTTCTAATGACTTTAGGTGGCTTTATCCAGGCAATGACTGAGCAATTGCCAAGTGCAAGGTGTGAAGGGGAGGGGAAAGGAAAAGAATTATACAAAGAAAATGTGGTTGCTTTCTGGGAGTTCACTGGAACTACACAGGCCTCAGGAAGGAGCTAAAACTAGGGTAGAGCCTGATGGATGGACAGGGAGGAGGGTCCTACAGGCAAAGGACTGTGTTCCCCAACAAGCACAGCACATTCTGGGAGCTTGGCAACCTGGCGACACCCCACACATGGCCCTTCTGAAGTTGGGGCCCTGTTACCTTCTGGGTGGCACAGGGCTCACCTTTCTGGAGAATCATCGAAGGCAGAGGAGTGCAGGATGAACAGCAATTTTCATATTAAGTGGATGGCATAGTTCATATAAGCTGGTGTGTAAAACCATTTCACGCCCTAGATATCCAGGGAAACAAGCACCATCACTGGGCCAGGGGCTTTGTAGGGGCAAGGGCACGGGCACAGAGCTGCATCCGTCCCTCCATCCACATGAAGAAAGGAACGAAATGGCATTAGGCCTGGGCCCAGCCTCATCACAAAGCTTGTTCCCAGGAGCAGTAATGACCTGGCCAGGGCACTAGAAGGCCAGGTGTGCTCAATGGGCAAAATGATCTACCAGCTCCAGAAATAAGGATGCAGATGGAGGCATGGGCTATATAGTTGGGGGTGGCAGAGGCAAGGGGTGAAAGGCTAACTACACTTCTGAGGGAACTTGGCTAGTTATTCCTTCTGTGTCAAATATCCAGCAGTAGGAATAACCTGGTAGTCCAGTGGTTAGCAGTCTGTGTTCCACTGTAAGGGTCACAGGTTCAATCCCTAGTCGTGAAACTATGATCCCACATGCCATGTGACCAGGAGCAAGCTCAGGACAGCATCCTGAAACAGGAGGAACTAACAATAACTTGTCAACATCTTTGGGTTTAAAATGTTGGCAGAGTTGTAGTTAAACTGCAAATCCCCATCACCTGTACCTTCTGTTCCCTTTGAACCTTCTAGAATTTCTGCTGATTCCTTGCTGTGGGCCGATCTGTCTACAACAGGGAGCTTGGCTGATGCACACATGTCTCCAGGTCTTTGAGGAACTTCAGTAAGACTTGAGAAGCTAGAAGCCCTCACAGAAAGCTATGTGAGCAGCAAGTGTCCCCTCTCTGTAAAGGGTTAGGGTGGCAGGAAAGAGCACTGCTTCTCCTGAAGGAGGTGGTTTTGCCCTTTCTGTGAGACACCACATACTGACTTGTGGCAGCCCCTCATGCCAAGCCTTAAATGACAAGCAGACCACACTGGCTATTCCCTACCTGCGGGCCTGAGTCACAGATCAAGCTCAGGATTGCAGCCTTCCCACCTTTCTACCCTTGACTGCTTAGCCTCTGTTTAAGTCATAACAAGGATTCAACTAGGGAGGCTTGGGCTCTTGTTTTGTTTTTAATCTCAAGATGTGAAGCATTTGTTTACTGGATTCCACTTGCCATGCAGCATAAACAGGTTTTTTGTTTGTTTGTTTGTTTTTTAGGGCAGGAAAACCAATGATTTCATTTCTCCCTTTCTGTAGTAATGTGGCCATGTGTGGCTGGAGCATAGAGATGTAATCCTGGTGGTTTTTAAGAAAATTATTTTCTTGCTAATTGACACTTCTGTGGATGAAGACTTTGAATAAAAACCTATTATTTTATACTGATTGCTGTGGTCTCAATGGTTATGTACCCTCAAAATTCCTTTGTTGAAATCTTAACACTTAAGGTAATGATATTGTGAGGTGGGGCCTTTGGGAGGTGAGTAGGTCACAGCAGTGGAGCCCTCATGAATGGCATTAGTGTGCTTATAAAAGAGGTGCCCCAGCGAGCTTCTTGGTCCCTTTTGCCATGTGAGAATACTATAAACTGTCAGCAGAAGGAGAGTTTGGAGACCCTTCCTCCTATGGGCCTCAGTTCTTGGTAAGGATGCAAAGAAGAATCTAAGGTCTTACCTGTTGCAAGAACATTTATTAACGATCAGGAGAGAACAGATTACAAAGAGTTGGACAAGACTGAGTACACTGCAGATGGTGACCGCAGCCATGAAATTAAAAGACGTTTGCCCCTTGGATAAAAGCTATGACAACTCAGCAGATTAAAAAGCAGAAACATTACTTTGCCAACAAAGGTCCATATAGTCAAATTTATGGTTTTTCCAGTAGTCATGTATGGATGTGAGAGACAGAAAGCTGAGAGCCAAAGAATTGATGCTGTTGAACTGTGGTATTGGAGAAGACTCTTGAGAGTCCCTTGGACAGCAAGAGATCAAACCAGTCAATCCTAAAGGAAATCAGTCCTGAATATTCATTGGAAGGACTGATGCTGAAGCTGATACTCCAATATTTTGGCCACCTGATGTGAAGAACTGACTCCTTAGAAAAGACCTTGATGCTGGGAAGGATTGAAGGCAGGAGGAGAAGGGGATGACAGAGAATGAGATGGTTGGATGGCATCATCAACTCAATGGATGTGAGTTTGAGCAAGCTCCGGGAGTTGATGGACAGGGAAGCCTGGTGTGCTGCATTCTATAGGGTTGCAAAGAGTTGGACACGACTGAGCGACTGAACTGAGTATACACAAAAAAGGTACAGAAGGAACACTTCAAGAGGAGGGCCGTGCAAGGGAGGCAAATGGCCCTGGAGGGCTGGAGTACAGTTTTTAAGGCAAAGTCATTTGCATAATTGGGAGGGTGTCATTGATTGATAGCTTCAGGTTATATAACAAGATGCTCTACTGTGCACGTTCTTCCTATAATTTAGTCTGTTATAATTAGATGTATATATTCATGGAATGGGCTTCCCTGGTCATTCAGCTGGTAAAGAATCTGCCTGCAATGCAGGAGACCTGGGTTCAATCCCTGTGTTGGGAAGATGCCCTGGAGGAAAGTCATAGCAACCCATTCCAGTATTCTTGCCTGGAGAATCCCTATGGACAGAGGAGCCTGGTGGGCTACAGTCCCTGGGGTCATACAGAGTCAGACATAACTGAGCAACTAAGCACAGCACATTCATGGAATATTTATGAGCAGTTAGTGAGTCCAGTGGCTGACAAAGATTACTTTAGTACAGGATACTGTGAGGTGAGTACATGTGCTAAAGTGGGGAAAGTCCCACCAGTCAGCAGGTGGGGGCTTTTTACAGCCCCCCTGACTATTTTTGCAGTACTAGTGGGTGTATTAGGGCTAGGGCTGGTAAATTACTTGGTGGGATTAGGTGGCTATTGGACAGGTAGCTGAATGGTCCACCTCTCTGTTGCTCTCAGCTAACTTCCTATCAGAACCAGGAGTGGACTCTCAATAGACACCAAATCTACCAATGCCCTGATCTTGGACTTCAGGCTCTAGAAATTGTGTTGTTCATAAGCCACCCAGTATGTGGTATTTTGTTGTATCAGCTTAAATGGATGTAAACACTGGGGGATACTGCTGTTGATTCCTTCTAGACAGTGGACTCCAGAGAGAGTTTACCAGCATATTCCCTCACAATTGGGCTCACATGCCTTCAGGACACAGTCAACTGCCCTCAGAGTTCAAAGGACACTGACTGTTTGGAACTCTGCTTTCATGCCTTGGATCTGTTACCTAAACCCATTAGGAGAGCTTCAGGAAGCAAAACAGATCTGAGTTTATCTACATGCAAGAAAAGTATAGAGGCTTGTGTGGATGATGGGGCCAATTTGCTAAGAAAAGAGAAGAGTTCTAGGAATAACCTCTGGAAACATCTCACATTCTCAAACCAGGGGACAATCAACCAACAAGAGAGAGATGGCCAAAAGGAAACAGAAACTCCAGAAAAGCTGGAGTAGGACAGAGAGGAAAATGGAGAGGACATACACACAGCAGCTAGAGGAACATTTGAAAAATATCCTACTTCCCTGGTGGCTCAGACAGTAAAGAATCTACCTGCAATGAGGGAGACCTGGGTTCGATCCCTGGGTTGGGAAGATCTCCTGGAGGAGGGCATGATAACTCACTCCAGTATTTTTGCCTGGAGAATCCCCATGGACAGAGGTGTCTGGCAGGCTATAGCCCATGGGGTCGCAGAGTTGGACACCACTGAATGACTAAGCACAGCACACAAGGATTC
Organism: Aepyceros melampus; assembly: GCA_006408695.1. Taxonomy (NCBI): domain Eukaryota; kingdom Metazoa; phylum Chordata; class Mammalia; order Artiodactyla; family Bovidae; genus Aepyceros; species Aepyceros melampus. The sequence continues at coordinate 102,381 of SJXQ01006586.1, forward strand.
CATCACACCTAAGAATAAAACCTGAATTCCTTCCCCTAACTCACAGGATCCTATAGGATCCAACCTGCACCCATGCCTCCTTCCTTCTCTTTCTCTCTGTGCTTTCACCTCAGAGCTCTTGTTCCCTCTGCTTGGAACACTTCCACCAAGATTTTCCATAGCCACATCTGCCACCCTCCAGCCCTCATACCTACTCTGCTCCAGTGTTACCTCTGAAAGGCCTCCCTGATCTGTCAAGTTGAAATAGGCTACCACACACTAAAACAGAATCCTAATGCCCCAACACTCCCACACCAGGGACCCCTCTTCTTAGTCATAGTCTTCTTTCAGTGGAGCCTGGGTTCCCCTGCTTTTCCCTCATCAGTATGGATAAACCTGGTCACCACACTGAGCTAATCTATTTCCAGAACAAAGAGACCTACTTGCCTCTTTTGTCTGAAAAACCTGATTCAGGCAAGGTGGAGCCTCCCCAAGTTGACTGAAGTGTTTTAAAGTGCTCCCTAGTAGGCCCTAGGGATTCAGGAAACTGGTAACAAGGATGTCTTTAAATAGCAATATTACCAGAGAAAGAAGAGAAACAAAGACATGTAGGGCCAAAGAGAATAAGGAAGAAAAACAATAAGACTGTGGGTTGAACTCCTCTAAACTATGGAGATTCTAAAAGGACTGTGGTGGAAATAAGGTGTGATGCTATAAAGAGCACTATTGCATAGAAACTTGGAAAGTTAAGTCCATGAATCAAGCCAAATTGGAAGTGGTCAAACAGGAGATGGCAAGAGTGAACGTTGACCTTTCAGGAATCAGAGAACTAAAATGGACTGGAATGGGTGAATTTAATTCAGATGACCATTATGTCTACTGTTGTGGGCAAGAATCCCTTAGAAGAAACGGAGTAGCCATCATAGTCAACAAAAGAGTCCAAAATGCAGTACCTGGATGAAATCTCAAAAACGACAGAATGATTTCTTTGTTTCCAAGGCAAACCATTCAGTATCACGGTAATCCATGTCTATGCCCCAACCAGTAATTCTGCAGAAGCTGAAGTTCAATGGTTCTATGAAGACCTACAAGACCTTTTAGAACTAACAGCCAAAAAAGATATCCTTTTCATTATAGGGGACTGGAATGCAAAAGTAGGAAGTCAAGAAACACCTGGAGTAAGAGGCAAATTTGGCCTTGGAATGCGAAATGAAGCAGGGCAAAGGCTAATAGAGTTTTGCCAAGAGAATGCACTGATCATAGCAACACCCGCATCCAACAACACAAGAGAAGACTCTACACATGGACATCACCAGACAGTCAACACCGAAATCAGATTGATTATATTCTTTGCAGCCAAAGATGGAGAAGCTCTATACAATCAGCAAAAACAAGACCAGGAGCTGACTGTAGCTCAGATCATGAATTCCTTATTGCCAAATTCAGACTTAAATTGAAGAAAGTAGGGAAAACCACTACACCATTGAGGTCTGACCTAAATCAAATCCCTTATGATTATACAGTGAAAGTGACAAATTCAAGGGATTAGATCTGATAGACAGAGTGCCTGATGAACTATGGACGGAGGTTCATGACAGTGTACAGGAGACAAGATCAAGACCATTCCCATGAAAAAGAAATGCAAAAAAGCAAAATGACTCTCTGAGGAGGACTTACAAAATAGCTGTGAAAAGAAGAGAAGTGAAAAGCAAAGGGGAAAAGGAAAAGTCTACCCATTTGAATGCTAAGTTCCAAAAGAGACATAAGAAAGCCTTCCTCAGTGATCAGTGTAAAGAAATAGAGGAAAACTATAGAATCAGAAAGATGAGATCTCGTCAAGAAAATTAGAGATACCAAGGGAATATTTCAGGCAAAGATGGGCTCAATAAAGGACAGAAATTGTATGTACCTGACAGAAGCAGAAAGAGGTGGCAAGAATACATAGAACTATTTTAAAATGACTGAGATAACCACGATGGTGCGATCACTGACCTAAAGCCAGACATCCTGGAATGTGAAGTCAAGTGGGTCTTAGGAAGCATCACTCTGAACAAAGCTAGTGGTATTGATGGAATTCCACTTCAGCTATTTCAGATCCTGAAAGATGATGCTTTGAAAGTGCTGCACTCAATATGCCAGAAAATTTGGAAAACTCAGCAGTGGCCACAGGACTGGAAAAGGTCAGTTTTCATTCCAATCCCAAAGAAAGGAGTGCCAGAAGAGCACTCATCTCACACACTAGTAATGTTCAAAATTCTCCAAGCCAGCCTTCAATAATATGTGAACATAAACTTCCAGATGTTCAAGCTGGTTTTAGAAAAGGCAGAGGAACCAGAGATCAAATTGCCAACATCCATTGGATCATTGAAACAGCAAGAGAGTTCCAGAAAAACATCTATTTCTGCTTTATTGACTATGCCAAAGCCTTTGACTGTGTGGATCACAATAAACTGTGGGAAATTCTGAGAGAGATGGGAGTACTATACCACCTGTCCTGCCTCTTGAGAAATCTGTATGCAGGTCAGGAAGCAACAGTTAGTACTGGGCATGGAACAACAGCCTGGTTCCAAATAGGAAAAGGAGTACATTGAGGCTGTATATTGTCACCGCACTTATTTAACTTTTATGCAGAGTACATCATGAGAAACACTGGGCTGGATGAAACACAAGCTGGAATCAAGATTGCTGGCAGAAATATCAATAACCTCAGATATGCAGATGACACCATGCTTATGGCAGAAAGCAAGGAAGAACTAAAGAGCCTCTTAATGAAAGTGAAAGAGAAGAGTGAAAAAGTTGGCTTAAAGCTCAACATTCAGAAAACTAAGATCATGGCATCTGGTCCCATCACTTCATGGCAAATAGATGGGGGAAACAGTAGAAACAATGGCAGACTTTATTTTTGGGGGCTCCAAAATCACTGCAGATGGTGACTGTAGCCATGAAATTAAAAGACACTTACTCCTTGGAGGAAAAGTTATGACCATTCTAGATAGCAAATTAAAAAGGTGAGACATTACTTTGCCAGCAAAGGTTCATCTAGTCAAGGCTATGGTTTTTCCAATAGTCATGTATGGATATGAGAGTTGGACTATAAGGAAAGCTGAATACTGAAGAATTGATGCTTTTGAATTGTGGTGTTGGAGGTGACTCTTGAGAGTCCCTTGGACCGCAAGGAGATCCAACCATTCCATCCTATAGAAATCAATCCTGAATATTCATTGGAAGGACTGATGTTAAAGCTGCAACTCCAATACTTTGGCCACCTGATGCAAAGAACTAACTCCTTAGAAAAGACCCTGATGCTAGAAAGATTGAAGGCGGGAGGAGAAGGGGATGACAGAGGATGAGATGGTTGTATGGCATCACCGACCCAATGGACATGAGTTTGAATAAACTTCAGGAGTTGGTGATGGACAGGGAGGCCTAGTGTGCTGCAGTCCACGGGGTCACAAAGAGTCATGACAAAAACACGACTGAACTGAACTGTGGTGGATCAGGAAGTCACCTGAAGGTTGGGTCTGAGGAAAAAATGACAGCATAGATGTTACTCAGCAAAAAAAAAAAAAAAAGACTAGAGATTGGGAGATCTGGGAGTTCTCTATTTACAAGAGTTTGGTTTTCCAATGCAAACACATTGGTGAAGTCAAAGTGGAGGAATGAGACCTGTACACTGTAGAAGAAAAGATCAAGGGTGAACTGAAGGAGGGAGGAGGGCTGCAGATGGAGTTGCTGAAGGGAGGGAGTATTTGGCTAGGACCCAGGGTTTCCCCAGGGTAGGACCAAGTAACTGCTCTGCACATCAGAGAGATGTCAGAGTTTCTGCCTGTAAGATAAGCAGTGATGAGAACAGAAATGAAAAGAGATGTAACAAATGAACAGTGTATTTCCTCAAATAAGGCTTACAAGTCCTTAAATGTGCAGTCCAGACCCCAACACCTTAAGATTTTGGTAATTGATTCAGCAGCGAAATCTGACCTGAAGTGTCATGAGGCTGTTAAGAGTCTTTCTATAAGCCATTTAACTGATTTCTCAGACATTGCTGCAGAAAAATGAACATATTTGACTACCAGATTCTGCTCAGGATCCTGTGGTAGGGTTTACGTAGTACAAAGGATATACTTGATATTTTCTGAAAACTGAACGACTGAATTTCAAACATGGAATTCTAATGGGCTATGGGACTGTGGATATGAATTTTAGGGAAATAAGAGTTCTCTAAGGCAAGAAGGAAGTCGTGAGCTGCTATATGCCAGGCATGTGTCTCTGTTTCTCTCCAGATAGGTCAGTCATGGTCAGGTGCAGATTGACGCATGGGGAGGTCCTTCCACAGTCAGCTAGGGCCTGGAAAGAATCAGAATCATAATAGCAGGACCCTAGGAGGCCTCCCTGGGACAGACACCCCACCACCACCACCAGGTACTCTGTATGCCTGTCTGTAGAAAAACTTTAGCCTCCTAGGCCCTCCCTGAGTTTCAAAGAATAAATTTAAGCAGAGAAGTGAGACAATGCAGAAACAAAGGAAAAGTCAAACAAGGAGAAATAATAAATTTCATCACTAAATAAAGTCAAGGACCATTAGGCCCTTCAACAGACTGGTTCCAAATAGGAAAAGGAGTATGTCAAGGCTGTATATTGTCACCCTGCTTATTTAACTTCTATGCAGAGTACATTATGAGAAACGCTGGACTGGAAGAAACACAAGCTGGAATCAAGACTGCCGGGAGAAATATCAATAACGTCAGATATGCAGATGACACCACCCTTATGGCAGAAAGTGAAGAGAAACTGAAAAGCCTCTTGATGAAAGTGAAAGAGAAGATTGAAAAAGTTGGCTTAAAGCTCAACATTCAGAAAACGAAGATCATGGCATCCAGTCCCATCACTTCATGGGAAATAGATGGGGAAACAGTGGAAACAGTGCCAGACTTTATTTCTTTGGACTCCAAAATCACTGCAGATGGTGACTGCAGCCATGAAATTAAAAGGCGCTTACTCCTTGGAAGAAAAGTTATGACCAACCTAGGTAGCACATTCAAAAGCAGAGATATTACTTTGCCGACTAAGGTCCGTCTAGTCAAGGCTATGGTTTTTCCAGTAGTCATGTATGGATGTGAGAGTTGGACTGTGAAGAAGGCTGAGTGCTGAAGAATTGATGGATTTGAACTGTGGTGTTGGAGAAGACTCTTGTGAGTCCCTTGGACTGCAAGGAGATCAAACCAGTCCATTCTGAAGGAGATTGGCCCTGGAATTTCTTTGGAAGGAATGATGCTGAAGCTGAAACTCCAGTACTTTGGCCACCTCATGCAGAGTTGACTCATTGGAAAAGACTTTGATGCTGGGAGGGATTGGAGCAGGAGAAGGGGACGACGGAGGATGAGATGGGTGGATGGCATCACTGACTCGATGGACACGAGTCTGAGTGAACTCCGGGAGTTGGTGATGGACAGGGAGGCCTGGCGTGCTGCGATTCATGGGGTCGCAAAGAGTTGGACATGACTGAGCAACTGAACTGAACTGAAGGACTATAATTCTGAGCTATATCCTTGAGCTATTTTTTTTATAGATACCGAAACCTCTACCAGGTGGAAGAAGTTGACTGCATGCTGCTCATTGGCAGGTAGATCTCAGACTGTTTGGAACCAGAAGGTTGATGATGCTGATTGTTGATTACCTCAGCACCAGCCAATCAGAAGAATGTCCACAAGCTGATCTTGAACCCCACAACCCCTCTCACACACTCTCTCCTTAAAAACCTTCTGAAAGCCAGTGGGTGGTCTGGGCACTAGTTGCCTGGACTCCTTGCTTGGTGCCTACAGTATGCTGCACTTTTCCCACCACAGCCTCATGTTAGTAGACTGGCTCTACTGCACTGGGATCAACGGACAAGTGGACCCAAGTTTGGCTGGGTAACAGGACCAGCACTGGGCAGGTTCTCATCTTCCCGTCCTTACTCCATCCTTGACCTCTCTACAAAATGCAGGTGAGGTCTGAGAAACAACTGCACTTTGAGGTAGGTTTGTGGACATCCCTGGTGGCTCAGATGGTAAACCGTCTGCCTACAATGCGGGAGGCCTAGATTCAATCCCTGGGTCAGGCAGATCTCCTGGAGAAAGAAATGGCATCCCCCTCCAGTATTGTCTGGAAAATCCCATCGACGGAGGAGCCCTGGTAGGTTACAGTCCATGGGGTCGCAAAGTTGTCTGGAAAATCCCATCGACGGAGGAGCCCTGGTAGGTTACAGTCCATGGGGTCGCAAAGAGTCGGACACGACTGAGCGACTTCACTTTCTCTCCTTGTGGGGCCATCACTTAGTGTTCATTTTCATTCTTCTGCTCATTGATTTTCACGTATGCTTCCTTCTTAGATAAAACTCTATTCAGAGTTCACACAGACGGTTAAGGGACCCCCGTGCCCGTCACGGGATCCTCTAACAAGTGCTTTTAACTGTGATAAGAGTAAGAAAGTGCTTCACGAATGTAACTAATGCGGGGCTGGGTTACCCTTCGGCCAGACTCAGCGTGCCTTGGCTCAGCAGGACAGGGCTCGGGGACACGCAGAAGACCACACCTTCCCCCCATCGCTACATACAGCTATCTACATACCTCGACCCCACAAGGGCTTCCAACCCGCCCGCAGCCCAACACACTCCCCGCCTGCACTCGCCCGCTCACCCCGGATTCCGCCGGCCCCTTTTCCGCTTCCGGCCGTCGGGGCGGGGCTTCCGGCCGCCGGGCGGGGCTTCCGGCCGCCGGGGCGGGGCTTCCGGCCGCCGGGCGGGGCCTTGGGCTGCCTTGCGGGGCAGGTCGGGGAAGCGGCGGAGGCGGCGGCGGCGATAGTGTCGCGGAGACCGAGGCGTTGGCTATGGCTGTGAACCTGAGCCGCAATGGGCCGGCGCTGCTGGAGGCCTACGAGAGAGTGGTCAACGAGAAGTCCTCGACCGACTGGTGGGCGACGGGACGGGCCGGGAGCGGGCCGGGGCCGGGGAGCCACGACGCGCGGAACACTGCCTGCCGCGCACCTGCGCCACACCCCGGGAGATTAGGCTCCCACCTCCGTCTCCCCGTGCCCCGCTGCTTGTGCAGCTTAAGCCGAGTGGGGCCCTGCTAAGGCCCCAGCCCTTCCACTCCGCTAGCCACCGGTCTCGGCCCGCGGGCCTCGTTGGATCCTGGGCCTAGCTGTGCTTGGTGGCTTCGCCAGGTTCTTGTTTCCTGCTCGGGGACTTCCGTGGACAATGGGGCACTTTGAGAAAGCCCTCTCAGCCCTCCTTGAGAAAGCGGAAGCTACATCTGCCTTCATTCCGAATATTTTGTTCAGCAGTGGGACTCCGAGGGTGGTCTAGCAGCCAGACTGGGAATGGGAGCCTTGCTTTGGGGCCATCAAACAGATCAAGGGGTTAGGTCCTTGGTTCTCCAGGGATTTTAAGAACCTCTCTTTCATCAAGAAGAATACTACTTCCTATGCGTGAACTATGGGGAAATGAATGAAAGGAAGATGCTGGTTGTGTGTTTGGGAAAAGGTCCCATCTTCCCTCCACCTCCAGTGACATCCTTTGCTGGAATGTCGGTAATAGGGCCGTTATAGTACAGAAGGCCTGAATCTGAAATCTCTGGCAGAGCCCCGGGTAGCCCACACATAGACCCTTGTTCTGTCCTGCAACAAGGGTCGTTGTATGCATAGTAATTCTGTTACTTTCCATATGTCTTAAATTGCATTCACAGACCAGTTTTGAGCATTTATAGTTCTAAGAAGTATGCTGAGTATAAAGAAGTAAGGTGACCAGCTTTGAGAAGCTTTATTCCTTTGCCTGGGAAAGGGCTCTCTGGGCGAGGCTGAACAACTGTGGCTTTCTCCACTTGTCAAGTGCTACTGCTTTCTCTTCTCTGCTTTCCCTGGTGCCCAGCCCAGTGGCTTTTGTACAGTGTACTATTGGGATATTGAGAACACTAGTACCTATCCTTTACTTCACTCTCAGGCATTTTAGGGAAGAGCTTCCAAATGCTTGCTGGGTCTGCAGAATCTCTGGCGCTACGTCAATGTGGTCATGTCTGCATGTACAGACCTGCTGAAAAAATATCTGACCATGTCACTTCCCTGCTTAAACTCTGCAGTGGCTTCCTGTTGCGTAAATATAGCCTGCAGTCTCTGCCGTGGCTGACAGGCCCTGCATGACCTGGCTCCTAACTGCCCCACCTGTTTACCACAACTCTAGCCTTCTTTCCAGAAGGCAGTGGCACCCCACTCCAGTACTCCTGCCTGGAAAATCCCATGGACAGAGGAGCCTGGTGGGTTGCAGTCCATGGAGTAGCTAAGAGTCGGACATAACTGAGCAACTTCACTTTCACTTTTCACTTTCATGCATTGGAGAAGGAAATGCATCCCACTCCAGTGTTCTTGCCTGGAGAATCTCAGGGACAGGAAGCCTGGTGGGCTGCCATCTGTGGGGTCACACAGGGTCAGCCACGACTGAAGTGACTTAGCAGCAGCAGCAACAACCTTCTTTCTCTTCCTTAAACTTGCAAGCTGGTGTTCCTCACAACCCTTGTTCTTTCTGCTTCCTCTGCCTGGAGTGCCTTTCTACATCACCCAAGGGGGCTGCCCAAACTTTATTTCTCAAGCTCTAGTATTGCCTTTTTGGAGAGGCCTTTCTGGATTCCTGTCCCTTTGGTTGCAGTCAAATATTCCCATCTCCCTGGTTGACTTCCTCAGACACACACTGCTGCAGCTGCTGCTAAGTCACTCAGTCATGTCTGACTCTGTGTGACCCCATAGATGGCAGCCCACCAGGCTCCCCCATCCCTGGGATTCTCCAGGCAAGAACACTGGAGTGGGTTGCCATTTCCTTCTCCAATGCATGAAAATGGAAAGTGAAAGTGAAGTCACTCAGTCATGTCCGATTCTTAGTGACCCCATGGACTGCAGCTTACCAGGCTCCTCCGTCCATGGAATTTTTCAGGCAAGAGTACTGGAGTGGGGTGCCATTGCCTAGGCATCCTCATTGATTTTCTTGTCACCTTTTCTCTTCACCAGAAATGGTAGAGTGGGCCCCATCTCTGTCCCAGGTGTAGGGGTACTGAGAGGAGTGCAGAAAAAATGGCAGAGAAGGTCTCCAGTTTGGTGGGTCATAAAATTTCACATTCAGAGTGGGTGCATTGGAACAGGCCCTGAAGCGAGGTGGGATAGGGAGCAGACATAACATCAACTATCTATACTGGGTCTTTCTCCTGGGGAAACCAGATTTTTCCCCTGAGTTGTGGCATGTTTGCTCACTTCCTGTACCCACTTCACTACCTGACAATATGTTAATGTGATGTGTTTGCGTATGTTTTGTCTCCCATTAGAAAATAACTTCTGTGAATGGGTCCTATTAAGGATTATTCGTAGCTGCATTCCATAACTAGCAAGTAACAGGTTTTCAGACTATTTTTGAAAGGGATTGATTATAAGGTAATTAGTGCCCCCATGCTCCTTGTGCCTGCACAAGCCAACACATCTTTTTTTTTTTAATGTTGATTTGGAAGAAGGGTTGTTTGATTGAATGTTGGATGAACTTATGAACTGGGAACATTCAAGAAGGTGGCTTAGGCTGGAGCCTAGAATAAAGGGGAATGAAATCAGAGGGGTAGATGGTAGGCATGGGGTGTGGCTCTTGTTAGCTGCTAGATCTTTTCTTGGAAAAGCCAAGCCTGAGCAGCAGTCTCTGTTTCTTAGTGCTTGTCCAGTGTGCCTATCTTCTGCAGCCAGGGTTTGTGGCCTTCAAGAGGAATGGGCTTCTTTGCTCCAGGAGGAAGGCTGGTCAGGACTCTGGCCACCAGATTCTAGATGTCTACCAGATCTTTGGACCTGGGTATAATTTCTTTTGACTTTCTTAGGCTTAGGCAGCTCTGCCCAGTGATGTTTTCTAGGCCTTTGGAAAGCTGAGTGGAACTTGATTTGGTTCCTCTCAGATTGTTGACCCTGCAGTTTTTGTCTGGTACACCTTAGCAGCCTGTGCTCTGGAGCATGGGGAGATGACACACCAGATTGGGTTTGCCTTTGACTTACTGTCCCATGGATTATCAGCTTCACCTTGGGGTCTGCCAGCACTCTCTGGATCTGAGCTTTTGATGGCTGGACTTTATGTGGACTGCATGGATGCTATCTCTTCTAGAATGTTCTCTTTGACTAACCTTTGTTCTCATGGCCCAGATTTAATACAATTTACCATACTTCTCAACACTTTAGGGCATAGATTTATAAGCCCAAATCTTAGCCAGCGTTCTTATGAATAGTCTTATAGGAAGAAGGTATGAACCAGGGTCACCTGTGGAGATGTGATGCTCTGCTAGGTTATAGAACTTGCCCATAGGAGCCTGTCTTGTGAGGAAACTGACTTCATGTTGTGTCATGGCCTCTATGGTTTCTGATGCTAGATGCAACCTATAAAATTCTGCATTTGCTGGAAGAGTCTCAAGCCCAGACAACCTGCTCCACCAACCTTTCAGACTTTCCAGAAGACTGCAGACATGCAGAAGGGCATTGGTTATTAAAAATGCACATGTTTCTTTTTCCTACTTCTCCTTGGTGTGCTCTGGTTTCAGGAATATGCAAGTATTTTTTGCTTGTTCATATGGACATACATGGGCTTCCCTCATAGCTCAGTCAGTAGAGAATCTGTCTGCAGTGCAGGAGACCCAGTTTCAATTCCTGGGTCAAGAAGATCCCTGGAGAAGGAAATGGCAGTCCACTCCAGTATTCTTGCCTAGAGAATCCTATGGACAGAGGAACCTGGCAAGCTACAGTCCATGGGGTCGTGATAGATAGGACTTAATGAGTAAACCACCACCACCATTGGAATACATGGTAGCCAGGTAAATGTTTCACACATAAATGTGTAAAACGTTGCCATAAAATTTCACAGCCTATTCTGCAAAGTAGACGCATGCTTCCCATCTCCATAGATTGGGTCCTCACAATAAGCCTCTCTGGTAAGTTGGGCTAGTTCCAGATGAGAAGGCTCAGCTCTGGGAGCCCCAGCAGCCTGCTGAGATCCTGCCTCAGAGTGGGGCTTATGTCAGTCCACTTGTTACTGTCAGGCTGAGCTCTTAGGGTACAGCTTGAAGCTTTGATGGGTTCAGTGAGGGCACAAGGTTACCAGGGCACTGGTTATTAGCCTGTTTGTGTTTTGTTTCAGGGCCCTCTTTACTTATGAAGGAAACAGCAATGACATCCGTGTGGCTGGCACTGGGGGTAAGTATGGTCAAATGAAGAAGTAGATGGGCTACAGGAGCATCAGGAGTTGGAGGGGCGGCAGGGAGAGTTGTGATATCAGTGCTCTATCTCTGCCGGCATTGACTCCATCACAGCAGGAAGGACATTCAGGGTGCAGAGGTATTCCCTCCACGTGACATGACCAGTGACACCTTCCCTGACTAATGATGAGCCTACCCCACATCAGTGTCAATGTTGAGGAATTTCCTGCTCCCCTGATGTGAAAGACTGCAGCAGCCAGGCAGGACAGAGGCTTTCCCCTAGCAGTGTGGAGCCCACAGCTCCTTCTGGCTTGCTTTGGATTTCAGATGTTTCTAAGTGAAAATACCTACTCCTTGGCTGTCTCTGCCCGGAGGTGCAAGGCAGCTGTGTTCTCTGTGTCATAATTGGGAAGAGCTGAGATCGGGGATAGGCCTGCCCTCTCTAGCTTGCAGACAGCCCAAGGCCTGGCCTGTACTCTGTCCTTATCCCCAGGCTATAGCCAAAACAGGATGACAGTCCCACAGAGCTGAGTGTTGGTGAAGGAAGAGAAGGTGCAGATACATCCTTCCTTCTGCCCTCTTTCTGGTGGACTGAATATCTGCTGGGCATACCCTCACCTGGGAGAGGTCACATCATTGTATATGGTCAGCTGGGATGGGATGACCTGGAAAAATGCTGTTCAAATACAGGGTGATAGGAAGTCTTGGGAAGAACAGGCTCTTGGCCAGTGCTGGGCAGAGGGGTATAAACTGTAGATCCCTTACCTCATACCCTTGACTCCTCAGTTCTCAAGGCCAGCTCACCTGACCTGAGTAACAGCTTCATTATTCAGTGCCTGCTCACTGGCACGTTCTCTGCTTGCTGCCTGAATGATTCTAGTAACTTGTTGGTAGAAAACCTCTTCCATGAGCAGTTCTTCTTGGTGGTCGTCTTTCTAGAAGGAGTGCCACTGATGGTGGTATCAGGTGCACTGTGGTGGTATAGGGAACTGAGAGTTGCAGAGTTCAGTTTTCATGCCACCATTCTCAGTGATATTCACAGGCTCTGCTGTGGGTGCCCAGAGCAGGGCCGCAGAACTGCCCCAGGTTCTGTGGAGTCCAGTAGATAAAATACCTGATCCAGCACCTTCTCACAACCTGGGAATGTTTGGGGTACCTGAGAAGAATCCAGAACTCCAGTACATGCTGGGGCTTATAGCCTAAGTGTCAGGGGAGAGTGGTATAGGGTCGTCCACTCCTATTTCCCCATCACTCCCTTATCCCTACTCAGGGAGTTAAGAGCTGAGCCCCTATATGGCTATGGGCAGTTAACATCTGCTCAGGAGCCTCTGGGTGGCCCTGGAGTCTGAGCAGACATGTAAGGACAGGGTGACTCACAGCAAGCCCTGCTATCCCAGGGCGGTTAATGGAGTTCAGGCTGTGGTAAAACTATTGCAGATCTCGTCCATTGGGGGTCTTGTGCCTGCCTGGTTTGCAGCAGAAATGACATTTTTACTTCCAGAATTACCTGTGGGTTTGCAGGAGGAGTGATTAATTAGACTAGTGTAGCTTAAAAATCACTTGAGGTGCTTTTCACAAATGCAGACCCTGGGTTCCATCCAGTTCTCATAAGTCAGCTTGGTGGGGGTAGGCCTCGGAATCTGATTCTGTTTCAGATAGGACTGAGAACCCTGGCTTAGAAGCAGCTTGGGTTTCCTTTCCTGGTGGACTAGGTGCCAGGGTGGGCTTGGGGTGCCTGGGCCACCTCTGACTCTCCTTGTGACTGCTGCAGAGGGGGGCCTGGAGGAGATGGTGGAGGAGCTCAACAGTGGGAAGGTGATGTACGCCTTCTGCAGGGTCAAGGACCCCAACTCCGGCCTGCCCAAGTTTGTCCTCATCAACTGGGTATGTGGAACTTAAGGGCTTCCAAGTTCTCATCTAGGTGTGACCCAGAAAAACTCCCTTTTCTTATTTCCTTCTTTGCCTTTTGTGACTGGAGCAGGGGAGAATTTGACTTCCCAAGAGCTTGAATCTGGTGACTGAAGAGAATAGTGGGTTCATTCAGTGTGGCCCAAAGAGCACCTGGGGCCTTACTTATGCAGACTTCACTGTGCTGGCCCAGAAGTACTCCTGTAAAATGGATTCTAGGCAACTCTTGTCCTTGTCCCTTTCAGTGTAGTCATCCTGAGGGAGCAGAGGGCCTGGATAAGGGCTAGGAGGGCTCTGGGAGTATAGGACAGGGACTCTAATGAATGGCTCCCCTGGGTGGGGACTATGGAATTCTAAGGAAACTTACCACAGTAGAAGCAGGGGACTGTCTTCTCCAAGACTCCCCCTGACTCAGAGGACTGGGGTTTCACCATGTCCTCTGCTTTAGGGTTGCAGTTTTCTCTTTCCTGGAACACAGGGAAACTACCGAGTCCCTGGGTGGGCGGTGACTTTGCAGGGAGACCTGGGTCACACCAAGGAATGTGCTGTGTTGCAGACCGGTGAGGGCGTGAATGACGTGCGGAAGGGAGCATGCGCCAACCACGTCAGCACCATTGCCGGCTTCTTGAAGGTGAGGGCTGCCCCGTACGGGGCCTCCTAGCATTCACCAGATCCCCAGGTTCCAGGGTGTGGGTTAGCAGGAATCACATCCAGAGTTGGAAGTGTGCCTTACATCTGAGGCTGCTCCTCTCTTGCCCAGGATGTAGCCAGAGCCCCTACAAGCTGGTCTCACTGGGGATGAAGGACCACAAGGAGGCCATGATGGAGCTGGTCTTACGACAGGGCTAAGCCTTGGGTTCCACTTGTTTTATGAGTACAAATTTTCAGCAGTACTTTCAGGATCTGGAGGAGAAGGATAGTTGCTTATGTCCACAACCTCAATGTGCATTTTCCCTTTAATGCTGCTTTTTTCCTGTCCATTTCTGCATATATTTATTTCAGTCATCATATAATGGAACTTTGTTTCATTTCAAAAGTATTGTGGTCAAAAAGTATTTGTTGTTACTTGTTAGCTTACTCTTTGCATTTGTTTGGTTATTGGCAAGGAGAGGCAGGACTTTGTTTTCTGGTTCTGCCAACACTTCTTCAAATGTACCTCAGTTTCTCCATCTAGGAGGTAAAAGAGAGGGTCCCAAGCTTATTGGTATTTAGTACCAATAAGGTCATAGTTCTCATTTCTCATTGAGAAATAGTAACTTGCTTTTTGCAGAAAATGTGCTTGTTTCCAGGTGCCCTTTAAGGTTAGTTTTCATTCACTAGAAAGAAGCTCTTTAATGCCAGGGCTGTCTTGTAGCACTGCTGAACAGGCCACACTGTGGAGGGCATGGGCCTTCCATGAAAGCTGGGACAAAACTGTAGGTTTCCCTCAGCTGGTTTTCCTGAGGCCTTGGTGAGAGCAGGCCTCCTGACCCTGAGCCCTGTGCAGCCACTGTGCTGTGCAGACTGAGGTGTGAAGCCTGTCCTCTCCTGGGGCCGCAATGCTTTTTTTTTATCAAGTCCTGCTCCTGCTGCAGGGGGCCCATGTGACCATCAATGCCAGGGCCGAGGAGGATGTGGAGCCCGAGTGCATCATGCAAAAGGTGGCCAGGGCCTCAGGTGCTAACTACACCTTCCACAAGGAGAGTAGCCGCTTCCAGGACACGGGCCCCCAGGCCCCAGTGGTGAGTGCTGTGTGGGCCTGAGGGCAACCGGACAGGAGTGTGCAATCCCAAACTTCAGACTGATTGGACCCACATTCAGTGCTTTATTCCCAAAGGGACTGGGCTGCTACCTGTCTGGCTTCTGGTCCTGGAGCCTGATTGAGGTGCCTATGTGCCTGACAGGAGCAAGAACTGCCTCCTTGAAGCAGGCACTAGTGTGCATGAGGAGTGGCCTTTCACCCTGTGCGGTGGTGCTGGAGCCTCTTATGCTGCGTCTGTGTGGTCAGGGATTCTCTGCAGAGAAATTCCATCCAACCTCCAGGCCATGACACCAGAGTATCCTGTGTGGCCCTGAACAGTGGTTGCTTTGGAGAAACTCCTGCTGGTGTACAGGGCAAGCCTCTCTTGAGTTGTGGCCAGACATCTCTGGGCTTGTGGCCTGGTGCTTGGTGTGGAGCTGAGTCTCCCAACACACAGCTGAGGTTCTTGGGTATTCTGTGGGTGCTGTGTTGCAGTTAGCTGTCTGAGGGGACCCCTATCCAGAGTTCGCCTCAGCTCAGCTTCCAGGATTCTCAGACAGGCCCAGGGGCCTTCCCTGCCTTGGCTTCTGTGCACAAGGGTCTGGTGGAACCAGAGACAACTCCAGTTTTCTCCGGGGCTGAGCATCCCCACTTGCAGTTTCCAGGGCCTTTCAAGCTGTTTCTGTTTCAGGCCTCCTTAAGCTGTCTCTTAT
>SJXQ01006586.1:118069-356518 GCA_006408695.1 Aepyceros melampus
GGCCTCCTTAAGAGGCACTGGCCCAAGCGCCACTGCTTCTGCCGTGGCCATCACAGCAGTTCTTAGCGGTTCTGTGCTCCTGTCAGTGGCCTGGTAGTGAATTCTCTGTCCCTCTCAGGGCTCAGTGTACCAGAAGACCAATGCTGTGTCAGAGTCAAAAGGGTTGGCAAAGACAGCTTCTGGGCCAAAGCAGAGGTAAGTGCTGCCCAGGGCATAATGATGAGAGCTGGCATTTATGAAGCATTGTCTGTGCACCAAACATGAGCTGCTACATCTCAGTTTTTCTTATAAGTTCATTGATATTTGTTCAATAAGGGATCTGAATAAATAACCCTTTTAGCACCCATTTGCAAATGGTTGAACTAAGGGTTAGAGGTGTTAAGTAACATAGCTAGTGGGTGTTGCTTTAGAGCCCACGCTTAACCACAGCCTGTGCAGCCTGCCTGAATAGGACAGGGGTGAGAGGGCAGGTCCGTGTTGCCGGCAGTGCAGAGACTGAGTGGGACAGGCGGGTGCGACTCTCCCTGCAGAAGGAGGAGGAGAACCGCAGGCTAGAAGAGAAGCGGCGCGCGGAGGAGGAGCGGCGGCAGCTGGAGCAGGAGCGCCGGGAGCGGGAGCTGCGTGAGGCTGCCCTCCGGGAGCAGCGCTATCAGGAGCAGGGAGGCGAGGCTGGCCTCCAGAGGTGAGGTGGGGGCTGGCACCTACCGGGAGGGGCTGTCTCTCCTTCTCCCTAGGAATGTCCCCCAGAAGCAGGTAAGGAGTATGCTGAGGCCAGGCTGCAGCTCTTCCCTCTGCCCCTCCCAGCAGGAAGTATGAACAGCATGAGGTGGTCTCAAGGAACAGAGAGGAGCAGGTGAGTCTTGGATGCTCCCGCCTTGAGAGGACAAAGTAACACATGGACGCTCATCCAGGACAGGTGTACAGGCTGCCTCCTGGGAGCGATGATAGCCATATGGATTCCTCCAGATGCACGCATCTTGCCCCACAGGCCCAAGGGAGGGGCTTCTTCCAAGGGTCCTGCAGGGGGCTGGGCAGATCTGAACATAGGACATGTGGTGTCTCAGAGCTGGCAGTGGAGAGGAGGCTGAGGGCAGAAGTTTGGCCCAATGTGGGTCTCCTGTGGTCCTGGAAAAGACCTGTGAGCCCCTCAGCTTTGGGGTGCTGCTTCCTGACCCCCTGCACAGCTGCAGGGAGCCAGGCAGGCCGATAGAGTCCTGGGCCTCATTCACTGCTGGGTCCATGTGCACTCCTCTAGGAGCTTGTTTGTCCACAGCCAGCACATCCACGGGAAATTTTCAAGCAGAAGGAGAGGGCCATGTCTACCACATCCATCTCCAGCCCCCAGCCAGGTGAGACTTCCCTTGGTCCAGCTGTGAAGCAGGGGATGGCTGAAGGGGTCTGGGGTCCCAGTACAGGCTGCTCTGAATTAGTGACAGATGTATCAGAACGTGAAAGGAGTAAGGAGAGTCTGTGCTCGTGTGGGTAGCTTCTGGGATACGAGCCTGGGACCCAAGTGCCACCTTCCTGCTCTTAACCTCTTCCTCATGAGACTTGGTGGGACAGGAGGGGCCATGTGTGGCTCTGAAAAGAATACTTACCAGTCCTGGCCCTGTACACCTGGCACACCTCCCGTGCTGGCCTGTTATCTGGGCCTCAGGGGCTTGGATCAGTTCTCTCTCTGGCCCTCAAAGGCTGTATCAGACTACACTGCTGGCCAGCTCTCAAACACTGCACAAGACCCACGATACACATATATGATGTGTGCATGCTAGGTAGTATCCGTGTAGCTGTTGTAGGTCCCCATTCACTCCCTGTGTGATGGTCACTGTCCCAGAACAGGTTCCCCCTCTGAGCAATACAGAGCACAGAAAAGGCAGCAAGTACTTGCTCTTTCCTCCTTTCCAGCTGTGTCATGTCTTACATGTTTACCATTGGTTTGTAGGCAAGCTGAGGAGCCCCTTCCTGCAGAAGCAACTCACTCAACCAGATACCCCCATCAGCAGAGAGCCAGCTCATGCCACCTCAAGGCCCAGGGCAGGCAAGGCTGTGGCTGCCCTGTGGGGAGCTGAGGGTGGAAGGGAGGTGTGGGCTGTCCTCCCCTCCCCTGAGTCAGAGTGAGCTGTGTCCCCTCACGCAGATCTCCGCGAGGAGCCGGTGCCCAGCAGCCCTCCATGTTCGGTGCAGGTGGAAGAAGAGGCGTGTATGAGGAGCCCCCAGAGCAGGAAGCTTTCTATGAGGAGCCTCCAATGGTGGGTTCTCTGCAGCAGGGCAGATCTGTGAAGGGGCAACATACCCAGAAATGCACTCCTTGGCTCTCCCATCATGGGACACCTAACTTCCGTGACACTACCTGTGAATTATCTTGCTTAGTTCTGGAGGAGGCCCTGTCCCACGTGCCCTCCCCACAAGTCTGCAGTGAGCCCTGGTCACAAGCAGGGTTGAATCTGGGGTGATCAAGACCTCAGACGTCGCTTCCTCTTTCCCGTCCGCGGGCAGGTGCAGCAGCAAGACGCCAGCGCTCAGCCCACTGACCACTACCCCAGGCTGAGTGGGAAAGGGCTCTGTGCCCGGGCCCTGTATGACTACCAGGCAGGTAATGTGCTGTCCAACCACCTCAGACCACAGGGCTCACGATCAGGAGGCAGGATTTGGGGGTCCCCTCAAGGAAATAGCCCTAGGAGGTGTCGGAAGTAAAAACAGGAGGGTGAGAAGGAAGAATGGGTGGGTGTCCTGCACAACTCAGGCCTCCCCACATGCTCTGAGCAGCTGCTTGCTGTCCATTGGTATGAATGCTGGTTGCCCACCTTGTTCTGGAACTAGAAATATGACCAGAGGAGTGGGTCAGGCCTGGATGCTGGTACCCCTCCCGCTGACCCTGGGTGGAGGCTTCGGGGAGCAGGCTGATGTGTGGAAGTGCTATACTCTAGCCTTTCACTGGGACAGTGGTCCCAGAGCCAGACCGTGTAGGAAGATGTATCCTTGGGGACTGGCCACAGGAGCAGCATCAGGACAGGCTGGTGGCCAGGGTCCCTGAGCTCTCAGCACAGCATCTGGGCTCACCTTCTTTGCAGCTGACGAGACCGAGATCTCCTTTGACCCTGAGAACCTCATCACCGGCATTGAGGTGATTGACGAAGGCTGGTGGCGTGGCTATGGGCCAGATGGCCACTTTGGCATGTTTCCTGCCAACTATGTGGAGCTCATTGAGTAAGGACCCTCGCTGCTGGCTGAAGCCAAGGGCTGTCCTTCCCTTCCCTGCCCAGATGTGATTTCCTTCTTGCTGGAAGAGGTTGGGTGAGGGTTGTGTATGGCACTTTTCCAGGAATGGTGTCTGCTGATGAGGACAAGCCCTCTGGCTCCCTCTGGCTTGGGTGGCTTGGCCTCTGTTACCCCAAATGCAGCAATAACCTGGTGATCTCCAAACGTGCTACCAGAGCTTCCCAAACTCGACCCAACCAGCCTGGCCCTTGACCCCCCACAGGAGACACTGAGCCAAGGCCTGCCCAGAGCCAGTCCTCAGTAACCTCTGCCCCAGGAGTGTGGCACTGCCAGGTGGCGGGGGAGTCTGAGCAGGGGCACCTCGAGGCCTCTTGGATTTGCCTTTTTTTCCTATTCCTCTTGGCTCCAAGGGATGATGTCTATAACTAGAGTGTCAGTGATCATTGGGAACAGTGAACTTAGTTTATGACCAAAGTCAGAGTGGATCATGACAATTTTGACTAGTCTTTCTGGATCCTGCTCTGTCCTCCCCATTTCTTTGTCCCGCTGCCTGGCCTGTGGGCAGTGGAGACAGGGACAACCAAGCCACCATCTGAATATGTGAAGGAGGAGATGAAAGGATCAAGAGACACTGCATTTCCTTCCATGTGGCTCAGTCTTGTCTCCTGGCCCCAGTGTGCCTGAGAGGTTCAGGAAAAGTAACCATGGTGGCCTGTTCCTGCTGTCTTTCCTTATTTCTGCCCCAGCCCACCCACGTCTGCTTTTGGAGTCACACCTGCCCCACACAGGCGCTAGCTCTGATCCATCCTATTGTAGCCCTCACGTGTACACCCTCTGACCAACCATTAGCCACCTGGAAGAGGCATAAAGATCTACTTGTGACTGAAGTCAGCCTCTTGCATTTCAGTTCTCTGGGAGGGGCCAAGGACCACTCTGATCCCTGCCATAGGGAACTTCCCCTCACCCAGGACAGCCCATGTGCCTGTGTGCGTGGAGCGAGGCGCCTGCACCACCGTGTCTGGGAATTATAGCTCCTCTTGCTAGTGCCGGACAGAAGCAGCGTGGGGCAAAGGGTGTGCTGAGGAGGCTGCCAGCCCCACACAAGGGGGCTGGTGGCCAATCCCTGTGCCCCTCACCTGCCTGGCTGCAGATGGCACTTCCTCTCTACTTAGGCTGAGCTGCAGGCAGGTCCCACCATGTCCCGATTTCCCAGGACAAACTGCAAGGCTCAAGTCAGCCATGGAGCTCCATGAATCATGTATTGCCAGCTTTAAGGCCACCTGTGGGCTTCTCTGGACAAGGGGACACTCATAGGGCAGGGCCCAGGGTACCATCTTGCCCTTCCCGCCTGGGGCTGCAGAGACAGTAGAGGACAACCAGTGTGAAGGAAGTGGTGTCCTGGTTCACCACGGGCGGGCCGCGTCATGTGGACACCCCTTAGGTGACCTCGGGCACTCTTAATTTAGAGCAAGGCTACCAAGTGGCTCTCCAGCTTCAGGGATTACATGGTGAGTTGTCAGGAGCCACTTGATAGCCAGGGATAGGGAGGCTCTTGGCCACCACTGATGGGGGTGGGTTGGGCAGGCAGCATGGGCCTGGGGCTGTGCTTGTGGCATCCCAGGCTGCAGACCTGTGCAACTAGCCCTGAGTGAGTGCTGGGCGGTAGGGGTGGGCTTCTGCCAAGCCGCCTTCCGGACGCCTGGGGCCATGCTGAACTCGACGCTGTGGAGGGAGGTACCTTTATTGCCAGCGCCCGCCCTTCACTTAGCTTTTCCCTGCGCAGCCACAGCTTCCATGGCCTTGCGCACAGTC
Organism: Aepyceros melampus; assembly: GCA_006408695.1. Taxonomy (NCBI): domain Eukaryota; kingdom Metazoa; phylum Chordata; class Mammalia; order Artiodactyla; family Bovidae; genus Aepyceros; species Aepyceros melampus. Next base: position 123,101 of record SJXQ01006586.1, read on the forward strand.
TCCTCGTCCCCCAGGAAGCGCATGGGCTTGGTGGGCTTCAGCGCCTGGTCCAGCTCGTACACAATGGGGATCCCCGTCGGCAGGTTCAGCTCCATGATGGCCTGGTCTGACATCCCTAGACCAGAGGAATAGAGTCCTTAGCCCCTCCCAGCCTGTCAACCAGCTGGCCACCTGCTCGTGCGTTTAGCAGGTTTGGTGACCTTTATGGGCCACAGTGCTGTCAGCCAGGCAGCATCCTCCCACCCCTGACAGCAAGGCCACAGGAGTATGCCCGGAGAAGGTCAAGGAAGCATTGAGACGGCAGCCTACAGAAATAGCTGTGGCAAACCAGGGACCTCACTCCACCCCAAGCTATCTTGATCTGGGGCAATGCCATCAGCCCCCTTGGCCCAGCATGAACTCTGGCCAGACTCTGGATGTTTGGGATCAGGGGAAACATTAACCATTTGGTTTCTAGAGAGTTATAGTTTCTGGACATTATAAGCAAAGGAGCACCGGTGTGCTGAGAAGGGCTGCTTATGGCCACAGCGGATGGGAGGTCCTGCCAGGTGTAAAGGAGAGATTTCCGAGGAAACCCAAGCCTGCTGGCCTCCAGTCCGTGGCCTGGAATAGCAGCTCGACCTTTGGTATTCCTGTCACCCCATTCTGTTAATGCAAGGAGAGCTCTGGTCAGTGCAAGACCCCAATCGGCTTTGCCTCAGTGCATTCATTTCTCCTAGACCAGGCTGCAGGAAGTCCCATGAGGGAGGCCAGGTGGTCTTTCCATCAGCTAGGCTCAACGCCAAATGTGAGGCACCTGTGTGGACTCAGCATCAGAAAGGCAGTTGGGGCGTCCGTGAAGGAGCCTGTCACGCTGGGAGGTGTTGCTCTCTTTTAATGAAAGCCAAGTTACAAACCTAAGGTCTCTAGTGTTCTCCACACCCTGTTCCCTTCTTTTGACTAATCTTTGCTTGGAATGGGTATGAGCCAGGGTGTGGGCAGGACCTTGCCTTGGTTACCAGTAACATGACTTGACCAAGTTCACTCAGCAAGCTGGGATTTAGAGCCAGATGGCCCTGTCTTTTCAGGAGTCCGTGTCCTTCAGCAGGATGCCAGCCCCTGGGCCTTCCCCTCTTCTCATCTAGGGCTGGAGTTTGGGAACCCAGGCCAGCAGTGTACCCCTGTACAGGGGCTTAGGCCCCGAGTCTGGTGGCAGATATTTTCACCCAGAATCTTCAGAAGGAGACTCGTGTTACATGGTGTCCCAGGACACAGAAACTTTTTTTTTTTTTTAAACAGAGGTTTCTCAACCCTCCTGGCTATGAACTAGAGTTCACAATTAAAAAACCCCACCCTAATGCTGATGTCTACAAAGCTGCCTCAATGAAGCGACTGTCCCTTCTATGAAAAGAGCAGTTGGGGGCTGATTCGTTCATGGGAACGTGTCATCCCACCCGCCTCTGCCCATTCCGAATGTGAGGATGGGCCTCACCTTCCAGGTGCTTGACGATTCCTCGTAGGCTGTTCCCATGGGCTGCAATGAGCACTCTCTTGCCAGCCTTGATCTGAGGGACGATCTCATCATTCCAGAAAGGCAGGGCCCGTGCAATGGTGTCCTTGAGGCTCTCACATGTGGGCAGTTCCCCGGCTTTCAGGCCTGCATACCGACGCTCCTGGGGGCATCCATGTTTTTGTTCACTCCCCAGGCGGGCACCCCACCTCAACCTGGCTTCTATCCCTGAAGCCCTGGTCCCCAAGGCTTTCCCTTTGCCCTCCCACATCCCAGCACCTCACCTTGCTGATGGACTTGTAGTAGGGGTGCTTCTCATCCATGGGGGGTGGTGGGATGTCAAAGGAGCGCCTCCAGATCTTCACCTGCTCCTCCCCATGTTTAGCAGCCGTCTCTGCCTTGTTGAGGCCAGTGAGACCCCCATAGTGCCGCTCGTTGAGGCGCCAGGTACGCACCACAGGCAGCCACATCTGGTCCGTCCCATCCAGGATGGTCCAGAGGGTACGTATGGCCCGCTTCAGCACCGATGTGTAGCAGATGTCAAATTCCATCTTTGCATCTTTGATGGCCTGGGCCCCCCTCTTGGCCTCCTCAGTCCCCTTCTCGCTCAGCTCTGCATCGAACCAACCACAGAAGCGGTTCTCCTGGTTCCAGGTGCTCTCACCGTGCCGAACCATCACAAGGCGGTGGGTAGACATAGTGGAAGAGGTGGGGACTGGGGGCCTGTAGACAGGGGCAGGTGACTCCAGGGTGCCCCAGCTTTATAACAGTCTGTCCCCAGCCCCCACCCAGCCAACTGCCAATCAGCATTCCAGGCCTGACAGGCAGCGGCAGGTGGCCAGTAGCAGTTAGGTGTAAGGCAAGCCAAGAGCTGGACTTAAAATAGCCTCACCAGTCCCCACTGCCCACAGCCCAGGCTGGGTGGGGCTGCTGAGCATGGCTTGGCGTGAAGAACAGAAGCCAGGGCCTCTGACAAACCTGAAATGTGAGGGCTAGCAGAAACAGAGGGGCTCTTTGGGGAAAGACTCCCAGAGTTTGGGGCTCCCAGCCCTGTTAACATGTTTGCTCTCTGCTCCTGGGAAGGTATCACTCCTAGGCAGAGGCGCATAAAATCCTAACTGCTTTCTTTGAATCATTCAACACAACTGGGACACAAGCCTGCGTTTCAGTAAGGATACTAGTATGCTGTCAAAGGAATCAAAGTGTGTGAGTGTGCCCAAGTGGTTGCCCACCCACATGTGCGTGCCTGTGAGCACGTGTGTGTGCGCATGCATATACTACACATACATGTATGTGTGCCTTGCACTCACAGCTCTGTTGCATGTGTGCTCACATACATGCGCACATGTGGGCTGCCACAAGGTCCCCCCTTGGCTCTGTTCTGTTAACCTATGAATGGGGTCTGTATATTGGCAGGGGACCTTTTGCAGCACTCCTGACCTCCCTCCTCAGGTCCCTCTTGCCCTGGCAGACTCTGTGCCTTGCCTACTCACAGAATGGGTTGTATGGAAGCCTCGGGCTGCCAGCCAGGCTGGGAGGGACTCTGATATCTCCATTAATCCCCTCAGAGGACAGGGGAGAAGGAAAGTGTGCTGTGGATAGAATGAAGGAATGGGTGGGGGCCGCAGCCCTTAAGGAAGAGCTCTGGCCCTGTGGGAAGTGGCAGCAGTGTGGGGCCAGGGCTGAGGTGGGTTTTCAGGACAAATGAGAGCTGCGGGCCTGGCTGCTTGGGCCAGAGAGGGGCAGAAGGTTTTCAGCTCTCACATCCTTTTATCAAGTTCTTACCCACATCTGCCACACTCTCCTACCCACTTGCCTTCATGTAAGACAGGCTTATTCTCAGTTGAAAGTACATTTAAAAAGAAAAAGAAATCCAGGATTCATAAGGGGTCCCAGAATCAGAGGTACTGCATGTTAGGTCTGTGCCCAACTTATCAGAAGCATGCAGAGGTCAGCTGAGGTTGAGACTTGGGGGCAGTAGAGTTGGGTACAGGCCCAGGACTTCTGCATTCACTGCTCTTTAATGGGCCTGTCCTGGGAGGATGGAGTGAGCACCCTCCCCTGGTCTCCCCATGACCACAGCTGTAAATCCTAGACAGAGGCAGAATGCAGATCTGCATTCTGGCCAGTGCCCTTGAAAAGCAGGGACCAGGGAACTGTCAAGTATCTGGGTAAGCATGGAGAAGAGACAGATTTGGTGAGTGATTCAGTACAGTTACAAGTGAATTCTTGGGCTCCCTGCACTTGTGGGCTTCGACCTAGACTGACCCACTGGTGACCTGATTATCTGCCAAAATGATAAGATCCACGTTCTCCTTAGAATTTAAACAGATTCTCAATATCCAAAATAGCTAGGACAATTTTGCATGTGGCAGTCTAGTTTTTCCTAAACCATTTACTGCATGTCCTTTCCCTATTGTATATTCTTGGTTCTTTTGTTGTGAATTAGTTGACCACTCATGGGTGGGTTTATTTCTAAGTTCTCTATTCTGTCTGTTGGCCTATGTGTGTGTTTTATGCCAATATCATAATTTTTTTTTTTATCACTGTAGCTTTGTAATATAGTTACAAAGAACTGTGTATCTCCAGCTTTGTTCCTGTTTTTCAAACTTCCCTTAACTATTCATGGTCTTTTGAGGTTCCATACAAAGTTTTAGCCTTTTTTTTGTTTGTTTTCTGTTTTGAGAAAAATGCCACTGGAATTTTGCCACTGAACCTATAAATTGCTTTTTCTAGCATGGACATTTTAACAACAATAATTCTTCCAGTCTATAAGCATGAATAGTTTCGTACTTATTTGTATCATCTTCAAATTTTTCACCAGTGTCTTAGTTTCAGTGTATAGATCTTGCAACACCTTGGTTAAATTTATTTCTAGTTATTTTATTCTTTTTGATACAATTGTACATAGGATTGTTTTCTTATTTCTTTTTCTGCTATTTTTTAGTGTATAGAAACATAACTGATACTTGTATATTTTGTATTTCAAAATTTCATTGAGTTTATTCTGACAGTTCTAGATTTCTTCTAGATTATTGAATTTATTGGTATGTAATTGTTCATAGTAGTTTCTTACTCTCCTTTATGTGTTCTCAGTTGTAATGTATCCTCTTCCTTTTTCATTTATAATTTTGTTTGATTCCTCTCATTGATGAGTAGCTAAAGTTTTATCTGATTCATTTCTTTCTTTGAAGAACCAGCTCTTTGTTTCATTGATATTTACTGTTATCTGGTCATTCATTTCTGCTTTGATTTTTGTTACTTCTGTCCTTCTGCTAACTTTGGACTTTTCTAGTTCTTTGAGGTGTAAGGTTAAATTGCTTATTTAAGCTCTTTCTTTTTCTTAATGTAGGTATATATTGCTATGAACTTCCCTCTTCGAATTGCTTTTACTGTGTTCCATATGCTTTGGCATGGTGTATTTCCATTTTCATTTGTTTCAAAATATATTTTGCTTTCTCTTTTGACTTCTTTTTTGATTCATTGATTATTCAGGAGTATATTATGTCATCTCCACATATTTGTGAATTTTCCAGGTTTCTTCTTGCAGAAGAAATTTATTAAGAAAATTATTTAAGAACTTGCTCTGTGGATATAACCTATCTTGGAGCATATTCCATGTATATTTGAGAGGAATGTGTATTCTGTTGATAGATGAAATGTTCTGTATATGTCTTTTAAGTCCATTTGGTGTAATACATAGTTTTAAGTCTACTTTTTCCTTATTTTCTGTCTATATGATCTATCCGTTTTTGAAAGTGGGATACTAAAGTCCCCAATTATTACTGTGTCTTTCTATTTTCTCTTAATGTCTGTTAATATAAACATAAATATATTTAATAAAAATGTAAATTCACAAATATATAATAATATACATATATAAAATATATACATTTGCTTTCCCTAATGCAAGTGCAAAATATTTGGGGGGGTATTCTCCTTTTTAAAAAAATTTTAATTAGAGGCTAATTCCTTTACAGTATTGTGGTGGGTTTTGCCATACATGGACATGAATGAGCCATCGGTGTACATGTGTTCCCCGTCCTGAACCCTCTTCCACCTCCTTCCCCATCCCATCCCTCAGGGTCATCCCAGTGCACCAGCCCTGAGCACCCTGCCTCAAGCATGGAACCTGGACTGGCGATCTATTTCACATATGTTAATATATATGTTTCAATGCTATTCTCTCAAATCATGCCACCCTCGCCTTCTCCCACAGAGTCCAACAGTCTGTTCTTTACATCTGTGTCTCTTTTGCTGTCTCGCATATAGAGTCATCATTACCGTCTTTCTAAATTCCATATATGTGCGCTAATATACTGTCTTCGTGTGTTTCTTTGTGACTTCGCTCTGTGTAATAGGCTCCAGTTTCATCTACCTCATAAGAACTGATTCAAATGCATACTTTTTAATAGCTGAGTAAATATTTAAATTACCCTTGTTGGATTGACCCTTTTATCTTCATACAATAACCTCTAAATCCCTTTATATATGTGTGTGTTTATATATATATATAGAGAGAGCGCAAAGTAAATCAGCTATATGTATATGTATATCCACTCTTTATATTCTTTTCCCAGATAGGCCATTATAGAGTGTTGTGTAGAGTACCCTGTGAAAACAGTAGGTCCTTATTTGTTAACTATTTCAGTTTTGTTATTGAAGTATAGATGACTTACAATGCTGTGCCAATTTCTGCTGTGCAGCAAAATAACTCAGTTATACACATATATACATTCTTTTAAAGTATTCTTTATCATTATGGTTTACCACAGGATATTGACCATAGCTCCCTGTTTCTCTAGACAAGGATGCATCCCAGTTGTGGATCTGACTGGTGACTGGCAAAAGTAAAGGCAAATAAATTTTCTTTCTGCATGCATCTTTCTTTTTCTTTAAAACTGTCCTCGTATTTTTATCTCTCTTGCATTCTGCTATATTTTATAAATATTCCGTGAATATTGATAAAGTGAAAAGCTCTCCTTTTCTCTTCACCAGGTTATTTAAACCTTAATTTATTGATATCTCTGTAGGGGATTCACTGGACAGGCAAAAGAAAAGTAGAATCGACTTCTAATTAGCTCTGATCTTCTCAGATTTGTAATAATATATTTACTTATTTAATTTTTTTAACTATATAAGTTTCAGGGGTACTATGGTACTATAATTCAATATTGCATCCACTACAAACTGTTACTAATGGTAAAGAAACTGCCTGCCAATGCAGTAGATGTAAGAGAAGTGGGTTTGATCCCTAGGTAGGGAAGATCCCCTGGAGGAGGACATGGAAACCCACTCCAGTATTCTTGCCTGGAGAATCCCACGGACAGAGGAGCCTGTTGGGCTAACGTCCATAGCATCGCAGAGTCAGACATGACAGCAATTTAGCACACACATAGTGTTAACCATCACAAGTCTAGTTACCATACATCACCATACAATTGTCCCTCTTCACCAATTTCACTCACCATTGAAGCCCGTTCTTTTCCAGTAACCCATAATCTGTTCTCTGTTTCTATGAGTCTGTTTCTGTTTTGCAGATAGGTTCATTCCACATATGGAAAGTGAAGTCTCTCAGTTGTGTCTGACTCTTTGAGACTTCCTGGACTGTAGCCTGCCAGGCTCCTCTGTCCGCAGGATTTTCCAGGCAAGAGTACGAGTGGGTTGCCATTGCCTTCTCCAGGGGATCTTCCCAATCCAAGGATCGAACCCAGGTCTCCCACATTGTAGGCAGATGCTTTACTGTCTGAGCCACCAGGGAATTCATTCCACATATAAGTGATCAGTTCAGTCAGTCAGTCATGTCTGACTCTTTGCGACCCCATGAATCGCAGTACACCAGGCCTCCTGTCCATCACCAACTCCCAGAGTTCACAAACTTAGGTCCATCGAGTCAGTGAGCATCCAGCCATCTCATCCTTGGTCGTCCTCTTCTCCTCCTGCCCCCAACCCCTCCCAGCATCAGAATCTTTTCCAATGAGTCAAATCTGAGCATGAGGTGGCCAAAGTACTGGAGTTTCAGCTTCAGCATCATTCCCTCTGAAGAAATCCCAGGGTTGATCTCCTTCAGAATGGACTGGTTGGATCTCCTTGCAGTCCAAGGGACTCTCGAGAGTCTTCTCCAACACCATAGTTCAAAAGCATCAATTCTTTGGTGCACAGCTTTCTTCATAGTCCAACTCTCACATCCATACATGACCACTGGAAAAACCATAGCCTTAACTAGATGGACTTTTGTTGGCAAAGTAATGTCTCTGCTTTTTAAAATGCTATCTAGGTTGGTCATAACTTTTCTTCCAAGGAGTAAGCGTCTTTTAATTTCATGGCTGCAGTCACCATCTGCAGTGATTTTGGAGCCCCCTCAAAAAATAAAGTCTGACACTGTTTCCACTGTTTCCCCATCTATTTCCCATGAAGTGATGGGACCAGATGCCATGATCTTCGTTTTCTGAATGTTGAGCTTTAAGCTCAACTTTTTCACTCTCCTCTTTCACTTTCATGAAGAGGCTTTTTAGTTCCTCCTCACTTTCTGCCATAAGGGTGGTGTCATCTGCATATCTGAGGTTATTGATATTTCTCCCAGCAATCTTGATTCCAGCTTGTGCTTCTTCCAGTCCAGCGTTTCTCAAGATGTACTCTGCATATAAGTTAAATAAGCAGCCTTGACATACTCCTTTTGCTATTTGGAACCAATCTGTTGTTCCATGTCCAGTTCTAACTGTTGCTTCCTGACCTGCATATAGGTTTCTCAAGAGGCAGGTCAAGTGGTGTGGTATTCCCATCTCTTTCAGAATTTTCCACAGTTTATTGTGATCCACACTATCAAAGGCTTTGGTACCGAGGTCCAGCCCCAGTTGGATCCAGGGTTATTTCAGGGTGATGGTGTCAGCGACTGAGAGAGATAGAGAAAGAGATAAGGAAAGAATTTTGCAGTTAAGAAAATAAAGGAGAGAAAGAGGCTGATATTCCTTGTTTTACACAGAAAGCCAATAAAGCCCCAGCACAGGACTTGCACTGTTTATGTAGGCCACAGGCACCCTCTCGAATCACTGAAAGTGCCCCACCTTGGACATCTTCTCAAGTGAGTCTTAGAAGCCCGGGCAGAGAAGTGAACTCAGAGGGCCCCTGAGCTCCAGGGAGTCAGCCTGAAAAGAAAGAGGAGGAAGGAAAAAATGACACAGGGAGACTAAGTTTCAGTGAGCAAGGCCTGCAACTTTATCTTCACAGAGAGCTTTTATACCTTAAGTTGTACATAGAAAATAATGGAAGATGCAGAGTCATGCAGGGTCAGCAGCCCTGACCCTTATCGAGCCAGGCTTGCTTTCTGCATACCTATCTGTATCAGGTCTTAGGTGTTTACATCATCTTCTGGCCAGGAGGCCTGTTAACATTTTATGACCCTTTCTTCTGATAAAGGTTAGTTAACTAGAAAGCTTATTTTCTCTAAAAGTGTTTTTTCTAAAGTCAGGCACCATTCTCCAAAAGCACTAGATAAAGTTGCATTCCTATAGGGCAAAGGTGCAGTGGGCTATAACAGGGAAAGAATTTATTAACTCAAGGTTTAGTGTTGTTAATATCAAGGCCACTACTTATATTTCTATATACCAACTATGTTAATTAATGCACACAATATGAAATTTGGCAGCAAACATTGGCTCAACAATGAGACCCTTCACCAGTACCATTCTCATAATTTTTAACTCCTCAAAAGGCTTTATTTAAGCTTCCTGTTCCTCTCATGGTTGGGAGGCTGTAACAGTCACAAGTGTAGTTGTTAAAGTCCAGATAAACCTGTCAGGCAATTTAGAGAGCCAACAGAGGGGTTTGAATTGAAACACTCCTATTATGCCCAGGATACTTATTAACTAGAGCTCTAAGCTGATTTTCTTCAGGAAAGGTGGCTGAGGATAGCCCCCCATTGGTGTCAGAGGAGTTGGTGAAAGGCATAATATAGTAAACAGTAGACAGACAGATTATAGTTTTGGGGTAGATGCTTGAGCAGGTCCATGGGGTCCCTCGAGTCCTGATTCGAGGTCTCTTCCCATCAGGTCTCTTCCTCATGATCTTTGTCATGGTGGGATCTCCTGAGCTGCCTCCCGGCACTTTGGCATAGTCAATAAAGCATAAATATATGTTTTTCTGGAACTCTCTTGCTTTTTCCATGATCCAGCCAATGTTGGCAATTTGATCTCTGGTTCTTCTGCCTTTTTTAAAACCAGCTTGAACATCTGGAAGTTCACGGTTCACGTATTGCTGAAGCCTGGCTTGGACAATTTTGAGCATTACTTTACTAGCTTGTGAGATGAGTGCAATTGTGCGGTAGTTTAAACATTCTTTGGCATTGCCTTTCTTTGAGATTGGAATGAAAACACCTTTTCCAGTCCTGTGACCACTGCTGAGTTTTCCAAATTTGCTGGCATATTGAGTGCAGCACTTTCACAGCATCATCTTTCAGGATTTGAAACAGCTCAACTGGAATTCCATCACCTCCACTAGCTTTGTTTGTAGTGATGCTTTCTAAGGCCAACTTGACTTCACATTCCAGGATGTCTGGCTCTAGGTGAGTGATCATACCATCTCGATTATCTTGGTCATGAATATCTTTTTAGTAACCTTTGTTAATTCCTTTAGCATTATTAATGCCTTTTTTAAAATTTAGGATTTCATAGACTGGTGAGGTCTGTTTTGTTGTTTGTTCTTTCAGAGGATTTCTCCTGTTCTTTTCATTGGGAATAGTTCTTTTCTTATTTTACTTAACTTTCTCTGTCTCTATGAATTCAGGAGAAACAGTTATCTATTGTGGTCTTAAAGGGGTTTGCTTATGTGGGAACACCACTGTGTAGATTGTGTGAGTTCAGTGTTTTTGGTGTAAGAACTGATTTTGACATGTTGCAAGCCTTGTCTTTCCTTAGAGGTGCTGGCTGTTGTCCCCTTGGTAAGAGTGTGGTTGCTGTTGTAAAGTCCAGATCTGTGCTGGATGTGGGTAGGGCCTCCTCTTTGCTCAGTGGCTACCACAGCCCTGCTAGGGGGTAGGTTCTGCTCTGCAGTTGTTGCAGTAGAAGCCCTGAAGATTGGGTTTGGTAAGGCTTTGTTGCCCTTGAGTGCATGCCCTGTCCCAAAGGAGGTGACTGCTAAAGCATGTGAAGCCCATATGGCCACAGGGAACTTATGTGCAACCTGTGTGAGCATCTGCAGTTCTGTCCAAAGCAGCTCAAGGTAAATATCCTTTCTCCGTTGCAATCATCCTAGATCTAGTGCTAGGCTGTGGTGTGGAATGGGCTGGTGCTGAGTACTGAGGAGGTAAGAATTGAGATTTTGCATCCACCTGGGACCAACCTGGGCTGACTCTGTGGCAGACCTTCCCCAGGACCTCTCTGCCCCAAATCTGGCCCCAAGCTGCAGTGCAGGGTTGGTGGAGCTGGAGTGCTTCCACAGGGAAGCAAACTACTGTGTTCTCCTCTCTGGGGCCTGTCCATGGAGATTTGCATTTCTGTGGTACCACCAGCTATGTGCTGCAACAAAGCCCACCACAACTGGGCCCATTCTCACAGTGTAAGTGCTGTCACTGGGCTCAAGGCCAGACCCACTCCAGCCATGCCCTTGCTAATGAACTCCTCAATTTGGCTTGGATCACCTCAGACACTCTGGGCTCTCTCGACACAACTATACCAAGCTCTCTCCCAGGGATCAACCACCCAGGTTAATGTCTAGCCACTGTAAGTACTGGCATCCTCTCTCGACATATTTCAGACTGAGAATTGCAGTGAGGTGGCAGCTGCTATCAGCGGTTTCTCTCCACGCTGATTGCAAGCAAGTCAACATGAGTACACTCTTTGCAAGCCGAATCCAGGCTCCTCCAGCCTCTCTATGTGTCCCAGCAGCCCTCTGAACAGGCAAAGGGACTCTCCAGGTGAGAGTCTGCTAGTATGGACCTTCCTTCTTCACAGATTCCTCCCAGAGTACCAGTCCCATTCTGATGCCTTTTCTTCTCCCACTTCTGCCCACTAACATGGACATTTTCCTTGCAACTTTGGTAATATAAGAGATCTACAAGTTTCTAGTAAATTCTGTGAGAGTTGTTCACTCTGTTGATGTATTTTTGATGTGTTTGGGGGGTGGAAGGGAGGTGAGCTCTACATCCTACTCAGCAATATTGATCCTCTGGACCAAGCTGTACATTTTCACACACACCCCCCTCAATGTTTTATGTCTTTAATGTTACAATTTTTTTTTGCATTTAGTATCAGTTAACAAATTACTATGTTTGGTTATTTTAAATACTTTTGCCTTCTAACTTTTATTAGACTTAAAAGTGATTTGTAGATTTTTAACTGTTTGTTCATAATCATTATTACAACGTTATTCTGAATTTAACTTTATATTTAACTTTACCAGTGAGATTTATATTTTTAGATTTTTGTTATTAATGTCCTTTTGTTTCAGCTTGAAGTTCCTTTAATAGATTTTGTAAGGCTGGTATAATGGTAATGAACTCTTTCTGCTTTTGCTTATCTAGAAGATTCTGTATCTCTCCTTCAATTCTGAAGGACAGCTTTGCCAAGTATTCTTGACTGGAAGGTTTTATTTTTCCCAGGAATAGTTTCTGATGAAAACTCTGTTGGGGGATTCCCTTGTATCACAAGTTGATGTTTTTGTTTTTGTTTTGCTGCTTTTAAGATTTTCTCCTTGTCTTTAATTTTTGACAATTTAATTATAATGTGTCTTGGTGTGAGTCATTTTTTATTCATCTTATTTGAAGTTTTATGTGCTTCCTGGGTCTGGATGTCTGTTTGTTTCCCCAGCTTAAGGAAGTTTTCAGCCATTATTTCTTCAAATAACCTTTTTGTTGCTTTCTTCTCTTTCTGGGGCTCTTATGATGCATATGTTGACCCACTTGATTCTGTCCCCTAAGTCCTTTAAACTCTCTTCACTTGTTTTTGTTTTTTTCTTCTTTCTTTTTGATTGGACAAATTGCACTTCCCTGTATTTGCGTTAGCTAATCTTTTTTTTTTTTTTTTCTGTTTAGTTTGATGTTGAATCTCTCTATTGAACTTTTCAGTTCAGTTATTATATTCTTCAGGTTTGTGATTTCTGTTCAGTACTTACTTATGTTTTCTGTCTCTGTTTTTAAATTCTTTCTTAGTTTATGCATTGTTCTGAGCTCACTGAGCATCTTTATGACTATTATTTTGAACAGTTTATCAGGTAAATCACTTATGACCATTTCATTTAGATCTGTTTCTAGAGTTATATCTTATTTTTAGGAGAGGGGGCATATTCTTCTGTTGACTTAAAAAAAAATGCACAAAGTGAGAGTTGTGAGTTAAGTTTTATTTGGGGCAAAATGAGGACTGCAGCCTGGCAGAGAGCATTTCAGATAACTCTGAGAAACTGCTCCAAAGAGTTAAGGGGGGAAGGTCAATATATATGTGATTTTGGTGAAAGAGAGTTCTTACAGTCAAGCACATATTTTTGTGAAATATTTCTGTTAAGTCACAAGAAGCAGATGTCACCATGAAGGAATTTAATGCTTTTCTAGATACGAGGAGGTGCAAGAATTGGGCTTGCAAAACCTACTCCTGAAAACATCTTTCTAAAGACATGTCCTCCCAGTTTTTCCAGAGCACAGAGTACCTCTTTCCTGATCTCCACCCTGAATTCTCTGCAGGGTGTTTAAGGTTAGCAGCTGCAGCAGCACCTGTAATTTAATCCTCGCAGAGGTAAATGCCAAATGCCCCTGGCAAGTACCAGTTTGTAGTTGACACCTCTATTGATCATTTTTCTTCATTATTTATGTTGGTTTCTGTGCTTTAGATGAAATAACAACCCTTTCAGTCTTGATATTAACAGAGTGGTCTCATGAAGGAGATGAACCTTATCACTTAGCCTGTCCTGAGCTCTTGGTTGTCTCTCAAGCCTTTGATAGTCCAAGATATCTTTTTTGTAGCTCCCAGTAGTTGAGGGTGTGCCAAGACTTGTCGAGGTGAGGATCGCCTCTGGGTGTGTCCTAAATTAGAAGCCTGACCCTCAGGCAGAAGATTTTAAAATAGGTAAATAAGCCTCTTGCAAGGAAGGACAGCAAGAAGGAATTTGTCTGTGTCCTTTGTAAACCTTGGGAGGATAGTGGGTTAAAATCTGTTTTTTTAACAAACCTGTGGTGGGTGGGTTAGTCACCTAGTCGTGTCCGACTCTTTGCGACCCCACGAACTGTAGCCAGTCAGGCTCCTCTATCCGTGGAATTCTCCAGGCAAGAATACTGGAGTGGATTGCCAGTCCCTTCTCCAGAGGATCTTCCTGACCCAGGGATCGAACCCAGGTCTCCTGCATTGCAGGCAGATTCTGCAAGCCTCACTGGCCACCAGAGGCAGGTGATTAAAGAGTTTGTGTCCTTTGGATGGCAGCTGCCAAAACTAAGGAGCTAGGTGTATTCACAAACTTCTTTGGGAGACTGATGAGCACTTTCACTGTGAGTATTTTCTTATTCAGCTGAGATGTGGGCATTGCTCAACTACTTTCAAGATTTCTTTCAGAGGGAACTGCTTCTGGTATAGCTGTAGATTTAGTGTACCCAGAGGAGGAACTGAGTTTAGGAGCCTCCTGTGTTGCTATCTTGGACCTGAAGTCAGAACTAATTGACTTCAGTCAAGAAGATGTCAAGGATATTATAGTTAAGGGTCTAGAAGTAGTAAGATGTTGTAGTCAAGTTTATCTGGAAGCCTGTTCCTCAGTCATAACTGTTGAGAAGGAAGTTCCAGTAGATGCTTAAGTTTATCCAGTTTTCTGGGGAAATTTTCACAAAAATAAATTGAAGATAGATTAAAGACTTGAACATAAGACCTGAAATCATAAAACTTCTAGAAGAAAGCACAGAGGGAAAGCTCCTTGATATTGGTCTTAGCAATAATTTTTTAAATATCAAAAGCAAAGGAAAAAAATAAAAAACAAGTGAGGCTACCTCAAACTAAGAAACTTCTACACAGTTAAGAAAACAATTAACAAAAGAAAGTTAGTCTATGAAATGAGAGAAAATATTTGAAAATCATGTGTCTCATAAAGGATTAAGATCCAAAATATATAAATAATTCATACACTTAATAGCAAAACCCAAACAATCTGATTAAAAATAGAGGAAGTGAATTAACATTATTCTAGAGAAGACATACAAATGCCCAATAGGTACATGAAAAGATGCTTAACAGCACTATTCATCATGGAAATGCTTATCAAAATTACCATTATCACCTCACACATGTTAGAATGATTGTCACCACAAAGACAAGGGATAACAAGTGTCGGTGAGGATGTATAGATTTTCCACACCTTAGGATCCAGCAATCATACTTCTGGGTATATAGCCAAAGGAAATGTGTTCAATGGATGAGTGAATAAAGAAGGTATATGATGTGTGTATGTGTGTAAAATTCAGCCATGAGAAAAAAAAAAAAATCTTGCCACTTGCAACAATGTAGATGGACATTGAGAGTATTATGCTAAACAAAATAAGTCAGAGAAAGACCAGTGCTGCATGGTATCACTTCTATGGGCAACTTCAACAATAACATCAAACTTACAGAAACAGAGTAGAAAAGTGGTTGTCAGAGTGTGGGGAATTAGGGAGAGGTTGGTAAAAATAGTACAAACTTTGAGCTATAAACTGAGTAAGATCTGAGGATCTAATGTAAAAACCTGATGATTACAGTTGTAACACCATATTGTACAATTAAAGTCTGCTTTAAAAAGTAGAACTTAAATGTTTTCATTGAACAAGCAAACTTTGGTCCCAAGAATCACTCCACTTTTTAACTTCCATATTACCCTTTATTTCCCTTCTTATCCTCTCCTGGCTATTCCCTGCTCAGCTGAAAGAACACTCTACTGAACACCTGTTGTAAATAGCTTTTAAGAAACAATTTTATAACAAGTTTTGTTAAACATTTCAGTAAATACATTCTGGAATATTGTCACTCCCATTTACTTCGATAACACAGTGTTGAAAATATGTTCCAACTAGCCAATAAAGAAATTTTTTATAGTCAGAGGAGTCTAAGATGATGGCATAGGAATACTCTGAGTTCACCTCCTGCTACAGACACACTAATCTACACCTACATACAGAGCAGTTTCTCTTGAAGACTACCTGAGGGCAGAATGAACAACTACTACACATAAAAGGACCACACAGAACCAGATTTGAAAGATGGAGATAGGATTCCCACGCTCAGTGCAATGATCTGTAGTAATTGCTGATGCACCAGACTGCACACACCTGCTTTGGGATATTTGAAAAAACAGTGGTTTAAAAGGTACCTACACTATGGCAAGAGTGAACACTATGGCAAGACATTCTAGGAATCAGCGAACTAAAATGGACTGGAATGGGTGAATTTAACTCAGATGACCATTATATCTACTACTGCGGGCAGGAATCCCTCGGAAGAAATGGAGTAGCCATCATGGTCAACTAAAGGGTCCGAAATGCAGTACTTGGATGCAATCTCAAGAATGACAGAATGATCTCTGTTCGTTTCCAAGGCAAACCATTCAATATCACGGTAATCCAAGTCTATGCCTCAACCAGTAACGCTGAAGAAGCTGAAGTTGAATGGTTCTAAGAAGACCTACAAGACCTTTTAGTACTAATACCCAAAAAAGATGTCCTTTTCATTATAGGGGACTGGAATGCAAAAGTAGGAAGTCAAGAAACACTGAGATTAAGAGGCAAATTTGGCCTTGGAATGCAGAATGAAGCAGGGCAAAGAATAACAGAGTTTTGACAAGAAAATGCACTGGTCATAGCAAACACCCTCTTCCAACAACACAAGAGAAGACTCTAGACATGGACATCACCAGATGGTCAACACCAAAATCAGATTGATTATATTCTTTGCAGCCAAAGATGGAGAAGCTCTATTCAGTCAACAAAAACAAAACCAGGAGCTGACTGTGGCTCAGATCATGAACTACTTATTACCAAATTCAGACTTAAATTGAAGAAAATAGGGAAAACCGCTAGACCATTCAGGTATGACCTAAATCAAATCCCTTAGATTATACAGTGGAAGTGAAATAGATTTAAGGGCCTAGATCTGATAGAGTGCCTGATGAACTATGGAATGAGGTTCATGACACTGTACAGGAGACAGGGCTCAAGACCATCTCCATGGAAAAGAAATGCAAAAAAGCAAAATGGCTGTCTGGGGAGGCCTTACAAATAGCTGTGAAAAGAAGAGAAGCAAAAAGCAAAGGAGAAAAGGAAAGATATAAGCATCTGAATGCAGAGTTCCAAAGAATAGCAAGAAGAGATAAGAAAGCCTTCTTCAGCAATCAATGCAAAGAAATAGAGGAAAAGAACAGAAGGGGAAAGACTAGAGATCTCTTCAAGAAAATGAGAGATACCAAGGGAATATTTCATGCAAAGATGGGCTCGATAAAGGACAGAAATGGTATGTACCTAATGGAAGCAGAAGATACTAAGAAGAGGTGGCAAGAATACACAGAGGAACTGTACAAAAAAGATCTTCATGACCTGGATAATCACGATGGTGTGATCACTCATCTAAAGCCAGACATCCTGGAATGTGAAGTCAAGTGGGCCTTAGAAAGCATCACTACAAACAAAGTAGTGGAGCTGATAGCATTCCAGTTGAGCTGTTTCAAATCTTGAAAGATGATGCTGTGAAAGTGTTGCACTCAATATGCCAGCAAATTTGGAAAACTCAGCAGTGGCCACAGGACTGGAAAAGGTCAGTTTCATTCCAATACCAAAGAAAGGCAATGCCAAAGAATGCTCAAACTACCACACAATTGCACTCATCTCACATGCAAGTAAAGTATTGCTCAAAATTCTCCAAGCCAGGCTTCAGCAATACGTGAACCGTGAACTTCCAGATGTTCAAATTGGTTTTAGAAAAGGCAGAAGAACCAGAGATCAAATTGCCAACATCCGCTGGATCATTGAAAAAGCAAGAGTTCCAGAAAAACATATTTCTGCTTTATTGATTATGCCAAAGCCTTTCTTTCACTGTGCGGATCACAATAAACTGTGGAAAATTCTGAGAGAGATGGGAAACCAGACCACTTGACCTGTATGCAAGTCAGGAACCAACAGTTAGAACTGGACATGGAACAACAGACTGGTTCCAAATAGGAGAAGGAGTACGTCAAGGCTGTATATTGTCACCCTGCTTGTTTAACTTCTATGCAGAGTACATCATGAGAAACGCTGGACTGGAAGAAAGACAAGCTGGAATCAAAATTGCCGGGAGAAATATCAGTAACCTCAGATATGCAGATGACACCACCCTTATGGCAGAAAGTGAAGAGGAACTAAAAAGCCTCTTGATGAAAGTGAAAGAGGAGAGTGAAAAAGTTGGCTTAAAGCTTAACACTCAGAAAACGAAGATCATGGCATCTGGTCCCATCACTTCATGGGATATAGATGGGGAAAGAGTGGAAACAGTGTCAGACTTTATTTTATTTTTTGAGGGGGCTCCAAAATCACTGCAGATGGTGACTGAAGCCATGAAATTAAAAGACACTTAGTCCTTGGGAGAAAAGTTATGACCAACCTAGATAGCATATTCAAAAGCAGAGACATTACTTTGCCTACAAAGCTCCATCTAGTCAAGGCTATGGTTTTTTCAGTAGTCATGTATGGATGTGAGAGTTGGACTGTGAAGAAGGCTGAGCACTGAAGAATTGATGCTTTTGAACTGTGGTGTTGGAGAAGACTCTTGAGAGTCCCTTGGGCTGCAAGGAGATCTGACCAGCCCATTCTGAAGGAGATCAGCCCTGGGATTTCTTTGGAAGAAATGATGCTAAAGCTGAAACCCCAGTACTTTGGCCACCTCATGCTCAGAGTTGACTCATTGGAAAAGACTTTGATGCTGGGAGGGATTGGGGGCAGGAGGAGAAGGGGATGACAGAGGATGAGATGGCTGGATGGACATGAGCTTGAGTAAATTCCGGGAGTTGGTGATGGACAGGGAGACCTGGCGTGCTGCGATTCATGGGTTCTCACAGAGTCGGGCATGACTGAATGGCTGAACTGAACTGAATTGAGTCTCAGATGAACAGAGAAAGAGAAAAATTTTGCCACCTTATTTAATTGAAGGATAATTGCTTTACAGAATTTTGTCGTTTTCTGTCATACATCAAGAATCTGCCATAGGTACACCCATGTCCCCTCCCTCCTGAACCTCCCTCCTATCTCCTTCCCCATCCCACACTTCAAGATTGTCACAGAGCCCCTGTTTGAATTCCCTAAGTCATGCAGCAAATTCCCATTGCCTATCTATTTTACTTATGGCATTGTAAGTTTCCATGTTTCTCTCTGCATGCAACTCCCCCTCTCCCTCCTCCCTCCTTCCTCCTCTCCTCCCAGGTTCATAGGTCTGTTCTCTATGTCTGTTTCTCCAGAGAGAATTTATTTGAAGGGATAATCACTAAAATTCTTCCTAACGTGGGGAATGAAACAGAAATCTAAGTAAAGGAAGCACAGAGGGTTCCAAACAAGATGTGCACAAAGAGATCCACACCAAGATATATTATGATTAGAATGTCATATGTCATAAACAGACAATCTTAAAAGCGTCAAGAAAAAATCAACTAATACAAAGGAACCCCCAGTTGATAAGACTATCAACTGATTTCTCAGCAGAAAGGGGAAGAATAAAGGGAGAATATAAGCCAGGGGGAGTGGTAAGATATATTTAAAAGGTTGAATATTCTATCTAGCAAAATTATCATTCAGATTTGAAAGAGAGACAGTTTCCCAGAGAAGAAAAACTAAAGGAGTTCAGCATTAATAAAATGACCTTACAAGAAGTATTAGTCTTCTTTATGCAGATGAGAAAAGACCACAACTAGGAATTACAAGGCATATGGGGGGGGGGGGGAGATCTCACTGGTAAAGGCAAGTACATGGTAAAGGTAGTAGACCAGCCACTTAAAAAGTCAGCATGGAGGTCAAAAGACAAAAGTAGTAAAATCAACTATAACTACAGGGATACACAAAATAAAAAAGATGTAAAGTGTGATGTCAAAAATAGATTCCACTCTTAAAGGGCACACAAAATCTCACATGCTCCAGGACCCAGGACAGAAACAGTAATTGAAAAGAGCTCAGCTCAGACTCACTTGCTGACATTTAAAAGCCTCCAAAGAGGCAGGAAGCAACTGGAACTTACCTGGGGTACATAGATGCTGGTGAGAGTCATTATTCATTATTGGGAATTCATCCTACCATAAGAACACTGGCAAGTATCGTTTTTCTATTCTCCCGCTAGTTTATTCAGAACAGGACCCAGCCCAGCTCACCAACCTGTCAGCACTAGTCATGGGAGGCCCCAGCCCAAGCACTAGCCAGATAGTGACACAGTTTCACCCCGACTGGCTGCTGTAGAAAGCACTAAGTCCCCTGCAGCACTGAGACACTGCCCCACCCATCACAGGGCCCAGGACCCATCCCCATTCATAATTGGGCTGGCACTAGTTCCAGGACCCATGGGACAACACAAACAGGTACTCCTAGATCTGGACCTACCTAGCTGCAAGCCAACACCAGTCATGTGAGCCCTTAGGCCATGATCCCACATAGCAGCAGGCTGACACTAGCCCCAGGACTCCCAGCCCCACAGAAAGCTACCCTAGGAAACAGCACTATCTGAGGACTCCCTCCACCCAGGCTATGGTACCATCCACCAACATGTGGGTACCAGAACTGGGACTCCTCAGACCATGCAACCAGCTGTGACAGGACATGCCTCCACCCACCAGCAATCAACAAATTTCGCACTAAGCCGGGCCTAGCAATCAACAGGACTAGAGACTAGCCACATCAATCAGCATGTTCATAGTAGTCAGCCAACCACAACAGAAGGGCCCATGAGGCACACACAGAGGGCACACCTAGCGTATATAGCTCTAGTAACTAGAGGGTGCTGCTGGACCTCATAGGATGTCTCCTACATAAGGCCACTTCTCCAAGATCAGGAAACAACCAACCTACCAAATACATAGAAATAAAAGCAGGCAAAATGAGATGACACAGGAATATGCTTCAAACAAAAGAACAAAGTAAAATCCAAGAAAAAGAGATAAATGTGTAGAGATAAGCAATCTACTCTATAAATATAAATGTAACGATCATAAAGATACTCAAAGAATGTGGGGAGAAAAGGAATAACAGAGTGAAAAGTTAGAAGTTTCTAACAAAACCATAGATGATGAATACAGTAACTGAAATTAAAAATTCACAAGCAGGAATCAACAATAGATTAGATGATACAAAGGAATCAATCAGTGAACTGAAGATGGAGTAGTGGGTTTCACTCAGGCTGAACAGAAAATAATTTTTTAAAAATGAGGACAGTTAAGAGATTGGTGGGACAATATCAAGTGTACTAACATTCACATTATGGGGTCCCAAAAGGAGAATAAGAGAGAAAGGAACAGAGACCATATTTGAAGATGTAACAGGTGAAAACTTTTCTAAACCTGGAAAAAAAAAAACACACACACACACACACTCTAGGTCCAGGAATCATATAGAATCTCAAC
The DNA here is from genome assembly GCA_006408695.1 of Aepyceros melampus. Taxonomy (NCBI): domain Eukaryota; kingdom Metazoa; phylum Chordata; class Mammalia; order Artiodactyla; family Bovidae; genus Aepyceros; species Aepyceros melampus. Next base: position 144,150 of record SJXQ01006586.1, read on the forward strand.
AAGATCACTTCAAAAAGGATCACACCAACAAGCATTGTAATTTAAATGGCAAAAATAAAGATAAAGAATATTAAAAGAAGTGAGGGCAAAGTAATGAGTTACATACAAAGAAACTCCCATAAGATCATCAGTTGATTTTTCAGCAGAAACTCTGGACACTAGAAGGGAGTGGCACAATAAGTTTTAAGTCATGAAAGGAAAGCATCTGAAATCAAGACTATTCTATTCAGCAAGTCTCTCATTCAGACTTGATTGAGAGATTTAAAGTTTTATAAAACAGCAAAGCTAAAAGAATTTGTCGCCATGAAACCAGCCTTACAAGATACGTTAAAGGGATTTCCCTAAGCAGAAAAGCTTACAATAAGAAATATGAAAGTTAAAAAAGGAATAATCTCATTTGTAAAGTCAAACATCTAGTAAAGTTCAGCCATTTATAAGACGTGTGTGTGTGTGTGTGTGTGTGTGTGCACGCGCTCTGTCATGTCTGACTGCGACTCCATGGACTGTAGCCCACCATACTCTTCTGTCCATGGAAATTTCAAGGCAAGAATATTAGAATGGGTTGCCATTTTCTACTCCAAGGGATCTTCCCAACCAGGAATCAAACATGCATCTCCTTCATTGGCAGGTGGATTCTTTACCACTGTGCCACATGAGAAGCCCATAAAACTAGTAGGAAAGTTAAAAGAAAGAATTGGTCAAGTTACCTATATCCAAAATAAGTAGTTAAGGAATACACAAAACAAAAATGTAAAATATGTCAGAAGCAGTAAGTGTGAGGTGAGAATAGAGTAAAAATTGAGGAAGCTAAACTTAATGGTAACCACAAACCAAGAAATTGAAACATGAAAGATGGTCATAAATCACAAACGAAGAAAGAGGAAAAACAACTAGAAAAATAACCTCAAAACAACTAACAAAATGTCAGTAAGTACAATCTTTCTAATAATTGCTTTAAGTGTAAATGACCTACATTCTCCATTAAAAGATGTAGACTGGATTGTTGTTCTTTAGTTGCTAAGTTGTGTCGGACTCTTGTGACCCCATGGACTGTGGCACAAGCTTCTCTGTCCATGGGATTTCCCAGGCAAGCATACTGGAGGGTTGCCATTTCCTTTTCCAGGGGATCTTCCTGACCCAGGGATCAAATCTGCATCTCCTGCATGGGCAGGTGGATTCTTAACTGCCGAGTAACCAGGGAAGCCCAGAAACTGGGTACAAAAATAAGACCCTTATAAATAGTCTGCCCCAAGAGACTCACTTCATACCTAAAGACAAAACAGATTGAATATGAAGGAATAGAAAAAGATATTCCATGCAAACAGAAATTAAAAGAAACCTGGGTCCAAGCAAGATTAAGAATCAGGTCACATTTGGTAGTAACTTTGATCCTGGTCTAGATAGAATCAACACTTGGGCTGCCCTGTTTATAAGATTGGAGCCATTTGGCATGTTCATATACATTTTGAATGTAGGTATAACAAACCCAGTTAGAAGTAGTTGAAAGAGTGACAACATGAACCTTAACAGACAAAATAAATCTTACCATTTATTTTTTAGAAGAAGGAGTCTAAACCCCAATGTAGACAACTGTTTTAGGGAGACTTATCTCCAGGTACCAGTTGTCTAAGTTTGTCCAAGTAGGCTTTAGCCTCTTATTATGGTATTAACATATAAGCCTCAGTAGTTGTCACCATTAACAATTTTAGCATTTTTCTAAGTATGAGAAGGTGCAAGACTATGACATCAAGAAAATATTTACCTGAAAATATCTAACTATCTGAAGGCCTGTTTTGTCCATTTTTCCAGAGCACAGAGTGAGCACCTAATTTCTGATTTCCACCCTGAATTCCATTCCGGGTATGTTGAAGGTCAGCATCTGTGATTTAACCTTTGCAGTGTCCATGATTTAACCTTTGTAGAGGCAGACAGCAAGTGCCAGTTTCCAGCCACAGGGTCCCTTTATGGCCGCGAGTTTGACCATGGTTTGGGGGCATTTCATGACCATTTTGTCCGCAGTGCTGGGAAGGCTCGTTCCTAGGTCTATCGCAGTGTGCTGTTACTGGACTAAGCCCTGTGAGTGTCAAGTCTGTGGACCGCACCTGTCTCACTAGTCTCTTGGTCCAGGAAAATATTCCCTCGTGTTGCTTCTTCTCATATAGAGTCACACAATTTTAACTATGGATTTCATATGGAACTGTATATCAGTGCTTCAGTCACACACTTGATAATGTAAGGGACAACACTTCCTGAAACAGGCAATATGGAAACCAATATAGTTAGCAGTAATAGTAAAATCGCCTTGGAAGAAAAGTTATGAGCAACCTAGATAGCATATTCAAAAGCAGAGACATTACTTTGCCGACTAAGGTCCATCTAGTCAAGGCTATGGTTTTTCCTGCGGTCATGTATGGATGTGAGAGTTGGACTGTGAAGAAGGCTGAGTGCCAAAGAATTGATGCTTTTGAACTGTGGTGTTGGAGAAGACTCTTGAAAGTCCCTTGGACTGCAAGGAGATCCGACCAGCCCATTCTGAAGGAGATCAGCCCTGGGATTTCTTTGGAAGGAATGATGCTAAAGCTGAAACTCCAGTACTTTGGCTACCTCATGCGAAGAGTTGACTCATTGGAAAAGACTCTGTGCTAGGAGGGATTGGGGGCAGGAGGAGAAGGGGACAACAGAGGATGAGATGGCTGGATGGCATCACCGACTCGATGGACGTGAGTCTGAGTGAACTCCGGGAGGTGGTGATGGACTAGGAGGCCCGGCGTGCTGCGATTCATGGGGTCACAAAGAGTTGGACACAACTGAGCAACTGAACTGAACTGAAGTAAGAACTTCCATTAGGTATAGCCCAGTGACATCTCCAGGTCATCTGACTTAGTTTCTTAAATGACTATAGCCTGCTGTTAATCTCCTGGTTGTAGATTTTGGGGCATCTGATCTTTATTCAAAGACTGATTACTAAGATAAGCTTTAACCTCAGTGATGTAACATAATCACAAGGAACTATTTCAGAAGTGAATCTTAATGAATTTAGACTGTATTTGACAAAATTAGAGCTTAATATTCAGTGAAATATAATAAACGCCATAGGCCTGACATCGGTTGGGTGGGTTTTTCTTTAGAGCTCCCTAGTACACTCTGAGATTCCTGTATATGATGGGAGAAAGTCTTTTTTAACTTGGTGAGGCTGTTCAGAACCCAAATGTCTCAAATTTATGGAAGGACGAGGCAGAAAGAAAAAATGTTTTAATTTTACCCACAGGTGTAAATGACTAAATTGTTTTAAATAATCAGTAACTTGAGAAGAGCTTCTTTATATCTGAAAACAAAGATTAGAAGCCAGTAATATGTCAGACAAAAAGTCTTGAAAATTGTAATCATATTAAGCAGTCTAATCTCATGCAACCAATCCCTTTGTTTTGCCAGCCCTGCTCATCAACCAAGGATGCCAGTGAAAGCAATAGTCTCTAAGAAGCTCGAGAAGCTCTTTGCCAATGTCTGTATGACCTGTCCAGCAAAGTGGGTGCCCCAATCACTGGAGATCTCAGAAAACACACTTTAACCATATTTTCTCCATTGCAAGATGTTAACCCTACCGCCAGGAAAGGATTTACCCTATTAAATAAAAGTGAGGTCTGTCAGGGAGTCAGGAAAAGCAATCTTGGATTGATTGATGATCCAGCCATCTTGGATTTCCCATAGCCCCAACTATTTGGCTTATAGTCATTGTTTATTCATTTAAAATTCCCTGATGGTTTAATTTTGTAGAAGCAGAGTGAACTTTGTCTATGTGTGCCACAGTTTATTATCAAAAGCCATATTTCAAGAAAACTTTGTTCTTTTAATCAGGGAGAGAAAACCAAATTCCAGTTTGGTACCAGCTTATATTCACTGTGAAACAATAGTTATTTACTTAGTCAAAGAAACAATAAACGGTTTCAAAGGCACTTTAATGTCTTAAGAAACTTGTACCATGCACGAAACTCTTCTTTTACTAGCCAAAACCCTTTTTTACACTTCTGTACTTATCACTTCATTTGCCCATTTAGAAAACAGCCATGTGTAAGTTTAGACCTGCTTTCTTTTTCCTTAATAGAATGTAATCCCATTCCTTATACCTTTTTATTAAAAACACACATCTTACTTTAGCAACAGTGAACTGTACTTTATATTACCATTTTGTAGATTGGTGAACATAAATCACACAAAGCTATGTCATTTGCAAAAGTATCTTCACAATGTCTATTAGATCAATAAACAAACATCAATACCAGATATCAATTCAATAGTGAATAATTCCCAGTTCACACAAGCCTGAAATTCATTTTAGTTTAATTTTCTTGAATTTAGAATTGTTTGATTTGTAAGCCCTTACTTCTCTTTAGGACAATTAAAAAGAGCTCATTGACCAATTAGCCTTCAGCAATGTTGTCCAAAGATCAAAACACACACTGAGACACACATAAATCTAGACAGAGAGACACCTCACAGTTTTCCACTTGAACTTTAAAATGTCTCTTTGCCCTTTTTCTCTCCCCTTGTCATGAAGTTCTACCAATTTGCTCATGGCTGGAGTCCCAGAGTGGGCTGTATATCTGAAGGACATGATAAGAGTTAACTAGTTTTTTTCCCCAGGCCAGTTTTTGTTTTTCAAGCAGGGTTGGAACTCCAATAACAAATTTTAATAAGCCAGCTTTTTCCTAATTGCATGTGCAAAAAGAACCAGTTTTGCAATTTCAAAAATATTTCATTTAAACCAGTTTTCTCAGAATATCATGGCTATTCAGTGTCAAAAATGGCATCTCTCCTTTTTGTAGTCATAGTTTCACAGCTAAAATTAAACCAAAGATTGTTCAAATTGGCTCTGATGACAGGGGTGGGGACTGACTATAATATGTTGTCCCAGCAGGGATTGTCTCTCTAGGGAGGTGAAGTCTTCTCTTAAAGCAAAGAAAGCCAGGGATGTTTTAGGGTCTGAGGATCAAACTTATCCCATCTTTTCAAGATACAGTTCAAAGAGAGTGGCTCTGGAACTGCTAGCTCTCATCTGTAAGAGAGAAAAAAGCAGCACCCAGTGCCATGGCTTTTTTCTACTGGAGGCACCCTTCCCTGCTCTAGATGGGGGTGGAGACAGGTCTCCCACCTAAGCTTCCTCCCCTAACCTGTCTCTTACTGGTGCGGGTGTCTCACTATTATCCCTCCCTGTTCTACCACTGAGGTGGGGTGGAGATGCACCAGGGGTAGACCTGATTGGCTTGATTTCCCCTCTTTCTCTGGTGCCACCTGGGTGGAGCAGAGTAGCCTTCTGGAATGTCTCCCAAGCTAAGACCGCTAGAGGAAACATCCGTCTTTTGTGTGCCTGTGCACATTCTTGAACATATTCCTGACCACAGTAGAAGTGATAAGTCATAAATGAATGAACAGAAAACCCAAGATGTCCCTTCTGAAAATTACCACATGAGTCTATGTGATAACAAAGGAGGTGATAGAGGGCTGGCCTGTGAGGAAAAAATAATCTTTCATGTTGATGGAGTGTCAAAAGCAACCTTTCTATTCCTGTCCAGCAGAGTGTACAAAAAAAAAAAAAATCTAAGGAATTGAAACAAGAGCCACCAGAGGGCTCTCTCTGGTGCACTAAGAGCTAACACTACCAGGGGAAGAAGCTTGCTGTGTTTCCAATCTTCCCAAATCTGTGTCCTCGGAATATCATGCTCACCAGCAATGTCTCCATCCATACAGTCCGGAGGCAAAGCTATGACAAGAACTTGCCTCTGGGTCTCTGGGGTCAGGATGGTGATTTCCAGTCTGAGAGATGTCTCTGGAGCTAAAGTTCCAGCTAATTCCCTACTGTGTTCCTACTTGCAGTGTCCTGTGAAACTTGAAATGGGGATCTGGCTAGAAAAACACAAGAACAGCATGGATTACAAGTCCCCTTGAAGTCTACAATCCAGCACATTAGGTTAGTAGCCTTAATTCCCCAAGCAGTTATGAAATGGTCAGAGAGATCAGGAAAAGCAGCTCAGTCCATATGCTTCTGAGTTAGTAAAGTAGAGACTTTGCAGTAAAAGAACAAAGGAGTTCCAGCTCTGAGCATTCTTACCATGTCTTGACGATTCTGGATGCAACCCCAAGCTGATAGTTTATGGTGTTCAGTGAACAATGTCACCAGATTTGATCTCCAAAGGAGAAGATTTAACTCTGGGACCAAAGACAGTCTCAGTCACTCAGAACTTTGTGTAGATTTTTGTTTTAAGTGAAAGTGACAGAAAAAGCTTCTGACACAGATATCAGAAGCAAGCAGGAGAGTACTCACCTCACTAGTTTAAGTGGGGCCTTATATACTTTTCAATTTGCTGCTGAAAATAGATAAAAAGAATACCTCAAGGTTGTAAGAGTTCCACCAGACCATTTCCCAAGGCATACATCCTGAGATGATTAGCCAGGGAGAGTCGGTTCCAGGCCAAATCTCTGGGATAGACATACTGTTGCTGTGTAATCAGGCGTAAAGTCTTGAGAAACAGGTTCCGAGGTATGATTTGTAACAATTATAATCATTAACAAAGAATCTAAGAAAAGCATTTCCATGTGTAGGACATTGTGCTGTGTGATCATTAGTTCTGGACCTAAAGAAAGGCCACTTCTTGGGTAAGATACATTATTGCACAAGGCTTAAGGAAGGCATGATCCAGAATGTTCACCTCCTCCTTAAAGGGCCTTGGACTTCTGCCTAAGTTTTAACTCTTTCACACCACAATGAAGAGTAGCCCCCTCTCACCACAACTAGAGAAAGCCTATGCAAAGCAAGGAAGACATAGCATAGCCAAAAATAAAAAAGAATGATTAACATTATTAATAAAACAGAAGTAGCAGAAAATACATTCTTTTCAAGTTCACATGTAACATTCACTAGGATAGATCACAAAACAAGTGTCAATAACACTAAGAAGACTAAAGTTTTATCAACCATATTTTTTTAACAACAACACTCTAAGACTAGAGATCAACTACAAGGAAAGAAAAAAAGGTTAATACCCACAAGCATATGACAGTTAAAAATATGCTACAAAACAACCAATAAGTCAATGAAGAAATGAAAAGAGTAGTTTAAAAAATACCTGGAAACAAATGAAAACAAAAACTCAATGATCCAAATATCTATGGGATTTGGAAAAGTAGGTTTTTTTTTTTTTGATATTTACATTTTATTTTATTTTATTTTTTTATTAATTTTTATTTTTTAGTTTGTTTTGCTTTACAATACTGTATTCGTTTTGCTATACATTGACATGAATCAGCCATGAGTAGCTCTAACAGGAAAGAAAGTTTATAGCGATACATGCCAACCTCAGGAAATGAGATCTCAAATGAACAACCTAACATTACACCTAAAGGAACTGGAAAAAGAACAAGCAAAACCCAAAGACAGTAGAAGGAAAGGAACAGTGAAGGTCAGATAAAAAATGAATGAAACAGAGATTTACAAAACAGTAGAAAAATTGATAACAGTAAGAGCTGGTTCTTTGAAAAAATAAACAAAACTGATAAACTTTTAACCAGACTAATCAAGAAAAAAGTAAAAAGGGGCCAAACAAATAAAATTAGAAATAAAAAGAGAAAAATGACAACCAACACCACAGAATAAAAAGGATCACAAGAGATTATTATAAACAACACTTAAGAAGTGGAAAGTTTTCTAGAAATTTACAATCTCTCAAGACTGAATCAGGAAGAAACAGAAAATATGACAGACCAATAATCAACAACGAAATTGAACTGGTAATAAGAAAACTCCCAATAAACAAAAGTTCAGACCCAGACAAGGTCATTGGTGAATTATACCTAACACTTCAAGAAAAGTTAACACCTATCTTTCTCAAACTATTCTAAAAATTACAAAGGAAGGAACACTTTTCAAATCATTCTGTGAGGTCAGCATCACCCTGATATCGAAACCAGACAAGGATATCATGAAAAAATAAAATTACAAGCCAATTTCACTGATGAATATAAATGCAAAAATCCTCAACAAAACCCCAAATACCATATGTTTTCACTTTATCTGGAATGGTGCATATGTGCATATGTGCTCAGTTGCTCAGTTGTGTCCGACAACCCCATGGACCGTAGCCTGCCAAGCTCCTCTGTCCCTGGGATTCTGAAGGCAAGAACACTTGCATGGGTTGCCATGTCCTACTCCAAGGGATCTTCACAACCAAGGACAAACCCGTGTCTCCTATAATGCAGATGGATTTTTTAACACTGGGCTGGTAAAGAATCTGCCTGCAATGTGGAGACCTGGGTTTGATCCCTGGGCTGGGAGTATCCCTGGAGAAGGGAAAGGCTATCCACTCCTGTATTCTGGCCCAGAGAATTGAAAGAGTCAGACACGACTGAGCGACTTTCACACTCACTCACACCAGGGAAACCCATATGTGGAATTTTTGGTTTTTTCCAAATACCCAGATCTCAAGAAAATGTCACAAAGAAAAGTTACAAAGAAACAGGGAAACATGACCCAAAGGAACAAAATAATACTTGAGAAGTGAAGTGAAAGTCACTCAGTTGTGTCCGACTCTTTAACTCCACAGACTATACTGTCCACGGAATTCTCCAGGCCAGAAAACTGGAGTGGGTAGCTGTTCCTTCCTCCAGGGGATCTTCCCAACCCAGAGATCGAACTCAGGTCTCCTGATCACAGGTAGGTTCTTTACCAGCTGAGTCACAGGGAAACCCAATGCTAGAGAAACTAACCCTAAAGAAATTGGAGTCTATGAGTTGACTCACTAGGAATTTAAAGTAACTATCTTAAAGGTGCTGAATGAGCTAAAAGAAAATGTGTGTGTATGTGTGTGTGTGTTTTAGTCACTCACTTGTGTCTGACTCTTTGTGACCCCATGGATCTTGCCAGGCTCCTTTGTCCATGGAATTCTCCAGGCAAGAATACTGGAGTGAGTAGCCATTCACTTCTCTAGGGGATTGTCCTGACCTATGGGTCTTCTGCACTGCAGGCAGATTTTTCACTATCTGAGCCACTAGGGAAGCCCCAAAAGAAAACATATACCAACAGCTAAATTAAATAAAAAAAAATAATTTGTGAACAAAATGAAAATATTAACAAAAAGTGACTATTAAAAAAAGTACCAAAAGGAAATTCTGGACTTGAAAAATCAATAACTAAATTGAAAGAGTCACAAACAGTATAACAACTGATGCAGTCTGGCAGAAAAAAAATCAGCAAATTTTAAAACAGTTCATTTCAAATCATTGAGTGAGAAAAAAAAAAGAGAGACTAAAACATAAAGAGAGATGATATGGTCCATATGGCAGAGTAGGAAGACCCTGAACTCACCTCCTTCCATGGGAACACCAAAATGACAATGATATACGAAGAAACAATTGATTATAAAGGTCAGAAGACTAGCAGAAAAGATCTTCTACAACTAAAGATATAAAGAAGGAATCACAACAAGATGGATGGGAAGAGTGGAGACACAGTGCAGTTAAGACCCATAACCTGGGGCGAGCAACCTACAAATGGAATAATTGCAATTCCAGAAGTACTTCCCAAGGAGCAAGCTCTGCAGCCTGGGATTCCTGCGCTGGAAAGACAAGTCCACAGAAATATGACTTTGAAAGCCAGGAAAGCTTACTTTCAGGAGAGCCAAAGAACTATGGGAAATAGAGACTCGTTTAAAATATTATTTATTTATTGCTTTAATTTTTGCTGCACTGGATCTTCATTGCTGTGTATGGGCTTGTCTAGCTGTGGCAAATGGGGCTAACCTTTCTGTAGTATGCAGGCTTCTCATTGCAGTGGCTTCTCTTGTAGAAAACAGGCTCTAGAGCATGCAAGCTTTAGTAATTGCAGGGCATGGGTTCAGTAGTTTTCATTCACAGGTTCTAAAGCATAGGCTCAGTAGTTGTGGTACATGGGCTTAGCTGCTTTGTAGCATGTGTGATCTTCCCAGACCAGGGATCGAACACATATCCCCTGCATTGGCAGGTGGATTCCTAACTACTGGACCACAAGGGAAGTCCTCAGACTCTACTATTCAAGGGTGCACACAAAACCTCAGATAGTCCAGAACCCAGAGCAGAAGTAGTAACTTAAAAAGAACCCGAATCAGACCCAGCTACTGATCCTGGAGAGACCCTTGGGGAGGCAGGAAGCCACTAGACCTCACACTGTGCACATAGGCACTGGAGGCAGCTATTTTGTGAAACTGAATTCTACCACAAGAACAGTGGTGCTAGCAGGAGCCGTTTTGGAATTCTCCCTCAAGCTTATTAGTGCTGAGATCTGGCACTACCTGTCAGTACCAATACCGGGACACCTCAGGCCAAGTAACTAGCAGTGAGGGGACATAGCAACAGGCCTGTTGCCTTAAGAATCCCTGAGCCCATAACTGTGTCAGGACTTGGCCCTGCCTAGCAGCAGGCCCTGGACATAGCCTCAATCACTAGCAGATAAGCATCAAGCCCCAGGAATACCTGGACTCCAGCTCTTCACACTAGTGGGCTAAAACACCAACTCCATAACTTCCAGGGCCATTCAATCAGAGACCTTAGGACCTGATGCAAAAAGAAAACCAAGATGTCTACTCTTACCACTTTTATTCAACATAGCATTGAAGGTCATAGCCATAACAATTAGGCAAGAAAAATAAATAAATAAAAGGAATCCAAATTGGAAAAGAAGTAAAACAGTTGCTGTTTGTAGATTACATGATACTATAGATAGAAAATCCTAAAGATGCTAGCAGAAAACTATTAGAGCTCATTGGTGAATCTGGTAAAATTGCAGGATACAATTAATATACAGAAGCCTGTTGAATTTCTATATACTAACAGTAAACTACTGAAAGGAGAAATAAAGAAAAGAATAAATCTAATAAATGCAGTAAAAGGCCTGTACTCAGGAAACTATAAGACACTGATAAGAAAAATTTAATAGTATGATACAAACAGGTAGAAAGTTAAACTATACTCATTAATTGGAAGAATTAATATTGTGAAAATGACCAGACTACCCAAGGAAATCTACAGATTCAATGCAATCTCTATCAAAACACAAATGGCATTTTTCACAGAACTATAACAAATAATTCTGAAAGTTGTAAGGAAACACAAAAAGACCACGAATAGCAAAACAATTTTTATACAGAAAAATAAAGCTAAATGTACCAACCACCTTGATTTGAAACTATACTACAAAGCTACAGTATCAAAATAGTATGTTACTCACACAAAAACAGACACATAGATCAATGGAACAGAATAACAAGCCCAAAAATAAACCCACACATATGTGGTCAATTAATTCATGAGAAAGGAGGAAAGTGTATACAATGGGGGAAAGGAAGTCTCTTCAATAAATGGTGTTAGATCTGTCCTTAGACAAGGGAAACAAAAGCAAAAATAAGCAAATGGGACTACATAAAACTTAAAAGCTTTTGCACAATGAAGGAAACTAAGAAAGATGTACTAAATAAGAGAATATATTTACAAACAACATATCCAATAACAGATTAATATGCAAAACATACAAAGAGTTCATACAACTCAATATCGAAAAAGCAAACACCCCAATTAAAAACTGGGCAGAAGGGACTTCCTTGATGATCCAGTGGCTAAGACTCTGTGCTCCCAATAGAGGGGTCCCAGGTTCAATCCCTGATCAGGGAACTAGATCCCACATGCCACAACTAAAGATCCCTCATGATACAAGGAAAATTGAAGATCCCATGTGCCACAACTAAGACTCAGCACAACCAAATAAATAACTAAATATTTTTTAAAAGAGCAGAGGATCTGAATAGACATTTTTCCAAAAAGAGATAGAGATGGCCAATGGGCACATGAAAAGATACTCAGCATCACTAATCATCAGGGACAGCCAAATCAAAACCACAATGAGTTATCAGCTCATACTTGGCTATTATCAAAAAGACACCAAGGACTTCCCTGGTGGTTCACTAGTTAAGAATTTCCCTTCCAACGCAGGGGACACAGGTTTGACCCCTGGTTGAGGAGCTGGGATCCCACATGCTGAGGGGCAACTAAGCCCATGTGTCACAACTAGAAAGCCCATGCACCACAGCTCTGCAACTACTAAGCTCTGGAGCCCGTGTGCCACAATCAGAGAGAAGCCCACATGCCACAGTGAGGATCCCATGGCCACAACTAAGGCCCAATGCAGACACATCAATAAATATTTTTTAAATTCACATTATCATGGGATTTACCTTTTAAAAACAAAACAAATAATAACTGTCAGGAAAGATATGAAGAAAGGGAACACTTACACACTGTTGGTGGAAAAATAAATTGGCACAGCCACTATAGAATGCAATTTAGAGATTCCTCCAAAAATTAAAAAAAGAATTACCACATGATTAGCAATTTCACTCCTGGGTATTTCTTAGATGAAAACAAAAACACCAATTAGTATACCATGTTCTTCACAGCACTATTTACAATATCCAAGATATGGAAGCAGTCTAAGTGTTTATCAATAGGTGAATGGGTAAAGATGTGGAGTGTATATACTTAGCCATAATAAAAAGTAATGAAATCTTGCCATTTGCAACCAAATGGATGTACCTTGAGGGTATTATGAAAAGTGAAATAAGTCAGACCAAGTAAGGCAAATTCTGTATGATTTCATTTATATGTGGAATTTAAAAAACAAAACAAATTAACAAATAGCAAAACAACTACAGAATTATAGATGTAGAGAACAAATCAGTGTTTAACAGAGGAGGAGGAAAGAAAGTTGAGAGGAAGAGGAAAGAAATTGGTGAGGGAGATTAGGAGGTTCAAACTTTCAGTTGCAAAATAATTGAGTTGTGGGTTGAAATGAACAGTGTGGGGAATATAGTCAATAAACATGTAATATATGTGTATAGTGACACCATTATCTAGCCTTATTATAGTGATTATTTGAAAATGTTAATATATAGAAATATCAAATTACTATATTATGTAACAGGAACTAACATAGTCTTATAGATCAATTATACTTCAAAAACAAACAAACTATAGCAAAATAGATCAGATTTGTGGTTACCAGAGGCAGAGGATAGGGGAAAGGGGAATTGGATGGAGTCAGTCAAAAGGTACAAACTTCCAGTTTTAAGATAAGTAAGTACTCCATTCTAAAGGAGATCAGCCCTGAGTGTTCTTTGGAAGGAATGATGCTAAAGCTGAAACTCCAGTACTTTGGCCACCTCATGCGAAGAGTTGACTCATTGGAAAAGACTCTGATGCTGGGAGGGATTGGGGGCAGGAGGAGAAGGGGACGACAGAGGATGAGATGGCTGGATGGCATCACCGACTGGATGGACGTGAGTCTGAGTGAACTCTGGGAGTTGGTGATGGACAGGGAGGCCTGGTGTGTTGCGATTCATGGGGTTGCAGAGTCGGACACGACTGAGTGACTGAACTGAGCTGAACTGAACTAAAGTACTAGGGATGTAATGGACAGCATGATAAATGTAATTAATGCTGCTATATATTCTATATGGAAGTTGTTTAGAGTAAATCCTAGAGTTGTCATCAGAAGGAAATTTTTTTTCTATTTCTTTAATTTTGTATCTATGTGAGACAATCAGTTCAGTTCAGTTCAGTCACTCAGTCATGAGGCAATAAGTGTGATAATCATTTCATAATATATGTAATTCAAATCATTATGCTCTACACTGTCAACTTATACAATGCTGCATATCAATTATATCTTAATAAAGCTGGAAGGAAACAGTGAAGAGAGCCTAAGGGACTATGAGATGTGATCAAATGGATTAGTACACGCACAGCAGAAGCCTTGAAAGAAAACAGAGAAACAAAGGGACAGAGAGCTTATTTGAAAAAATAATAGAAACTTTCTAAACCTGAGGGGTAAAACAGGCATACAAATTCAAGAAGCTCAACAGTATGTAACAAGGACAGATCCAAAGAGTTTCACACAAAGACACATTTTATTCAATGTAATAAATTACACACAAAGAGCAAAAAGTGAGCTCCATAAGATTACCTGAAAATTTCTTATGAAAAATTTTGCAAGCCAGGAAGCTTCCCTGGTGGTCCAGTGGTTAAAAATCTACCTGCCAATCTGGGGGACACAAGTTCAATCACTGGTCCAGGAAGATCCCACGTGTTTCAGGACAACAAAGCCCATGTGCCACAACTACTGAAGTCCGCAAGCCTAGAGCTGTGCTCTGTAACGAGAGAAGCCACCACGATGAGAAGCCCACTCAATCAATGAAGATTAGCCCCTGCTCACTGAAAACAGAGAAAGCGTGTGTGCAACAATGAAGATCCAGTGCAGCCAAAAACAAATACATTTTCTTAAAAGTTTTAAAACTTCATTATTATTTTTTATTTATTTATTTATTATACTTTACAATATTGTATTGGTTTTGCCATACATCAACATGAATCCACCACAGGTGTACACGTGTTCCCAAACAAAAGCAAAACAAAAAAATCTTGCAAGCCAGAAGGAAGTAGGATGATATATTCAAAGAGCAGTAAGGAGGTAGAAAATCTACCAGCCAAAGATATTGTGTCTAGCAAATTCTCCTTGGAAATTAAAGAATTTAAACTCTTCAGAGAAGCAAAATCTGAGGGAGTTTATCATCACAGGATCTGACCTGTATATATTAAAAAAAAAAAAGGCTAAACTGAGGTGTCCAATTAAAATGAAAGGATACTAGAAAGCAATAAAATAGAATACAAAAGCACTAGGTTCTTGGTAAATGTAAACACATGGACATATAGTAACCTCTATTATTGTAACTTGGTGCATAGAGTTTGAATAATAAAAATATTTTTAACTTTTAAATTACTTGTTTGTTTATTTCTGACTGTGCTGGGCCTTTGTTGCTGCGTGTGGACTTTTCTAGTTGTGGAGAGCAGGCTTCTCATTTCAGTGGCTGCTCTTACTGCAGACCATGGGCTCTAGAGGGCGGCTCAGTGGCTGAGGTGCACAGGATTAGTTGCCTCATGGCATTGGATATTCCCAGACCAGGAACTGAACCCAGGTCCTCTACATTGCCAGGTGGGTTCTTAACCAGTGGACCACCAGGGAAGTCCTAAAAAAATTTTTTTTAAATCATATGAAGTAGACATTTTATTGATATTTGTGATTCAAATTATATTGTTATCAATTTAAAATAGAATGTTATAACTTGAAGATGTTTTTATATAAATGCAACGGTAACTACAAAGAAAATGTCTATAGAATATATACAAAAGGAAATGAGGTAATCAAAGCACATTGCTACAAAAAGTCAATAAAACACAAAGGAACATAGTTAAATGAATGAAGAGATAAAGAAAGCTAGAAAACTAAATGGGAATAAAAAGTTCTTTCATATCAGTAATCAATTTAAAAGTGGATGAATGGTGATTGACAGTAGCATCGTGGTGTCATAAGATAAACTCCCCCATTTTTAACAACTAATTAGATGTTGATCCATGAACAGAAGTGCCTCAGAGGGAGCTGTGGGATACTACATCATATATCAAGAGATCCTAGAGGACTATCATTCACCTGTATATCTGAAAGTACACAAAAGAACCTTGGTAAGAACTGTACATCAAGCAGAGTCGGTAAACCTGCCCATCTCTTCTTACCACGATTGGAGAAAAAACATGGGGAGTACTACTTGGGCAGACACCCATGGGCAAGACAATTTTCAGAAGTCCAGCATACCCAAGGACAGCGTCTAACACCCATCAGAGAGAGAGGATGAAAGTTTGGGAACAGAGGAGAGGAAGGGATTCTAGCAGGGCTGCTCCCCACTCCCCTGTCCAGAGCAACACTGCAAGGGGCTAAGCTGTTTGGTGTGGGCAAATTCTTCCCACAGGAGAGTTTGAAAGCAGTGAATGAGTTCCCAACTATCCTGGTTATGTGGGCTTGTCTGGAGAAACCCATATTTACCAGCAGAGCCCTGAGTACTGAAAAGAGACCTCTGTGACAAGTGGGATAAGGGAGAAAGAGAGAAGCAGATAAGGATTCTCAAGATTAAAAGGCATGGACTCTACTGACTTTAGCAGGAAGTCAGCCCCATAAGCCTCTTGGAGTATCCCAACTGAGCATCTCTCTGTATGGTCTGAAGGTACACAAAACACCCCACACTAAACCCCAAATTGCAACTGCTCTGTGTCCAGATCCTTGTAAGAAAGAGCCCCCAGGTGCAGAAGCTAGAGCAGGTCCAGTAATCATAGTGCTCCCAGAAAAATCATAGTGCTCCCAGGGTCTGTGGGGAAAAACCACAAACCGGAGCTATAGCACAACTTTTTGAAAAACAAAAAAGATTTCCAGCAGCTAGCCTCATGATTTGTAAGAATAAGAGAAAATATTAAAGTCTGATAAACCTGCCACAAGAGGGAGCAAGAAGAATGAGAAGGACTGTGAAGTGTTAGTTGCTCAGTTGTGTCAGACTTTGTGACAATATGGACTGTAGCCTGCTAGGCTCCTCTGCCCATGGAATTATCCAGGCAAGAATACTGGAGTGGGTTGCCATTCCCTTCTCCAGGGGATCTTCCCAACCCAGGGATCAAACCTGGTCTCTTGCATTGCAGGCAGATTCTTTACCATCTGAGCCACCAGGGAAGCCCAGAGAAGGGCTATCTATGCATAATCTAGGAAACCTCAGAAAGAGCTACACCAACTAATCTACCTGAAGGCAAGCAGTAAAGATTTAAGGAAGCATCTGCACTTCAAATGTGAAAGCAGCAATGCAAAACTACAAAAAAAGAAAAGAAAAAGAAAAATCAAGAAAATATGTCATCACCAAAAGATATCAAAAACTACACAATCAAGCTCCAAACAACAGAATATTGCAAGCTGGCGAATGAAGAGTTCAAAATAGCTGCTTTGAAGATACTCAATAAGCTTCCAGAAAACTCAGAAAAACAGTTCAGTAATATCAGGAAGACTTTACTAAATAGATAGAAACCATAAAAAATAAAGCAGAAGTTCTGTAGCTGAATAATTATTGGATGAGATAAAGGATGAAGAGAGAACATCTGTAGCAGAGTAGAGCAGATGGAACAGAAGAGCAAGGACTTGGATGGCAAGACTTTTGAAATAACAGAAAAAAAGAAAAAAGAATTTAAAAGAATGAAGAGATCCTGTGTGACCAATGGGAATGCATCAAAAGACAAATATTAGAATAATATATATTCCATAAGAGTAAAAGTAAAAGATTATAGAAAAATTATTTAAAGGAATAATAGGGAGTTCTCTGGTGGTCGAGTGATTAGGAGTCCGGGTTTTCACTGCTGTGGCCTGCCAGTCCCTGGTAGGTGAACTGAGATCCTGCAAGCTGTGTGGTATAGCCAAAAGTGTGTTTGTTTGTTTCTTTGTTTTTTTTTTTTTTTAAATAAAGTAAAAAATGAAGGAATAATAGCTGAGAAATTCCTAAATCTGGACAAAGACGTGGACATCCAACTAAAGGAGCTAATATATCATCCTATTATTTTCAATGCCAAAAGACCATCTTCAAGGCACATTATAATAAAACAAATGAAAAATCAAAAATAAATGAATATTAAAGGCAGCAGGAAAGAGGGGCAAGTAATCTACGAAGGAACCTGTATTAGGCTACCAGTGAATTTTTCAGCAGAAACTCAATGGGCCAGTAGAGGATGGAATACTTTATTCAAACCATTGGAAGAACAGAAAAAGCTAGCCAAGAATACTCTGTATGGCAATGTTATTGTTCCGATGGGAAGTAGAAATAATTTCCCAAAGACAAATGGATGGAGTTCATCACAACTAGACTTGCTTTGCAAGGAGTGGTAAAAAAAGTTTCTCAAACTGAAATGAAGAAATTATAATCAGCAACATAACATATGAAAGTACACATCACACTGTTAAAGATGAAAACCATGTGGTCAGATTTAAAACAATCTAATTCTATGATAGAGTGGTATAGTAACATATCTATGGCATAAAGTAAAGAGCACTAAAATAACTAGAGTGAATTAGCAATCCAATTCTATAATTGGGTGGTATATTAACATATCTATAGGTTAAAAGTCAAGAGCATTAAAACAACTAGAGCGAATAGTGACTCAACATCAGTATCATGATGGTGTGAGTCCTTCTTTCTCTCCTCTTTGATTAGTTTTGTTGGTATTGTTCAGTTGCTAAGTCATGTCTGACTCTCTGCAACCCCATGTTCTTAGCAAGACCTGCTCCTGTGTCCTTCACTATATCCTGGAGTTTGCTCAAATTCATGTTCATTGAGTCAGAGATACTATCTAACCATCTCATCCTCTGCCACCCTATTCTACTTTTGCTTTCAGTTTTTCCCAGCATCAGGGTCTTTTCCAAAGAGTTGGCTCTTTGCAACAGGTGGTCAAAGTATTGGAGCTCAGCATCAGCCTTTCCAATTAATATTCAGGGTTGATTTCCTTTATGATGATGTACTCTGCAATAATTTAAGTAATCAGAGTGACAATATACACCCTTGCTGCACTACTTTCCCAATTTTGAACCAGTAAGTTGTTCTATGTTCGCTTCTAACTGTTGCTTCTTGACCTGCAAACAGGTGTCTCAAGAGACAGGTAAGATAGTCTGGTATTCCCATCACTTTAAGAATTTTCCATGGTTTGTTGTGATCCACACAGTCAAAGGCTTTAATGTAGTCAATGAAGCAGAAGTAGATGTCTTTCTGGAACTCCTTTGCTTTCTTCACGATCCAATGAATGTTGGCAACTTGATTTCTGGTTCTTCTGCCTCTTTGAAACCCAGCTTGCACATCTGGAAGATCTTGGTTTACATACTGCAGAAGCCTAGCTTGAAAGATTTTGTGCATAGCCCTGCTAGCATGTGAAATGAGCACAATTGTACAGTAGTTTGAACATTCTTGGATTAATATCAGTACATTATGGCTGGATCCCTAATGCACTCCCATGAATGGCAATTAAGAAAGTACAAACCTTTGCAGAGAGACAGCAAACAAATCCGGAGATCAGCCCAGCTCTATGGAACTGGAAGAAGAATCAAAAACAGTAGCAATTCAGGAAACCATTCTAAAGAAAATAAATGAGAGGTTGTCAGCACCCAGCTTGGCTTTAGGCACATAGTAACAGAAATTCCACCCCCATCCCCATCATCAGAGAACATTAGAAGAATGGAAGAAGTGCCTCTACAGAAAAAAGGTCTGAGAAACCCTCAGGATTCTATGCTGAACTAACTGGAGGAAGTTTTCTTTCTCTCAAAGAAAACAGTAAGATTGGAAGAGGTGATTACTTCTTAAAATGTGAAGACAGCAACACAAGACTTTAAGGAACATGGAATACCAAGGAAACATGATACTTCCAAAGGAACATAAAAATTTCCAGCTATTGATTCCAAAGAAATATAGAAATATAAAAAAGATCAAAAAAAAAAGAGAAAGATCTTGGTTTTTGAAAGATTAAAAAAAATTGTCATACATTTCTCTATATAACTAAGGGGAAAAGGGAGAACACTTAAATAAATAAAACCAGACTCAAAGTGTAGACATAACAACTAATACCATAAAATACCATAAAACACATATAATTGCAAGAGATTACTATAAATGACTGTATGCCAAAGATTTGGGTACCTTAGAAAATAGATAAAATCATACACATTACCTGCAAAGATTGAATAAGTAAGAAATACAAAATCTGAACAGACTAATAACAAGTAAGAAGACTGAATCAGCAATCAAAAACCTCCCAAAACAAAGAAGTCCAAGACCAGATGCTTTAGCTGGTGAAATCTACCAAACAATATCAATCTTTCTCAAACTTTTCCAAAAATTGAAATGGAGGAAACATTCCCAAATTCATTTTACAAGGCCAGTATTACCCTGATACCATGGTTGGATAAGGACAAAATAAGAAAAGAAATCTATAAACCAATATCCCTGATGAGTGTAGATTTAAACATTCTAAATGATATATTAGAAAACCAAACTCACCAACAAGTTAAAAGGATCATATAATATGATCAAGTGGGACTATCCCTGGGATACAAAGATGGTTCAAGACATGTAAATCAATGTGTGGTGGTGATGGTGGTGAAGTCGCTCAGTCGTGTCCGACTCTTTGCGACCCCATGGACTGTAACCTGCTAGGCTTCTTCGTCCATGGGATTCTCCAGGCAAGAATACTGGAGTGGATTGCCATTTCCTTCTCCAGGGGAACTTCCCGACCCAGAGATCGAACCTGGGTCTCCCGCATTGGAGGCAGACGCTTTAACCTCTGAGCCACCAGGGAAATCAATGTGTGATATCATATTAATGAAATGAAACCTAAAAGTGGTTTGGTCATATAAATAAACGCAGGAAAAGGAATTGACAAAATACATCTCTTCATGATACAAACCATCAACAAATTAGATATAGAAGGAACATACATCAACATAATAAAGACCATATAGACAAACCTACAGCAAATATCAGAATCAAAAAGTGAAAGGTTTTAAGGGTTGTAAGCTTTTTCTCTAAGATCAGGAATAAGACAAGGATGTCCACTATTACTGTTCTTACTCAACATAGCATTGTAAGTCCCTGATAGCTCAGATGGTAAAGAATCTGCCTGCAATGCAGGAGACCCCAGTTCAATTCCTGGGTCGGGAAGATCCACTGGCGAAGGGATAGGCTGCCCACTGCAGTATTCTTGGGCTTCCCTGAAGGCTCAGCTGCTAAAGAATCCACTTACAATGCAGAAGATTTGGATTTTATCCCTGGGTTGGGAAGATCCCCTGGAGAAGGGAAAGCCTACACACTCCAGTATTCTGGCCTGGAGAATTCCATGAACTCTACAGTCCATGGGGTTGCAAAGAGTCAGACAGCACTGAATGACTTTCACTTTCCAAAGCCTTTGACTGTGTGGATCACAATAAACTGTGGAAAATTCTGAAAGAGATGGGAATACCAGACCACCTCACCTGCCTCTTGAGAAACCTGTATGCAGGCCAGGAAGCAACAGTTAGAACTGGACATGGAACAACAGACTGGTTCCAAATAGGAAATGGAGTATTCAAGGCTGTATATTGTCACCCTGCTTATTTAATTTATATGCAGAGTACATCATGAGAAAAGCTGGACTGGAAGAAACACAAGTTGTAATCAAGATTGCCAGGAGAAATATCAACAACCTCAGATATGTAGATGACATCACCTTTATGGCAGAAAGTGAAGAGGAACTAAAGAGCCTCTTGATGAAAGTGAAAGAGGAGAGTGAAAAAGTTGGCTTAAATTTCAACATTCAGAAAATGAAGATCATGGCATCTGGCCCCATCATTTCATGGGAAATAGATGGGAAACAGTGTCAGACTTTATTGTAGAGGGTTCAAAAATCACTGCAGATGGTGATTGCAGCCATGATATTAAAAGATGCTTACTCCTTGCCAAGAAAAGTTATGAGCAACCTAGATAGCATATTCAAAAGCAGAGACATTACTTTGCCAACTAAGGTCCATCTAGTCAAGGCTATGGTTTTTCCAGTAGTCAGGTATGCTGTGAGAGTTGGACTGTGAAGAAGGCTGAGCGCTGAAGAATTGATGCTTTTGAACTGTGGTGTTGGAGAAGACTCTTGAGAGTCCCTTGGACTGCAAGGAGAGCCAATCAGTCCATTCTGAAGATCAGCCCTGGGATTTCTTTGGAAGGAACGATGCTAAAACTGAAACTTCAGTACTTTGGCCACCTCATGTGAAGAGCTGACTCCTTGGAAAAGACTTTGATGCTGAGAGGGATTGGGGGCAGGAGAAGAAGGGAATGACAGAGGATGAGATGGCTGGATGGCATCACTGACTCGATGGACGTGAATCTGAGTGAACTCCGTTAGTTGGTGTTGGACAGGGAGGCCTGGCGTGCTGCGATTCATGGGGTCACAAAGAGTCGGACACGACTGAGCGACTGAACTGAACTGAACTCACTGTAAGTCCCAACTAGAGGAATCAGACACAATAAACAATTAAAAGGCATCTAAATAAGAAAGAAGCAAAATACTCATTATTTGCAGATAAGATCTAATTTGCAGAAAATAGTAAAGATTTAACCTAAAACTGTTAGAAATAATCAACAATTTTAGTAGAATCAGTGGATATAAAATCAACATACAGAAATCAATTAGATTAATAAACACTAAAAATGAAATAGCTGACAAAGAAATAAAGACTTTCACAATATCAAAAACAAAAAAATACTTAGGAATAAATTTAAACAAGGAAGTGACAGATTTATACAACGAAAACTACATGAGTTTGATGAAAAAATACTGAAGAAGACATAAACAAATGGAAAGTAGTCCCATGTCCTAAAATTTGCATGTAATTGTAAGAAACTGAGAAGAGACAATATGATCCTGAAAAGGAACAAAACTGGAGATATCACACTTACTGATTTTAAGACTTAAACATAAATCTTGATACTATAAAACTGTGAGAAGAAAACATAGAGGAGAAGCTCTTCAATATAGGTCTTGGCAATAATTTTTTTTTTTTTTGAAATGACATCAAAAGTACATGTAACAAAAGCAAAAATCATAGGTGAATGACTTCAAACTTAAAAGTTTCTGGAAAGCAAGAGAAACAATAAAGTGGAACGGAATAAAATATTTGCAAAAGATATATCAGAAAGGGTGAACACCCAAAATATATAAAGAATTCATACAACTCAATAACAAAAACAAAACAATCTGATTAAAAAATTGGCAGAGGATCTGAATTGACATTCTCCAAAATTAGAAGACACATAAATGGCCAACAGGTGTATGAAAAGATTCTCAATATCAGTAATCACCAGGGAAATAAGTGCAAATCAAACCCACAATGAAATATGACCTCACACCAGTTAGAATCACTATCATTAAGAAGACAAGAGGAACAGTCCTAGCAGTTGAGTAGCTAAGACTCCACACTCCCAGTTCAGGGGCCTGGATATGATCCCTAGTTAAGGTCAAGAAGCAACAATTAGAACTGGACATGGAACAACAGGCTGGTTCGAAATAGGAAAAGGAGTATGTCAAGGCTGTATACTGTCACCCTGCTTATTTAACTTCTATGCAGAGTACATCATGAGAAGCGCTGGACTGGAAGAAACACAAGCTGGAATCAAGATTGCCAGGAGAAATAGCAATAACCTCAGATATGCAGATGACACCACCCTTACAGCAGAAAGTGAAGAGGAACTAGAAAGCCTCTTGATGAAAGTGAAAGAGGAGAGTGAAAAAGTTGGCTTAAAGCTCAACATTCAGAAAATGAAGATCATGGCACCCGGTCCCATCACTTCATGGGAAATAGATGGGGAAGCAGTAGAAACAGTGTCAGACTTTATTTTTTGGGGCTCCAAAATCACTGCAGATGGTGATTGCTGCCATGAAATTAAAAGACGCTTACTCCTTGGAAGAAAAGTTATGACCAACCTAGATAGTATATTTAAAAGCAGAGACATTACTTTGCCGACTAAGGTCCGTCTAGTCAAGGCTATGGTTTTTCCTGTGGTCATGTATGGATGTGAGAGTTGGACTGTGAAGAAGGCTGAGTGCCGAAGAATTGATGCTTTTGAACTGTGGTGTTGGAGAAGACTCTTGAGAGTCCCTTGGACTGCAAGAAGATCCAATAGTTATGACCAACCTAGATAGTATATTTAAAAGCAGAGACATTACTTTGCCGACTAAGGTCCGTCTAGTCAAGGCTATGGTTTTTCCTGTGGTCATGTATGGATGTGAGAGTTGGACTGTGAAGAAGGCTGAGTGCCGAAGAATTGATGCTTTTGAACTGTGGTGTTGGAGAAGACTCTTGAGAGTCCCTTGGACTGCAAGAAGATCCAACCAGTCCATTCTGAAGGAGATCAGCCCTGGGATTTCTTTGGAAGGAATGATGCTAAAGTTGAAACTTCAGTACTCTGGCCACCTCATGCGAAGAGTTGACTCCTTGGAAAAGACTCTGATGCTGGGAGGGATTGGGGGCGGGAGAAGAAGGGGACGACAGAGGATGAGATGGCTGGATGGCATCACTGACCCGATGGATGTGAGTCTGAGTGAACTCCGGGAGTTTGTGATGGGCAGGGAGGCCTGGCGTGCTGCGATTCATGGGGTCGCAAAGAGTCGGACATGACTGAGTGACTGAACTGAACTGAACTGAACTGAACTAAGAGCTTCCCTGGTGGCTCAGAGGTTAAAGCATCTCCCTCCAATGTGAGAGACCCAAGTTCAATCCCTGGGTCAGGAAGATCCCCTGGAGAAGGAAACGGTAACCCACTCCAGTATTCTTGCCTGGAGAATCCTATGGACGGAGAAGCCTGGTAGGCTACAGTCCATGAGGTGGCAAAGAGTCGGACACGACTGAGTAACTTCACTTCACTTCACTTCAGTTTAAGGAACTAGAGGGCTTCCCTGGTGGCTCAGAGGTTAAAGCGTCTGCCCCCAATGAGGGAGACCTGGGTTCGACCCCTGGGTCGGGAAGATTCCCCTGGAGAAGGAAATAGCAACCCACTCCAGTATTCTTGCCTGGAGAATCCCATGGATGGAGGAGCTTGGCGGGCTACAGTCCATGGGGTCACAGAGTCGGACACGACTGAGCGACTTCAATTTCACTTTCACTTTAAGGAACTAGATAACTCATGTTGCAGCTAGAAGTCTGCATGCCACAATAGAGACTGAAGATCCTCATGCTGCAACTAAGTACAGTCAAGTAAATAAATAAGTAAATATTTCTTAAAAAGACAACATGATGAGGCTGTGTAGAAAAGAAGACACTGGTGCACTGTTGGTGGGAATGTAAGTTGGTATAGTCACTATGGAAAACAGTATGAAGAATCCCTAAAATAATTAAAAATATAATTGCCAGCAATTCCATTTCTGAGTATATATGCAAAGGAAATGAAAACTCTATATCAAAGAGACATCTGCACCCTCTTGTACATTATGGCACTGTTCCAATAAAACAGTGTTCCAACAAAACAGTTTCACTGTTTCAGTGAAACAATCCAAGTGTTCATCAGTGGTTGAATGGATATTGAAGAAGTGGCACATTTATTACAAATTAGCCATGAGAAAAAAGGAGGTTGAGGGCATTGTGCTAAGTGAAGTAAATAGACAGAGAAAAACAGATATTGTATTATGTAATTTATATGTGGAATCTAAAAAATCTGAACTTGTAGAAACAAAATGGTGGGTACCAGAGGCTGGTGTTATGGGGAGTTGGGGAAATGTTTTTAAAGGATACAAACAAACAACTAGGACATAAATAAGTTCTGAGAATCTTATGCACAGCATAGTATTTTTAGCCTACAATACTGTATTATATATTGCAAAGGTGCCTAGAGACTTGATCTTAAATGGTCTCACCACAAAAAAAGAATTGATAATTATGTTACATGTTACATAACTCTATAGTGGTAATCACATTGTCATCCAGCCAGTCAGTTCAGTTGCTCAGTATGTCCGACTCTTTGTGACCCCATGAATCGCAGCATGCCAGGCTGCCCTGTTCATCACCATCTCCTGGAGTTCCCCCAAACCCATGTCCATCGAGTTGGTGATGCCATCCAGCCATCTCATCCTCTGTCGTCCCCTTCTCTTCCTGTCCCCAATCCCTCCTAGCATCAGAGTCTTTTCCAATGAGTCAGCTCTTCGCATGAGGTAGCCAAAGTACTGGAGTTTCAGCTTTAGCATCATTCCTTCCAAAGAACTTC
Source organism: Aepyceros melampus (assembly GCA_006408695.1). Taxonomy (NCBI): domain Eukaryota; kingdom Metazoa; phylum Chordata; class Mammalia; order Artiodactyla; family Bovidae; genus Aepyceros; species Aepyceros melampus. The sequence goes on from SJXQ01006586.1 coordinate 169,844, forward strand.
CAGGACTGATCTCCTTTAGAATGGACTGGTTGAATCTCCTTGCAGTCCACGGGACTCTCAAGAGTCTTCTCCAACATCACAGTTCAAAAGCATCAATTCTTTGGCGCTCAGCTTTCTTCACAGTCCAACTCTCACATCCATACATGACCACTGGGAAAACCATAGCCTTGACTAGATGGNGTGCTTCTTCCAGTCCAGCATTTCTCATGATGTACTCTGCATATAAGTTAAGTAAGCAGGGTGACAATATACAGCCTTGCTGCTGCTGCTGCTGCTGCTGCTAAGTCACTTCAGTAGTGTCTGACTCTGTGCGACCCCATAGACGGCAGCCCACCAGGCTTCCCCATCCCTGAGATTCTCCAGGCAAGAACACTGCAGTGGGTTGCCATTTCCTTCTCCAATGTGTGAAAGTGAAAAGTGAAAGTGAAGTTGCTCAGTCGTGTTCGACTCGTAGCGACCACATGGGCTGCAGCCTACCAGGCTCCTCCGTCCATGGGATTTTTTAGGCAAGAGTCCTGGAGTGGCTTGCCATTGCCTTCTCCCCCTTGACATACTCCTTTTCCTATTTGGAACCAGTCTGTTGTTCCATGTCCAGTTCTAACTGTTGCTTCCTGACATGCATATAAGTTTATCAAGAGGTAGGTCAGGTGGTCTGGTATTCCCATCTCTTTCAGAATTTTCCACAGTTTATTGTGATCCACATAGTCAAAGGCCTTGGCATAGTCAATAAAGCAGAAATAGATGTTTTTCTGGAACTCTCTTGCTTTTTCCATGATCCAGCGAATGTTGGCAATTTGATTTCTGGTTCCTCTGCCTTTTCTAAAACCAGCTTGAACGTCTGGATGTTCACAGTTCACATATTGCTGAAGCCTGGCTTGGACAATTTTGAGCATTACTTTACTAGCGTGTGAGATGAGTGCCATTGTGCAGTAGCTTGAGCATTCCTTGACATTGCCTTTCTTTGGAATTGGAATGAAAACTGACATTTTCCAGTCCTGTGGCCACTGCTGAGTTTTCTAAATTTGCTGGCACATTGAGTGCAGCACTTTTACAGCATCATCTTCCAGGATTTGAAATAACTCAACTGGAATTCCATCACCTCCACTAGCTTTGTTCGTAGTGATGCTTTCTAAGGCCTGCTTGACTTTTCAGGATGTCTGGCTCTAGGTGAGTGACCACACCATTGTGATTATCTTGGTTGTAAGATCTGTTTTGTGTAGTTCTTCTGTGTATTCTTGCCACCTCCTCTTAATATCTTCTGCTTCTGTTAGGTCCATACCATTTCTGTCCTTTATAGAGCCCACCTTTGCATGAAATGTTCCCTAGGTATCTCTAATTTTCTTGAAGAGATCTCTAGTCTTTCCCATTCTGTTGTTTCCCTCTATTTCTTTGCATTGATTGCTGTGGAAGGCTTTCTTATCTCTCCTTGCTATTCTTTGGAACTCATGAATATATCAAATCAACAAGTTGTATACCTTAAATTTATACAATGATATGTGTCAATTGTCTCTCAATAATGGCTTGCCCTAGAATGAATGATTTAAGAGAAAAAAGAGTGGTAAAATCTTATATGATTAGCTATAAGTTACACACCATCATTTCCACTGATAACCATATGAGGAAATTACATGGCAGTGGGAATATCAGAAGATGAGAATCACAAGGACCATCTGAGAGGCTGGACCCCACAATTTCACATAACGAATTCTGCACTATTACTTTAGGACAATCTGCTGGATATTCATGTCTTGAAAAACCTGTTTATAATTAAGTCCCCAATGAAACTGTGTTTTACATATAAACACTATGTAGTTTTTGAGCCAGCAAATATACACTAAATTTTCTAGGAATGTAATTTCTGTGTAAATATAAGGAAAGAGTACAACCATTTTGTTTATAACTGCACTAAATTTTTTTAAGTCACTTCCCAGCACCAACAGTAATGTCACATGATGCTTCAGTCAAACAGAACACCTGGCAATCCTGGTATACCCTTGTCTCCAATTCATGGTAATTCTCTATATAATGGCAACTAGTTAACCACTTCACTGCATCAACCAGTGCTGAATATTTACATATCAAGATACATACTATTTAATTATAAAAGCTTTTTTCTCCTTTTTACAATAAGATTATTATGTTGTTTTAAATTATGTGTATGGGAGGTATGAATTTCATCTCAGGGTAGCAACAACAGTAATACAGTATATTTTAAGAAAAGATGGGAAGTCATCCATTTTGAGTTTGTTTTTGTGAATAGTGTTAGAGAATGCTTTAATTTCACCTTGTGCATGTAACTGTCCAGTTTTCCCAGCACCACTTATTAAAGAAGCTGTCATTTCTCCACATTATGGATCACTGCTTTAGTTCAGGATCTATTTTGCTAAATTTTATTTTATATTTGGGTATAGTTGATCTACAATGTTTTGATAATTTCAGATATGCAGCAAAGTGATTCAGCTAATCACATATATGTATCTATTCTTTTTCAGATTATTTTCCCATATAGGTTATTATAGAATATTGAGTATAGCTCCCTGTGCTACACAGTAGGTCCTTGTTAATTAAATACTTTACACATAGTAGTATATGAATGCTAATCCAAAACTCCTAATTTATCCCTTCCCTCATCTTTCCCGTTGGGTAACCATAAGTTTGTTTTTTATGTCTGTGAGGTTGTTTCTGTTTTGTAAATAAGCTCATTTGTATCATTTTTCTCTTTTGGATATCATGTATAAGTGATAGGACACTCACCTTCGTGTAACTTACTTCATCTGGTATGCTGATCTCTAGGTCCATGCATGTTGCTGCAAATGGCATTGTTTCATTACGTTTATGGCTGAGTGATATTCCACTGTATATGTGAATCACATCTTATTTATCCATTCATCTGCTGATGGATACTTACATTTTTTCCATTTCTTGGCAGTTGTAAATAATGCTGCAAGGAACATTGGGGTGTACATATCATTTTGAATTACGGTTTTCTCCAGATACACGCCCAGGAGTGGGATGCAGTAGCTCTATTTTTAGTGTTTTAAAGAACCCTGTTACTGTTCTCCCGTAGTGGCTGCACCCATTTACATTCCCACCAGCAGTATTGGAGGGTTCTTTTTTCTCCACATCCTCTCCAGCATGTATTGTCTGTAGATGTTTTGATGATAGCCATTCTGGCTGATGTGAAGTAGTAGTTGTTGTAGTTTTAATTTGCATTTCTCACATAATTGTGTTTGAGTATCTTTTCTTTGCTTTCTGGCCATCTGTATGTCTTCTTTAGAGAAATGTCTACTTAGATCTTCCACCAATCAGCCAAGTTTTGATTGGGTTGTGTGATTTTTTATCTTAAACTGCATGAGTTGTTTGTATATTTTGAAGATTAATCCCTTGTCGGTTGCATTGTTTGCAAATATTTCTTCCCATTTCATAGGCTTTCTTTTCATTTTATTGATTGTTTCCTTTGCTGTGCTAAAACTTTTACATTTAATTAAATCCCATTTGTTTATTTTTGTTTTTACTTTTATTATTCTCAGAGGTGGATCCAAAAACATAATGCTCGGGTTTCTGTCAAAGAGTATTTTGCCTATGTTTTCCTCTAAGAGTTTTTTATAGTATCTGGTCTTATATTTAGGTTTTTAATCCATTTTGAGTTTATTTTTGTGAATAGTGTTAGAGAATGCTTTAATTTCACCTTGTGCATGTAACTGTCCAGTTTTCCCAGCACCACTTATTAAAGAAGCTGTCATTTCTCCCATTGTATAGTATTGGCTCTTTTGCTGTGTATTAATTGATCATAGGTTTGAGTTTATTTCTGGGCTGTCTATCCTGTTCCATTTTGTAAACTGCCAACATCTTCCAAATACATTCATGAGCTCTCACAGTTCTCTGGTAGCATCTTTAGGATTTTCTAGGTATAGCATTATGTCATCTGAAAACAGTGACAGTTACTTCTTCCTTTCCAAGTTGGATTTCTTTTCTTTTTCTTCTCTGATTTCTGTGGCTAGGACTTCTAATACTATTTTGAATGAAAGTGGTGACTGGCCATCATTGTCTTTTTCTTGACTTAGAAGAAATACTTTCAGCTTTTTATCTTTGAGTATGACAACCCACTCCAGTGTTCTTGCCTGGAGAATCCCAGGGATGGGGCAGCTTGGTGGGCTGCCGTCTATGGGGTCGCACAGAGTTGGACACGACTGAAGCGACTTAGCAGCAGCATGATCCTAACGGTGGGTTTGTCATATATAGCCTTTAATTATGTTGAGGTATAGTAGATAGTCCCTCTGTGCCCACTTTCTGGAGAGTTTTTAGTAAAAATGGTAGTAAATTTTGTCAAGAGCTTTTTATGCCTTTGTTGAGATGGTCAATTTCTTAGTGTGACTTATCACATTGATTAACTTTTCAGTTCAGTTCAGTCGCTCAGTCGTGTCCGACTCTTTGCGACCCCATGAATCGCAGCACGCCAGGCCTCCCTGTCTATTACCAACTCCCGGAGTTCACTCAGATTCACGTCCATTGAGTCCGTGATGCCATCCAGCCATCTCATCCTCGGTCGTCCCCTTCTCCTCCTGCCCCCAATCCCTCCCAGCATCAGGGTCTTTTCCAATGAGTCAACTCTTTGCATGAGGTGGCCAAAGTACTGGAGCTTCAACTTTAGCATCAGTCCTTCCAAAGAACACCCAGGACTGATCTCCTTTAGAATAGACTGGTTGGATCTCCTTGCAGTCCAAGGGACTCTCAAGAGTCTTCTCCAACACCACATTTCAAAAGCATCAGATACTGAAAAATCCTGTATCCCTGAGATAAATCCCACTTGATCATGGTACATGATTTGTTTAATGTATTGTTGCATTTGGTTTGCTAGTACTTTTTTGAGGAGTTTTGCATGTATATTCATCAGTGATATTGGTCTGTAATTTTCTTTTTGTGATATCTTTGTCTGATTTTGGTATCAGGACAATGGTGGTCTCATAGAATGAGTATGGGAGTGTTCCTTCCTCAACTATTTTTTTTTTAATAGCTTCAGAGGATAGATGTTAACTCTTATATAAATGTTTGATAGACTTCACCTGTGAAACCATCTTGTCCTGGGCTTTTGTTTGTTTGCAGTTTAAAATCAGAGTACTAGCAATTTTTCTGTTCATATTTTCTTTACTTGTAATTCATCTGTTCATATTTTCTGCTTTTTATCGGTTCAGTCTGAGAGATAGTGCCTTTCTAAAATTGATCCATTTCTTCTAAGTTGTCCATTTTATGGGATAGAGTTACATCTAGTAATCTCTTATGATCCTTTGTATTCTGTTGTAACTGTTTCATTTTTATGTCTAGTGTTATTGATTTGAGCTCTCTCCCTATTTTTCTTGGTGAGTCTGGCTAAAAGATTATCAATTTTGCTCATCTTTTCAAAGAACCAGTTTTTAGTTTCATTTATCTTTTCTATTGTTTTGTATATATCTATTTCATTTATTTCTGCTCTGATATTTCCTTCTACTAACTTTGAGTTTTGTTTTTCTTCCTCTAGTTCCTTTAGGTGTAAAGTTAGCTTGCTTTTTTGAGATTTTTTTTTTAATTTCCTGAGGTAAGACTGTATTGTTACAGACTTCCTTCTTTAAGCTGCTTTTGCCATGTCCCACAGGTTTTGAAGTGTCATGTTTTCATTTTCATTTGTCTCTAGGTATTTTTAATTTCCTCTTTGATTTCCTCAGTGATCCATTGGTTGTTTAGTAGAATATTGTTTACCCCTCATGTGTGTGTTTTTTACAGCTTTTTCCCAACTTCATAGCATTGTGTTCAGAGAAGATGATTGACGTGATTCCAATTTTCTTAAATTTACTGAGGTTCCTTCTTCAACTATCACTTTGTGGCCCACCATATGATCTATCCTGGAAAATGTTTCATGTGCACTTGAGAAGAATGTGTATTTTGCTGTTTTTAGATGGAATGCTGTAAATATATCAATGAAGTCCATCTGGTCTAATGAGTCATTGAAGGCCTGTGTTTACTTAATGATATTGTCTGGATCACCTTCCATTAATGTAAACGGAGTGTTGAAATCCCCCACTATTATTGTGTTACTGTCAGTTACTCCTTTTACGGTTGTTAGCATTTGTCTTGTATATTTTAGGTGCTCCTATGGTGAGTACATATGTTCACAATTGTTATATCTTCTTCTTGGGTTGATCCCTTGATCAATTATGTAGTATCTTTATTTCTTGTAACAGTCTTTATTTTATAGTCTATTTTTTTCTGATATGACTATTGATACTCCATCTTTCTTTTGATTTCCATGTGCATGGAGTGCCTTCTTCCATCCCCTCATTTTAGTTCATATGCATCTCTTAATTTGAACTGATTCCCTTAGAGACAGCATATAAAGAGATCTTGTTTTTTAATCTATTCAGCCAGTCTATGTCTTTTGGTTGGGGCATTTAATACATTTACATTTAAGATAATTCAGTGTGTATGTTCTTATTACCATTTCATTAATTGTTTTGGATTTGTTTTTGTTGGTGTTTTCTCCACTTCCTCTTTTGTTGTCTTTTCTTTTGATGGTTTTATGTTTGGATTCCTTCTTCTTTTGTGTATGCGTATCCATTGTAGATTTTTGGTTTGCGGTTACCATGAGGTTTTCATACAGTGGTATGGTATATATATACAGTGGTATGGTGTGTATATTGTGTTTTATATAAAACCTCATGGTAACTGCAAACCAAAAATCTACAGTGACTAATCTAGAGCCAGACATCTTGGAATCTGAAGTCAAGTGGACCTTAGAAAACATCACTATGAACAAAGCTAGTGGAGGTGATGGAATTCCAGTTGAGCTGTTTCAAATCCTGAAAGATGATGCTGTGAAAGTGCTGTACTCAATATGCCAGCAAATTTGGAAAACTCAGCAGTGGCCACAGGACTGGAAAAGGTCAGTTTTCATTCCAATTCCAAAGCAAGGCAATGCCAAAGAATGCTCAAACTACCACACAATTGCACTCATCTCACATGCTAGTAAAGTAATGCTCACAATTCTCCAAGCCAGACTTCAGCAATACGTGAACCATGAACTCCCTGATGTTCAAGCTGGTTTTAGAAAAGGCAGAGGAACCAGGGATCAAATTGCCAACATCCGCTGGATCATGGAAAAAGCAAGAGAGTTCCAGAAAAACATCTATTTCTGCTTTATTGACTATGCCAAAGCCTTTGACTGTGTGGATCACAATAAACTGTGGGAAATTCTGAAAGAGATGGGAATACCAGACCACCTAAGCTGCCTCTTGAAAAATCTGTATGCAGGTCAGGAAGCAACAGTTAGAACTGGACAGGGAACAACAGACTGTTTTCAAACAGAAAAGGAGTACGTCAAGTCTGTGCATTGTCACCCTGCTTATTTAACTTATATGCAGAGTACATCATGAGAAATGCTGGGCTGGAAGAAGCACAAGCTGGAATCAAGATTGCTGGGAGAAATATCAATAACCTCAGATATGCAGATTACACCACCCTTATGGCAGAAAGTGAAGAGGAGCTAAAAAGCCTCTGGATGAAAGTGAAAGAGGAGAGTGAAAAAGTTGGCTTAAAGCTCAACATTCAGAAAATGAAGATCATGGCATCTGGCCCCATCACTTCATGGGAAATAGATGGGGAAACAGTAGAAACAGTGTCAGACTTTGTTTTTTTGGGCTCCAAAATCACTGCAGATGGTGATTGTAGCCATGAAATTAAAAGGCACTTACTCCTTGGAAGAAAAGTTATGACCAACCTAGAGAGTATATTCAAAAGCAGAGGCATTACTTTGCTGACTAAGGTCCATCTAGTCAAGGCTATGCTTTTTCCTGTGGTCATGTATGGATGTGAGAGTTGGACTGTGAAGAAAGCTGAGCACTGAAGAATTGATGTTTTTAACTGTGGTGTTGGAGAAGACTCTTGAGAGTCCCTTGGACTGCAAGAAGATCCAACCAGTCCATTCTGAAGGAGATCAGCCCTGGAATTTCTTTGGAGGGAATGATGCTGAAGCTGAAACTCCAGTACTTTGGCCACCTCATGCGAAGAGTTGACTCCTTGGAAAAGACCCTGATGCTGGGAGGGACTGGGGGCAGGAGGAGAAGGGGACGACAGATGATGAGATGGCTGGATGGAATCACTGACGTGATGGACGTGAGTCTGAGTGAACTCCGGGTGTTGGTGATAGACAAGGAGGCCTGGCGTGCTGCGATTCATGGGGTCGCAAAGAGTCGGACATGACTGAGTGACTGAACTGAACTGAACTGATACTGTCCCAGAACTTCTTCAGGGTCCTCTTTTACATTTATAAACTGAAGATGAGAGAGTCTGAAAATGGTTATGCGTCTCCTGCCTAACTAGTGGAAGACTAGGAGGAAAACGCTAGCCTTAATAATAGTCCACTGCAAACTCATTGCATCAAGTTCCAGGCACTGATTTATCAATTATTTTCTATGCTTTAAACATCAGCTTTGGATCAGCTTTTGGCCACAGTGGTCAAGGAACTCATTCTTTAAATGGGTAGCTTCTCTTCCTCCCTAGCCCTCCAACGAAAAACTTAAATCTGTCTTATGAATTACTTCTTATTACATCAAAAGTTATTCTCTCCAGTCAAACCTGGATAGTTCAGAGCTTCCCAGGTGGCTCAGTGGTAAAGAATCCACCTGTAAATGCAGGAAACATGGGTTCAATCCCTGATCCTGGAAGATCCCACATCCTGCAGAGCAACTAAGTCTGTTCACTCCAACTACTGAGCTTGTGCTCTAGAGCCTGGGAATTGCAACTGCTGAGCCCATACTGTAGTACTGAAGCCCCTAGAGGCTGTGCTCAGCAAGAAGAGAAGCTTCCACAATGAGAAGCCTGCACCACAACTAGAGTGAACCCTCTGCTCACAGCAAAAAAGAAGAAAGCCCACACAACAACAAAGACCCAGAACAGCCAAAAATAAATAAAATGTTTTCAAAAATCATCAGGGAAAACTTAAAAAGCTTGGGCAGTTGATTGTATATTTAATATAATTAGCCCACTTGGACTTTTACTAATTGCAGAGAATTTTTGGCATGTAAAAGTTTTATGTTAGTTATTGTAATATTATTATGCAGAACAAAGTTTTATCACAAATGTCATAAATCACATATGCAGATTTTAATTTCTTTACATAAGCTTCAAAATAAAATTCTTGTATTTCAAAAAAGCAATTTAAACATTGGAAATGCATTTTCTGAGGAAGGAAGTCAGGATGAAATGATGCTTTCCTTGTACAGATTTTATCTCAAAATAGATAACTGGTGCTATGAACTTGGACTAATGAACTATAGGAGATAATTCTTTAAACAAACAGATGAGATTTACACAGAGATACATATGTATTATTTATGTTAAAATCCTATAATTAAAAAATCCAGCTCATGTTTCCCAGGTAAATTATTTAAGGGTAAGAAATATGGATACCTAGCTATGGAACTGTATTCTAAATATATGGATTTCACTACAAGAATGGAGACTGAAAATGTCAGTGGTTTAAACAAGATGGACATTCATTTCTCTTTCAGTTAAAGGGCTAGAAGAAGGCAGCCAAGGACTGCAAAGGAAGTTCTGTATCTGTCCAAATGATCAAGAGCCAGGATCCTGCAATCTCATTGCTTCTATCTTTCCTAGAATGTGACTCTCATCCTTATGGTCCAAGATGGCAGTATTTGTGTCCCATTTAGCTGCTGAATGAAGAAGGAGCACACACACAGAAAAGAGAGCATGAGTCTCTGAGAATACATCTTAAAGTTCTCATCACAAGGAAAAAAATTTGTAACTATATGAGGCAGCGGACCCTAATGCTGGGAAAGATGGAAGGCGAGAGGAGAAGGGGACTACAGAGGATGAGATGGTTGGATGACATCACTGACTCAATGGCCATGATGTTGAGTAATCTCTGGGAATTGGTGATGGACAGGGAAGCCTGGTGTGCTGCAGTCCATGGGGTCACAAACAGTCAGACACGACTGAGTGACTGAACTGAACTGAACTGAATGAAAGAAATCAAAGATGACATAAACAGATTGAGAGATATTCTATGTTCCTGGGTAGGAAGAATCAATACTGTGAAAATGAATATACTACCAAATGCAATCGACAGATTCAGTATGATCCCCATCAAATTACCAATTGTATTTTTCACAGAACTAGAACAAAAAATTTCTTAATTCATATGGAAATACAAAAAAACCTGAATAGCCAAAGCAGTCTTGAGAAAAATTAATGGAGCTGGAGGAATCAACTTTCCTGACTTCAGATTTTTCTACAAAGCTACAGTCATCTAGACAGTATGGTACTGGCACAAAAACAGAAATATAAATAGCAAATGAAACAACTGACAAAGGATTAATTTCCAAAATATACAAGCAGCTCATACAACTCAAACCAGATAAACAGACAACCCAATCAGAAAGTGGGAAAAAGACATAAACAGACATAACAAACAACATGAAAAGATGCTCAACATTGTTTATTATTAGAGAAATGCAAATCAAAACTACAATGAGATATCACTCACACTTGTCACAATGACCCTCATCAAAAAGTCGACAAATAATAAATGCTGGAGAGGGTGTGGAGAAAAGGGGATGCTCTTGCGCTGTTGGTGGGAATGTAAATTGATTCAGCCACTACAGAAGATGGTGTGGAGATTCCTTAAAAAACCAGGAATAAAACCACCATATGACCCAGCAATCCCACTCCTGGGCATATACCCTGTTGCTGCTACTAAGTCGCTTCAGTTACATCCTACTCTGTGTGACCCCATAGATGGCAGCCCACCAGGCTCCACCGTCCATGGGATTCTCCAGGCAAGTGGGGAGTGGAGTGCCATTGCCTTCTCCAGGCATATACCCTGATGAAAGTAAAATTGAAAGAGACACATGCATCCTATTGTTCATTGCAGCACTATTTACAATAGCTAGAACATGGAAGCAACCCAGATGCCCATCGATAGATGAATGGATAAAGAATTTGGTACACAATGGAATATTACTCAGCCACAAAAAGGAATGCATTTGAGTCAGTTTTAATGAGGTGGATGAACCTAGAACCTATTATACAGAGTGAAATGGGTCAGAAAGAGAAAGATAAATATTGTATTATAATGCACATATACAGAATCTAGAAATACGATACTGAAGAATTTATTTACAGGGCAGCAGTAGAGAAACAGACATAGAGAATAGACTTACGGACATGGGAAGAGGGGAGGAGAGGGTGAGATGTATGGAAAGAGTAACATGGAAAGTTACATTACCATATGTAAAACAGATAGTCAATGGGAATTTGCTGTATGGCTCAGGAAACTCAAACAAGGCTCTGTATGGAGAGAGAGATGGGAGAGAGGTTCAGACGGGAGGGGATATATGTATACATATGGCTGGTTCATGTTGAGATTTGACAGAAACAACAACATTCTGTAAAGCAATGATAAAATATTTAAAAAAATTTTAATGTAGAATTCCTAATTATATCATTCTGTTAGGCAGAGGAGGGAAGAAGGGGTCCAAAATGGCAGTCAGAGGAAGTGGGGACTGGAAGAACCACACAGAGGGCAAACAAAGGTTAAAAAAAAAGAAGCCCATGAAAAAGGAAAACCGTGGACCAGGGTGAAGACAGGCAGCAGGAAAGCACTCCCAACACATTCCCTTCCCTGACTGGTCTCAGACATATGCCCTACTTTCATTCCCTTCTCTGATTGGTCTCAGACATATGCCCTACTTTCATTCCCTTCCCTGACTGGTCTCAGACATATGCCCTACTTTCATTCCCTTCCCTGATTGGTCTCAGACATATGCCCTACTTTCATTCCCTTCCCTGATTGGTCTCAGACATATGCCCTACTTTCATTCCCTTCCCTGATTGGTCTCAGACATATGCCCTACTTTCATTCCCTTCCCTGATTGGTCTCGGGTTCATCCTTCATTTTCATAAGGCACAACCAATCAGGCTCTGGAGACCACCCAGAGGAGGGAACAAAAAATTTAAAAATGGAAAACAAATTGAGATGACACCACTCCAATAGGGGTTGCTCTGCTCTCACGTCTCAAGAATGTACTTCTTACTGCTTGCTCAATAAACTTTGCCTGCCTGAGCTGTCCTCGTCTGTTGTTTCAATTCTTTCCTATGAGGAGATAAGAACTGAGGGGGAGAAGAACTGACCCAACCTTTTGGTGCCGTGACTAACATCTAAGACCTCTTTCAGTTAAGGTAAGGTTCCTCGCCCATATGACTGGAAGGATTTTGACTCCCTCTAAGGCTTCCTCTGAGATTTCTCATTTCTTATCTCCTCAAACCCTCTGTGAATGGGCAAACAGATATGGAAGAAATTGAGGAACTCTAAGCAGGGTTACCCCCTGGCATCCTCCAAAGTCTCTACTGCCCACTGTGCTCCAGTAGTTGCTGCCCAAGTGGACGAGGACCCTTTTTCCTCTATCTCTCTTGTGCTGAGGAACAGGCCAATTATAATTGTCCATGCATGGGTCAGGCACATACAAGCCTTTAGGGACCTGCTGCTTGAAGACTCCTGTGACAGGATAAGAGAGAGCCATCGAATGGACCAGACAATTAATATCCACCCCCAGCAAGACAACTTCCATGCAATCCAGGCACATATTGGTTCAAGCAAAATACTGATCCCACTTCTTGGCTGCTGCCTCCCCAGTAGGACTATGAGCTGGACCTGGCAAATCTTTCCTATTGCTTTCTCCTCCCATCCTCCTGCTCCCTCTTCTATCTACGCTACTCTCTGTAAAGTTTTGGGAGAAGCATCAGCTTCCTATTTCCAGAGGATATACTCCTTTAGCAAGTCCTGTCCAGGCCCTCAATGCTACTTCTGCAGCCTTCTTGTAGGAAAATTGGTTGGCTGGCACTGGAAACCATGGAAATTCCGTACCTCAGGAGGGAGGTATTCTACAGTCCCCATTAGGGCCAAAGATTCAGGCCTTCATCTCCTGTGGTTCCTATGACATGTACAATACAACAGCTATCAGTGGACCCATCAGAATGAGCAGCAGGCACACAGTGTCTTTTAGAAGCCCACATGTTGGTGCATCTGTTTGAGGTCAGTTGGCTTTACTGGGATGTTTGCTGCTTTAGGAATTAGCCCTCATGGCCATTCGAACCCAAACCCTTACTGCCCTTCTCCTAAAGTTACAGACATATGCCCTTGATTGAGTCTCCACTCCACTTTATCAAACATAGTCTGGTGCCCTTCATTATTCTTTGTAAGTTTGGCAGTCCTGGTCCCTAAGCTATCTCATGCTTTACCTCTTACAATCGCAACCTTGCACTTTCTGTGGGCAGAATTGCTCCATCTGACCAGCCCTTGAGGCACTCTGAGTACCCCTCACAGAATCAGACAACCCACTCCTTTATCATTACTTCCGTTATTACCTAGAATGGGCCCATGGTAGAAAAATGTTCACTATTGGGAATACCCTGAGCTATACTTTGGGGGACTGGGGGAAGAAATAAAAAATTCACATCTCCGCAGGGCAGTACAGAGATTGACCTGCAGTTATTTCACCAGCCTCTGAGTCTCAGGGCACACTGCTCTACATCATTCTATTTATTCCCACTCAGGGTAGACAACTGACAAGGAATCCAGCACCTATCTCCACTCAGGCTTACCAGACATCCTATCTGCTAGAGTTCCTGGGGATGCCCAACTCCAGTAAAGGGGATCCCAAGAAGCATCACAATCTGTCTTGGGATCTGTATCTTGACATGGGAATGCTAGTCTCTTAGGTTACAACTCTTATTAATGTGGCAGAACAGGGATCCTTTCCCATTAGGCATGGCATGGAACCATCAGGAGGCATAGGGATGGCTGGAGGCCTAGGGACACCAGGGAATTACCTGCCTCTTGAGAAATCTGTATGCAGATCAAGAAGCAACAGTTAGAACTGGATATGGAACAACAGGCTGGTTCCAAATTGGGAACGTAGTACGACAAGGCTGTATATTGTCACCCTGCTTATTTAACTCATGCAAAGTACATCATGCGAAATGCCGGGCTGGATAAAGTACAAGCTGGAATCAGGATTGCTGGGAGAAATATCAACAACCTCAGATACACAGATGATACCAGTCTTATGGCAGAAAGTGAAGAGGAACTAAAGAGCCTTTTGATGAATGTGAAAAGGAGAGTGGAAAAGCGGGCCTAAAACTCAACATTCAGAAAACTAAGATTATGGCATCCAGTCCCATCACTTCATGGCAAATAAATAGGGAAACAATGGAAACACTGACAGACTTTATTTTCTTAGACTCCAAAATCACTGCAGATGGTTACTGCAGCCATGAAATTAAAAGACACTTGTTCCTTGGAAGAAAAGCTATGACCTACCTAGACAGCATATTGAAAAGGAGAGACATTACTTTGCCAACGAAGGTCCATCTATTCAAAGTTATGGTTTTTCCCAGTAGTCATGTATGGATGTGAGAGTTGGGCTGTAAAGAAAGCTGAAACTGAAAAATTGATGCTTTTGAACTGTGGTGTTGGAGAAGACACTTGAGAGTCCCTTGGACTGCAAGGAAATACAACTAGTCCATCCTAAAGGAAATTAGTCCTGAATATTCACTGGAAGGGCTGATGCTGAAGCTGAAACTCCAATACTTTGGCCACCTGATGTGAAGAACTGACTCACTGGAAAAGACCTTGATGCTGAGAAAGATTGAAAACAGGAAGGGAAGAGGACGACAGAGGATGAGATGGTTGGATGGCAACACTTGAGCAAGCTTTGGCAGCTGGTGATGGACAGGGAAGCCTGGCATGCTACTGTCCATGTGGTTGCATAAGAGTCAGTCAGACATGACTGAATGAATGAACTGAACTGAACTGAAGAGAAATGAAGGAACTTTGCCTTAAGTATGGGATTGACATATACCCTAAATGTGAGCCTGCTAGACAAACGGTGTTGGGCATAGACAACCAAGAAAAAGAAGTCCCTAATGAGGCTCAAGTCCCATGGTTTCTGAGCTGCTCCTCCCCTGTACCTCAGAGCACTCCCTCCACAAAAGCCAGATGGAATATGTCCCTTAGTTGAAATCAGAGGGGAATTCAGACTGACTCCTGTCCATAAGCCCTTCTCCCTCTTAGAACTTAGACAAATCAAATAAGATCTAGGAAGCTATATAGACAACCCAAGCAAATATATAGATATATTCCAACACATTACTTTGGCCTTTGACTTGACATGGAAAGATGTCATGGTAACATTAAATCAGACTTTATCTGACCCTGAGTACACTAGGGTTTTAAAGTGAAGTGAAGTGAAGTCACTCAGTAGCGTCTGACTCTTTGCGACCCCATGGACTATAGCCTACCACGCTCCTCCATCCATGGGATTTTCTGGGCAAGAGTACTGGAGTGGGTTTCCATTTCCTGCAGCCCAAAAATATGCTATGGGACTTCACATGTCAAGCAATAAATATCCAGTGGGGGAAACTGCAGGACCCTCCTCAGATCCCAGTTAGAACTGTAACAACTTGATCTCATTGGGAAAGAGACCATTTTGTAATCTGTGTAAAGGCAGGACTAAAAGCAGCAGAAAGTAATCACCTACACCTGAGTCTTAGCAGTAACTCAGAAGCCCAATGAAAACCCCATGGCCTTTTTGGAATGGCTAAAAGAGGCTCTCCATATGTTTATCAATGAGGGATGGATGACTTTAAAGACCAAATTTCTGTCCCAAAGTGCATCAGATACAAGAATAAAGTTACAGCAACAGGACCTTGTGGCCTCTGTAGATGAGATGGTCCAGATAGCCACTAATGCCTTTTATAATCAGGAGCAGGAAAGGGAGGCCAATGCCCAGGAAAAGGAAAAAAGGAAGGAGATGCTCTATGGCAAACCGAAATCCCAAGTCCTTAAAGGACAAGGCACAAGATAAATGCCCGATCTGTAGACAGGTGGGACATTAGGCTAAAGAATGTCCAAGTCGTGACAAGCATCCTAAAATGGCCTGCCAGAAATGCTGTCAGTTGGGACACTGGGACCCAAGGAAGCCAAAAGCCCTGAGATCAAGCACCAAGCCCTCCTCTGTGATGATCCAGCAGGACTGAAGCAGCACATTCCAGCCAGCCCCCATGTCTCAGATAACCATCATGGTGTTGGAGCCAAGGATGCAACAGGATGTGGCAGTTAGGCCCAAGAATTTTCTGATTAACACCAGCGTTGCCTACTCTGCCCTGACCTCTTATTCCAGAGCCTTCTCCCCCAAATCCTGTACCATGTTATGTGTCACAAGAAAAACAGTTACTAAAAGATTTTCACAGGCACTTCACTGTTGCTGGGGTGGACAGATATTCTCCCACCAGTTTCTGGTAGTTCCTGAGTGACCCACCCCATTGTTGGTTAGGGTTTTGGAGACTACTCTCATCATGGGTAGCATCTTGATCCCCAAGGCTTTACAACTTCTGCTGGTAGAGGGGAAACTATCATGATCCCTCTGACAGGGAAACCTAGGAACCCTGGGAAAATGAAGCTGACCCCTGGGTTTGGGACCATGGGCCCGAGTGAGGGCACCAAACCAAGCCTGTTGTTACAACCTTCCAAGACCCCACTTGGTTCCCAAATTGAAAACAATATCTCATCTAAAAAGGAAGCCAGTGAGGGGTTACAACCTCTGACAAATAAGTTCCTTGCCTGCAGTCTAATAATCCCCACAAATTTTCCATGCAATACCCTGATTCTTCTTGTAAAGGAAAAGGACAGGACATGGTATATGGTACACAACCTAAGGGTCATAAATGAGGCCATGGTCCCAACTGCACCCAATAGTCCCCAAGTCACATGTTATCCTGGGCCAGATCCCACCTAACACCAGGTGATTTACTGTCCTAGATCTTAAAGATGCATTCTTTTGCATACCATTGGCCAGAGAACCCCAGTTTCTTTTTGCCTTTGAATGGGATGCCCCAGGAGAAAAGCATCAACAGCTAACTTGGATGGTATGACAGCCAGGGTTCAGAGACAGTTCCCATCTGTTTGGACAGGCCTTAAGTCAAGACCTCCTAGATCTAGTCTTGGGACAAGGAGGAGAATTAATACAGTATGTAGATGATTTATTAATTTTCTCAGCAGATAAAAAATTGGGCCCAATGACATGGTACAGGCTCTAAACTTTCTGGCCAAATAAGATCTCTCATGCCAAGGCACAATTAATCCAGTCAGAAGTATTTTACTTGGGAGTACAAATTGCCTGTGGGTCAAGAAGGCTCTCATCTGATCGAGTACAGGGAATACTCCAACTATTCAATCCCACAACCCAGGAACAACAGCCCCCAGAAACAACTTTTGGGGGCTGACAAGGTACTGAAGAATCTGGATACCCAGTTACAGTCTTATAGCACAGCCCCTCTATGACAGCCTAAAAGGGAAAGATGACACTGTCCCATTGACAAGGGGACCACTACAGGAAAAGGCAATGTCTACCTTAAACAGGTGTTAATTAAGGATCTGCACTGAGATTTCAACTGTATATTTATGAGAGGGAAGGTATGGCCTTGGGAGTCCTAACTCAGGGTTTGGGTCTGAACCCCAGCCAGTGGGATACTTAATTTAAAAGACTTGACCAACATGGCTGCCATTGCCTTCTTACTAGAAGATACTCTCAAGCTCCCAATGGGAGGGAATTTAACCACATTCATCAATCATTGCGTGAATCAATTCTTCACTGGGAAAGGTCATTTGTGGATATCTGACCAGAGGGTCCTCGGATACCAGGTAATGCTAAAGGAAAACCCATAGTTCCCTGTGGGACACTCAGTCCTGCTACTCTCTTAGCCCTACAAGAAGAGTCTCTCCCCTTCACTCTTACCTAGAGACCACAGACCACTGGGCAAAGCCCAAAGAGGGATTTTCAGAAGATCCTATGACCAATCCTGAGGAAATGTGGGAGCAGCTGATGGGACCGTCTTTGTCTTAGATGGAAAAAGGAGAGAAATGTATGGCATAGTCTTCATTTACGAGAACAAAGAGGCTAAATTTTACCACCAGGAACTTCAGCCCAATTGGCTGAGCTCATAGCTCTGACCCAAGCATTAGAGCTGGGGAAAGGGAAAAGATTAGCCATTTACACTGACTCCAAGTGTGCCTTTCTCGTGCTACGTGAACATGCGGCCATTTGGAAAGAAAGGGGTCACCTGACCACCCGAGGGACCTCAATCAAGTATGGTGACCAAATCTATAGCCTCTTGGAAGAAGTCCATCTGCTTGCTGAGGTTTTGGTCTCCCACCGCAGAGGACACCAAAAGGGAAGCACGGAGGTGGCACAAGAAACCAAGCTGCCAATCAGAGAGCTAAGAGAGCGGCACTACAGAGTAATGACCTAACAGGACTTGCCATCCTAAGGTACCTAAGGGTACCTTCCCAGAAACCCCTTCATATACCAAATGTGAAACCTTCAAGGCTAAGAGTGAGGGCTTTCAACAAGATCATATGGGGTAGTTCCAAAAGGAGGGATGCTTCTTTCTGCCCGGGTACCTCCAATGGAAACTGGCTAACTCCCTACATGCCACCACTCATCTAGGGGACAAAGCCCTCCAAAGATTCTGGAAAGATCTCTTAGGGGACTAGGCCTCCAAATTGCTATAAGACAGGTGGTCTCCTCATGTCCCATTTGCCAACTAAATAACCCCTAAGGAGCTCAGAAACCCCAGTTGGCCTAACCAGTCCAGTGGTGAGGAGCATGTCCAGGGAAAGAGTGGCAGACAGACTTTACCCAGATGCCAGTCTCTCAAGGATATGCGTACCTACTGGTCATGATAGAGACCTTCACAGGGCACATTGAAGGCTTTCCCACCTGGACCGAAAGGGTTGAAGAGGTGATGATAAAGGTGCTCTATGAAATTATTCCAAGATTTGGTCTATCGAAGTTGCTGCAAAGTGACAATGGAACCTCATTTACTTCTAAAGTCACCCAAGGAGTTTCCAAAGCATTGGGCATTACTTATTACCTCCACTGTGCATGAAGGCCTAAGTCTTCAGGAAAAGTAGAAAGAACCAACCAATTCTTAAAATTGACAATAAAAAAGATAACCTAGATGACCTCCCTCAGATAGAAGGAGGCTTTGCCAATAGCCCTCCTTCACACTTGCATTGCTCCTAAAGAATAAGCCAGTCTTAGCTCTTATGAGATGCTATATGAGAGGTCTTTTATTTTAATGACGTCTTTTTAGATCCAGAGACTCAGGCCCTCTGATCTTGCATTATGGCCATTGGACAATTCCAACAAGAAATGTGCTCATGAGGTGCCAACCAGGACCCAAAAGGCTCTAAGGAACTACCACTATATGTCTCAGGGACCCAAGTCCTAATCAAGATTTGGAAAAATGGGTCCCTAAAGGCTCAACCTCAGCCCTTATGGAAGGGCTCCTACTCTACAATATTTTCTACCCACACAGCAGTCAAGGTACAAGGGCATGACTCCTGCATTCACCTCTCAGGGTCAAGCCATGGAAGGAAAAAGGAGAAGACACCCAATATACCTACAAGTCCCTGGGAGATCTCTGATATCTATTCAAGGCTACAGATAAGTGCCATTCTAATGACCACCTAGAAAATTAAGCTTCTTGAATAAGCTTACTGCTGTATCTATATTTTGTCACTATCGCTCTCTTGGTTTGCCTGTCCCAAGGAAACTCTGGCCTCACTTGTTATACTCGGATCCCATATACTCTGTACCCTAGACACCACACCTCTTTCTCATCTGTCTCATCAGCTTAGGCAACTCGCTCACACACCCTTTAAACCCGGCCATCACCAAGGTTGCCAAGTCCCTCAACCAGTCTGTTGGGTGTGCCCTCATCTAGTGAAGAATGTTGACAATAAAACATGGTGACTACTTGAATACCCCTTGGTGGCCATCCTTGTACCTTATGCTAATCTAACACAGGTCAATGGGAGCTGGCTAAGTTCCACTCACTCAGAAGGAAATAATGTTCCAAAGGTCAGAAAGTTGAAAACAATATCTGGTGTTGCCCCTGTATGCTTTGTAAGTTGCCCCTAGCAAAATGGAAAACTACTCATGAAGGTGCTGTGTGATTTCTTCACTGGAGAAGTTAACTTCTCCACCTACTGTAACTGGACTATGAAGATATGGAACTCTTCCCAGCTCTGGGACACCAAGTTCAAAACCCTTAAAACAAGGGCCTGAACCCTCAAAGGGCTCATCTCAGATGGTTGAAGAGGAATCAACTGGCACCAAAATCAGACCATCAACCCCTGGGACTTGGAATGAGCATCCCTTATCAAGGGAAATATAAAAAATTTATGATTATAAGGCCTACAAAAACACTAATAGCTTCCCTAACAATGACAATGGAATCTGGTTTTCAGATGCCCCTGTCCAAGCTGAGATTGGGGGAGGATCTGGGGATATATGTGGAGCAAATCCCTGAAACTCTAACCAAGACTGTGGAGCTGAACACACAGTAAGACACTGCTACTCTAAATAGTCCACACACCACCCTGGAAATATTATTTCACTCATCTTCCAAAACACCATTTGTCAAAAGACAACACATCCTGCATGCCAAAAACTTCCCCCATAGTGACAGACTATACCAAATGGGGAGTACTATCAACCAGCACAGGCCCCATACAATGTATGGGAAACAAACTCACCCCACCAGGGCTAAACCAAACATCTCAGGTCAGCCCACATCCAGGGAAAATTGCTATGGCGGGAATGGCAGTCTCTATACCTCATCCTCCTGGCCCAATGATATGGGGTTTGCACAGCAGTCCTGACTGTTATGAGGGTTTGGTTTCTTACAGCTAAACAACTTGGAGCAACCTTGGGGCAATCTCCAACTTGAGTTCATTCTTAGAATGGGCAATAGCAACAGCCATGTATTGGCACAAGCATTCCTTCCCTTCTTACCAATTACCATCTGATATGGGGGATATGTTCATGATAATCCCATCTTGGAAAGACTGGGAATAGGACCTTCGATGGCTAGAGTGCTTTTTTTTTTTTTTTTTTTTGGTTTGTGAGAATCCCCCTCCTTGAGAGTTCAATAATAAATATCTCACTGATGATGCAACAGAGACACAGCATCAGCTCTAGAGGATCAATAAAAATCCATTGACACATTGGCAGGGGTGGTATTTCAAAATAGGCAGGTGATAGGTCTTTTAACTGCCGAACAAGGAGGAACCTGTACCATCCTGAATGAGACTTGCTTTTTTGGGTAAACACCTCAAACCAAGTTGAAGAAAGTCTTTCTGTTCTCAAAAAGAACATACAGATTATCTAAGATCTCAAACATCAAGCAGAGGACCTCCAGATTGGCTCCAGTTCCTCCTCAGGCTTCTCTTGGAGAGAAGGAATTTGGAGTTGGCTGCTGCTCCTGCTGAACCCTGTTGTCACCATACTAATACTATTATGATTGCTCCACGCATTATCAACTGTTTAACTTACCTTTCTGTCCAGGCCAACAAGCTACAGAATGCAGTGTTAGTTCAATGAGGACATGTAGAACCTCACCCAACCGCAGAAGGAATCTACCACTCTCCCCTTGATGGACATTATCACCACGACCCTGGTTTTGAAGTCTAAGTAATAGCAAGAAAGGGACCCCAAACCCTTCATCACCCCTTCTCAGCAGGAAGTACTAGATCACTCATTGTGCCTATTCCTAAAGAACTGGATCTCCCATCTCTTGAGAGGGATATGTTAGGCAGTTGGAGTAGGGAAAAAAGGGGTCCAGAGTAGTGGTCATAGGAAGTAGCAGCTAGAAGAACCACGCAGAGGGTGAACAAAGCGGGGGTGGGGGGGTGAAGTTGACTAAAAAGGAAAACCATGGACCAGACTGAAGACTTCAGTGGAAAAACGTGCTCAACACACCCCCTTTCCTGATTAGTCTTGGGCTCATATTTCCTTTGCATAGTGTGCAACCAATCAGGCTCTGGGGACCACTTAGAGGAAGGAATAAAAGATTAGAAAAGGGAAGCCAAAAGAAGAGGGACCATTCCCATGGAGGATTAGTCAGCTCTCACGTCCTGAGAGTGTACTGCTTACTGCTTGCTTAAGTAAGATTCCTGGAAGATGTCATATATTAAGGAAGCTGATAAGCAAATTGTGTTCCCCTTCCTTCAATTTTGTATGTTGAAGCCTTACCTTCTAGTACCTCAGAATGTCACAGTATTTGGAAATAAAACCCATAAAGAACTGATTTAAATTAAAATGAGGCCATTAGAATTCAAGATGACTGGTGGCCTTATAAGAAGGGGAAACTTGAACACGTAGATACCAGGCATGCATGTGCATAAAGGAACAATCATGTGAACAGGAAGCAAGAGGGTGACCATCTATAAGCCAAGGAGAGAGGCCTCAGAGAAAACCAACTCTGCCAGTAGCACCTTGATCTTGGGCTGACGTTCAGTCTCCAGAACTGGATAAAATAAACTTTTGTTGTTTAAGAGACCCAGTCTATGGTACTTTCTTACAGCAGTCCTAGAAAACTGACACAGACTAATTCTGAAAAGTGAGGTGCTGCTGTAACCAATACCTAAAAATGTGGAAGTGACTTTGGAACTGAGTAATAGGTAGGGACAAGAGTTTTAAGTACATGTTAAAAAAAAAAACCTAGATTTTTTACCTTGAAGTAAAAAAGGCTAGGGCTCCAAAATCACTCAGATGGTGACTGCAGCCATGAAATTAAAAGGCGCTTACTCCTTGGAAGAAAAGTTATGACCAACCTAGATAGCATATTCAAAAGCAGAGACATTACGTTGCCAACTAAGGTCCGTCTAGTCAAGGCTATGGTTTTTCCTGTGGGCATGTATGGATGTGAGAGTTGGACTGTGAAGAAGGCTGAGTGCTGAAGAATTAATGCTTTTGAACTGTGGTATTGGAGAAGACTCTTGAGAGTCCCTTGGACTGCAAAGAGGTCCAACCAATCCATTCTGAAGGAGATCAGCCCTGGGATTTCTTTGGAGGGAATGATGCTAGAGCTGAAACTCCAATACTTTGGCCACCTCATGCGAAGAGCTGACTCATTGGAAAAGACTCTGATGCTAGGAGGGATTGGGGGCAGGAGGAGAAGGGGACGACTGAGGATGAGATGGCTGGATGGCATCACTGACTCTATGGACGTGAGTCTGGGTGAACTCCGGCAGTTGGTGATGGACAGGGTGGCCTGGCGTGCTGTGATTCATGGGGTCGCAAAGAGTTGGACACGACTGAGTGACTGAATTGAACTGAAAAAAGGCTAGATTACCTTGAAAGGAGTATTGGCAGATGAAATATGGACATTACAGGTCACTCTGATGAAGTCTCAGACAGAAATGAGAGAAATGCTACTGGACAATGGAGAAAAGGTGATCTTTGTTATTGAGAGAGTCAATTCCTAGGCAGGTTGATAAGAAGACCAGGATCCCCAAGGAGAGAGATGTTTGGGGTTCTTGAGGAGGAGATAGAGGTCTGGAATTCTCAAGGAGGAGGAAAGGACAAACATGTTTTTTTTTGTTTTTTTTTTTTTCCCTCTACCTTCCTTAGTCTTAGGCACATAAAACTTTTTTTTTTTCTTTAACTCTGGAACTGATGATTACACAACAAACAACTCAGTTTAAACTCTGTACTAAGGACTGCAAGTAGATCCAACCAGTCCAGTCTAAAGGAGATCATTCCTGCGTGTTTTGTGGAAGGAATGATGCAAAGCTGAAATTCCAGTACTTTGGCCACCTCATGCAAAGAGCTGACTCATTGGAAAAGACTCTGATGCTGGGAGGGATTGGGGGCAGAATGAGAAGGGGATGACAGAGGATGAGATGGCTGGATGGCATCACCGACTCACTGGATGTGAGTTTGAGTGAACTCTTGGAGTTGGTGATGGACAGGGAGGCCTGGCGTGCTGCGATTCATGGGGTCGCAGAGTTGGACACGACTGAGTGACTGAACTGAACTGAACTGACTGAAGGATTATATAACAACAATGTATTCTGCTTGAGGACAGTTTCTCCTTCCTAAAACCCTGGCTAATCCTGTTATCCTAAAATGTAAATTGTGGGAATGGGTCTGGTAAAATTTGCACAAACTTGAGACATTCTTTTGATTTATTGTAATAATTAGTTAAAAAGTATATAACTCCCTTGCTAACACTAGCGAGGGGGGGCACTCTCCACCCCCTTCTGATGTCTGTCAGAAGCTTTGTCTGTCCCTTTCTTACTTTAATAAAACTCTGATACACAAAAGCTCTTGAGTGATCAAGCCTGGTCCCTGGTCCCGAAGCTAAATCTTCTTCAGAGATCACAAATCTGACACCGTTCACCATAAGCTATCATTATAAAGTGGCAAAGAACTTGATTGAATTGTGTTCTAGTGTGTTACAGTAGAAATCATAAGTAACAATATATAGCTAAGGAGATTTCTAAACAATCACAATCACAATCTTAAAAATCAGAAGGTGATTATAGCTCCCTTAAGGATAAATCTATTACACGGGGAAGTGAACTGTCCCTGGTGTTCGCATGTTGCAGGTGCAGAACTGGTTTCCCTTACTGCTTAGGGCAAAATGAGAGTGGAGAGAGATAAATTGAAGAATCAATTGGTAACCAAAGAGGATCTATAACTTGAAGATTTTAAATTCTGTCTGTCTATATTGCGAAAGTTGAGACAGCATTGTCAACCAACTTGCACTTGCCATGGGTATTTGCCATCTACAGCTACAAGGATTAAAAATGTGCTGCTGCAGCTGCTTACCTTCAATACATCCTGAAAGGAGTTCAGAGTGGAGAGTAGAAATAAGGCACTCTGGGCTTAAGGAAAAATTGGCAAGATAGGCCTTCACATAGCTAGATATTTACAGGAGCTGATTTTATGAGCCCAATTCTTGTATCCCCTCACATCTAGAAAAGCACTAAAATCCTTCATGGTGATGGCTATTCCTCATGTCTAGCAGAAAGCTTCACAAGACTAACAGAAACCTGGAAAAATATGTGGTTGATTGCATGTATAACCCTTCACCAAAATCACTATATACTGACCTTGCCCCCGTGCCTCAGAATTTAAAGCCTTGGCAGTTTATCAGAGCTGTCTGAGGTGTTGTCCCTTGGGCTACAGTCCTCACTTTTCCTCAAATAAAATGTATAAAACTCAGAACTCTCACATTGTGCATATTTTTTAAGGCAAGAGCTATATGGTGTCCACGAAGAAGGGACCCAAAGTGGACTTCTCTTCTTCATCTGAACTCTATGAGGAACCAGGGCTTTGGTGTCAGCCAAGGCTCCTTGGGCCTGTTTGCCTCCTTGGAGAGTCCAGATGAATTTTATAAGTCTTTCCTGGTTTGATGGATCTCCCATACTGGTTGATGATCCCAAATTTTATTTGGTGGTGGAGCAGGTACCTAACATCCTTCCAGCTGAAAAAGATGGGGGTTAAAAGATATCAGGCCATACTCACCTAGTGGAAAGATACTGCGGTGGGGCTCAGTTGAAAGATAACAGGGGAATACCTACCCAGTTGAAAGATACTGTGGGGTGTGGTTGAGATATACCAAGGCTTCTTAGCTGTAGGAGACTGAGGGGTTAGGTAAGAGGCTGACCTGATGTTTTTATAAGAGGCCTCAGAAAGCCAGCCTCTAACTAACACCTCAGCCAGGGTCATGTAGGTACAAAACTTTTACATGAAAGTACCTACTTAATTGGGGAAATCATACTAAAGAAGATCTGAACATAAAATGGCCAAATTGGGGTTCTTTTGTATTCCAAAGTTGATATTTTGTGCTTACAATTAGAAAAAGCTGACCATAAGATCAACAGAATGAATGGAATGGAATGCATACTTTGATTGATATTTAGAAGCTTCTCTTGAAACTATCAGAGCAAAAAATACTGCTAGCACTCTGTTATTGACTCTGTCTCTCCCTCTACTTCTCCCATATATCATCTTTTATCTGAATTACCTCACCAGATGCTTCCTCTTTTTTCTCTTTCAACTCTTCCTCCTCATGTGGCTCCCCTTTTCCCAGCAAAGGAGGAAAAAAAATCAGAACATAATTATAGCTCCCTTAAGGAGAAACATATTACACAAAGAAGTGAGCTGTCTTTTCTGTTTACATATATACCCAGGACTGGAGCAGAATTTAAAGCCTTGGCTAAAGAGTTTTCCAATCCAAGTCAGGACCCATTGGAATTAGCTAAGGAATTCAGGTTAACCATCTGGTCCTATGAGTCTGGGTTTTGAGATCTATATCAATCAATACAGCTGTTAGCTTCTAAAAGCAAAGCAAGGGAATGACTAAAGAAAGTAGGGTCGAAACGCCCCTTAATGAACTTTGAATCACATAGTCCAGAGGCTCACACTAAATGCAAGGCATTAGTTTTAAAATGACTCTAACTTGTTCCAGAGCTTTTTCCTAAAACTGTACAACTGGACAGAGATTCAACAGTGCAAGCAAAGATCAAATGGATCACTTCTGGCCTTTACGAAAGGTTTGGAAAAAACAAAACAAAACAACTTTTAAACAACATTATGGCTTGAGACCTGAGTGAGTCTCTACCACTAAACAATCCTTTGCTTAACTCCACTTTTTAGAATCATTAGATGAGGATTTGGCTGCTGTAGTCAAAAGACAACCTAGGTTGGTATCAGTTACATACAAACACCCTTGTTCCACTGGCTGACCAACTTTTCAAAACCATTAGAAGAAAGATAAGGGGTATCTATGAAAATTATGAACTTTCAATAGTGCCAATTAAGTACACAATGCCAGTTGAAGGTAACTGATCCCCAGTTTAATTTCAACCAACAGAGAAAATTAGCTTGAAAGAATAATAATAATGTCCTGAAGGAATAAGCCCTATTTGGAGAACCTGAATTTTGCTCCTTATGCCTTGAGACCAGAGCTCCCAGGATCACTTATTTATCTAGACCATTTCTAATTCCTAAAACTGAAGGAAAAAAAAAAAACAAGAAATGAATTAAGTTTTTCTTTACTGTTATTATAAACTAGTGAGTTTTATATTGTGATATCTGACTCATGACTAAGTTTAGAAAATGAAGCTAGATTTCTTGTTATGTCTATCTGAATATATATGTGTCAGTATGGGCCTTGGTCTTTGGATAATATTACTGAGGTTAGGGAAATGGCAACCCACTCCAGTATTCTTGCCTGGAGAATCTCATGGATGGAGGAGCCTGGTGAGCTACAGTCCATAGAGTCACAGAAAGTCAGACACAATTGGAGGGACTTAGCATGCACACATAGAACATATAGTTGAGGGTCAGAAAATGCATTAGATCTCTCTCCCATTTCTCACAAGAGAGACACTCAGTTCTCTTAACCTTCCTTACTTCTGATTTAAGTAAGTTCTATTAAGCATGCTTCTATTGTTTTCCTGATGATATTGAATTAGCAGGTGAAAATTCTGGTAAACTGGCCTGAGGCTAGAGGTAGATATACTAACAGTGACCAGCAGAAACTATCAAAAACCAAAAATGTGATCCTGAGATACTAACTATGTGGGTCTCATAGTCAAGCAAAATATGAATAACTAACATGCTAACTGTAAACAATGGACCAAGAGCTCAAAAACACAGAAGTTGGGGTCAAAGGTGTGAAGGTAAACAGTCCAACTAAGTCCAGCCCTCACATAGGATGCAACACTGTGACTGATGTTCTCTTGATGATGGCTGTGAGTCATTCAGAGAAGGTTAAAAGGAGAATGCCAAGCATTTTAAAAGGGTTTCCATCCAAAATAACTTAAAAAAAACATTACTGAGGTTAATTTATAAATGAACTCTATTTAATTGGCATAAAGAAAAGTAACTGCTTACAAATCAAACAATTCTAAATATAAGAAAAATTAAGCTAAATGAATTCCAGGTTCACATGAACTGGGAAATATTCAATATTAAATTAATTATTAAGTACTAATGGTTATTAATGCTGGTATTAATGCTTAAGTTTGTTGGTTGAATTAAGATAAACATGTCTTGAATCATCAAAATTAAGAATAATATTAAGTATAATACTTTCACCATGCCCAGATTTAATATAAGTTAAAAAAATCTTGTTATATCAGTTTCAAATTTGTCATCAAGCAAAGCAATTTCATATGAAGAAAACCTTTAGGAAAGAGTTAAATGAGATAGCTTTAGATAAACTCCGTTAAGAATAATTATGCTCTAGGAATCTCTATTTTAGTCTCTGCAGATATTTGACACTTTAAAATTTAGAGTTGAGGTAAATATTAAGTGATGGAAGTTTATTGAATAGCTAGGTCATTCCCTAGCAATGGCAACCCACTCCAGTTCTCTTGCCGGGAGAACCCCATGGACAGAGGAGCCTGGTTGGCTGCGGCCCATGGGGACGCTAAGAGTTGGACACGACTGAGCATCTTCACTTTCAGTTTTCCCTTTCACACAATCCACTCCCACTCTGGTGTTCTTGCCTGGAGAATCCCAGGGATGGGGAAGCCTGGTGGGCTGCAGTCTATGGGGTGGCACAGAGTCAGACATGACTGAAGCGACTTAGCAGCAGCAGCAGGTCATTCCCAAATAAAAAAGATAATGAAACATTAATTACCAAACATTAGCTTCTTCTTACAGAGAAACTAAACATTTTGGACTATTAATGAATATGTTTGGTGCCATCCAGAGACGTTCTCTATAAGAAAGCAAATGTTTTTAGAATGATCACTGGTATTTATGCTCACCAAATTACAAAATGCTAATATAAAGAACAGTTCACGTAGGATGTGTATTTTCAGTAAAGAAGGCATGATGTATGGAATTTAGTTTTACTAAGGGAAAAGGAAGTAGGTAGATTTATAGGTGGCTGTTTCTGGAAGAGCAAGTTAAGTGATGGCTACAGAAAGTGAAGAAGGTTTCTGGAAAGTGGACCTTGAGAAAAGAGTTTTGTGCATGGTACAAGTTTTCTTAAGATGATGAACATCTTTTGATAATAGATTTTAAATTTCTTTACATCTTGTGATCTGTTCTGTATTTGTCTTTGAAATCTTTTATTGTTACTTGGTTAAGTGAATAACGCTTTGACAGTGACTATGATCCTATATGACTGAGTGTTCTAAGCCTTTTTGGAATTCTTTGACAAAACTTCCTAAATCAAATTGTAATGAAGTCTTTTTGTAGTTCTAGACAGCTAACTTTGGGATGCTTCAAAGGGCCCCTGAAACATGCCAAACAGAGGTATAAGCCAGGTTCATTTGGTACATTAAGGACTTCCTTTGTGGCTCAGCTGGTAAAGAATCCACCTGCAATGTGGGAGACCTGGGTTCCATCCCTGGGTTGGAAAGATCCCCTGGAGAAGGGAAAGGCTAGCCACTCCAGTGTTCTGGCCTAGAGAATTCCATGGAATGTATAGTCCATGGGGTCACAAAGAGTTGGACACAATGAGTGACTTCCACTCATTCACTTAGTACATTAAATTACATGGAAAGTATTGTTTAATGAGTAATAAACCTTTTCAGATTATACTGTATGGTAAATGTTACTAATATAGATAACCTAAAATTCTGACATGTTCTGGCAAAATGTTACCAGTCATGATTCTAGTTACTTCCTTCAAGTGTTGTGTGTCACAGCAGTAACCAAGTTTCTTTGTCAACTGCATTGTAATCAGATTTTAAACATGCCTCAAGTCTTTTGTCATTATAGACAGTTATGGTTTTATTCTGATGCCTCTGCAAAAATGTTTCCTCTTCAAGAAGGCTAGTATAAAGAACCTTTGGATAAATACAAGTTTATAATTTTTAGACCATAATGCTGAACTTGGGCTTCTCAGGTAAAGAACTCACCTGCCAAAGTAGGAGACATAAGAGACATGGTTCAACCATGGGTAAGGCAGATCCACTGGGGAACGGAATGGCTACCAACTCCAATATTCTTATCTGGAGAATTTCGTGGACAGAGGAGCCTGGGGGGCTGCAAAGGGTGACAAACAGTCAGACAAAACTGAAGTGACTTGGCACGCATGCATGCTGAACTGGATAAGAAATTAAAGAATACTAGTGAGAAACCTAATGGCTTAATAAACTGTTAACAAAAAGAGTTAGCTTCCGGTTCAAGAGTTAATTCTACTTTTGGCAGAGCAGAAGGACTTGAGCTCCTGTCCTCTTGCAAGAACACCAAAATTGCAACTAATTGTTGAACAACTATCAGCAGGAGGATACTGGAACCTACCAAAAAATATACCCCATATCCAAAGACAAAGAAGAAGCTGCAATTAGACAATAGGAGGGGCACAATCACTATATAATCAAATCCCATACCCACAGACTGGAAAACAATAATACCAAACAAGTTCTCAGACTGTTGTGAAGGTTCTGAACCCCATATTAGGCTTTCGAGCCTAAGAATCTGACAAAGGGACTGGGAAACCCAGGGAACCTGACCTTGAGAGCCAGTGGGAGTGATTATAGGACATCCAGAGGTCTGGAGGAAACAGAGACTCCAGTCTTGGAGGACACAAACAAAATTATGCACATACCAAGACCCAGAAGAGAGGAGCAGTGATACCATAGGAGACTGAACCAAAACTACCTGCTAGTGTTAGAGGGTCTCCTGTGGAGGCATGGATCAGCAGGGGCTCATCACAGAGACAGGGGCACTGGAGGGTCCCTCTTGGTGCATATCCTGTAGGTCCCAGGGCTGGGTCACCTCAGGCCAAACAACTACCAGGAGGGTGTGCAACCCCACCCATCAGCAGATAATTGGATTAAAGCTGTACTGAGCAAGGCCCTGCCCACCAGAGTAGGACCTAGTTTTTACCATCCCCAGCCCCTCCCATCAGGAAGTTTACATAAGCCTCTTAGCCTCCTCCATCAGAGGGCAGAGAGAAGAAGCAAAAGAAGCACAGTCTCACAGAGGCTAAAACAAAAATCATATTACAGAAAGTTAATCATGAAGAAAAAGCAGAAAGTTATGTCCCAGATGAAGGGACAAGATAAAATCCCAGAAAAACAACTAAATGAAGTGGAGACAGGCAACCTTCCAGAAAAAGAATTCAGAATAATGATAGTGAAGATGATCCAGGATCGTGGAAAAAGAAATGGAGAGAATAAATTGAGAAGATGCAAGAAATGTTTACCAAAGACCTACAAGAACTAAAAAACAAACAAACAGAGTTGAAAAGTACACTAGAAGGAATCAATAGGAGAGTAACTGAGGCAGAAGAATGGATAAATGACCTGGAGGAGAGAATGCTAGAAATCACTGCTGCAGAACAGAATATAGAAAAGAGAATGAAAAGAAATGAAGACAGCCTAAGGGACCTCTGGAAAAACATTAAATGCACCAACATTCGCATTATAGAGGTCCCAGAAGGAGAAGAGACAGAAGGACCTGAGAAAATATTTGAAGAGATAATAGCTGAAAATTTCCCTGAACATAGGAGAGAAAATAGTCAACCAAATTCAGGAAGCAGAGAGTCCCAGGAAGGAAAAACCCAAGGAGGAACACACCAAGACACATAGTAATCAAACTGACAAAAATTAAAGACAGAGATAAAATATATTAAAAATAAATAAATTAATAAATAATTTTCAAACTAAAAAAAAAAAAAATAGAAGAGAACTCCCATCAGGCTATCAGCTGATTTTTCAACAGAAACTCTACAAGCCAGAAGGGAATGGAATGATATATTTAAATTGATGAGAGGGAAGTACCCACAACCAAGAATACTCTATCCAGCAAGATTCTCCTTCAGATTTGATGGAGAAATCAAAAGCTTTCCAGACAAGCAAAAGTTAGAATTCAGCACCACGAAACCGGCTTTACAACAAATACTAAAGGCACTTTTTTAGGTAGGAAACACAAGAGAAGGAAAACATCTACACAAAATAAACCCAAAGCAATTAAGAAAATGGTAATGGATCATGCTGCTGCTGCTGCTGCTAAGTCGCTTCAGTCGTGTCCGACTCTGTGCGACCCCATAGACGGCAGCCCACCAGGCTCCCCCGTCTCTGAGATTCTCCAGGCAATGAAAGTGAAGACACTCAGTTATATCTGACTCTTAGCGACCCCACGGACTGCAGCCCACCAGGCTCCTCCATCCATGCGATGGTCCAGGCAAGAGTACTGGAGTGGGGTGCCATTACTCGAGTGGGTTGCCATTGCCTTCTCCATACATATCGCTATCACCTTAAATGTAAATGGATTAATTGCACCAACCAGAAGACATAGACAGGCTGGACAGATGAATTATACACTTCCACTTCCCACATCACTCTGCTTGAGCCCCCCTCAAGTTGTATGCAATTATTTTATATTGTTGTTAATCATGTTCCCATTATGGCTTGCAATTGTAATTGTCTTTTTTTTTTTTTTGGTCTAGCTATTGATTGTGAAAACTTATAAACGTCTTTTACCATTGTGATTATGCAGCTATAACTTAATACCATCGTATCATGATTGGTGAACAGAAAAATAAAAGAACCAAAACTACGATCTAATAGAAAAACCTGTAATCACTTTTTCATGCATATCAGATGCATATCAGAATTATCCTGAAATTTTTTGAAAAATACAAATCCTCAGATATTGCTGTTTTTTTCTCCAGAGCTCCAGATATGTTTCCATTGAGCAGTTATGTTTTAAAACATTTGAATTGTATGATATCTTTTACTTTTAGCTAGCTTGTTTCACTTTTTCTATTTAATATTCAGGGCTTCCATCTCACTTGGCTTGTGTTCTCCAATTTTTCCATCTCTTCTTCTTTTTTTTTTTTTGATGTTCTTACTCAAGCCTTTATCAAGTGTAACAGCGAAGCTTTTGTATACATTTATATAAATATGTATAATATATATTTTGGAAAAATGAATTTTTGCCAAAATTTAAAAATTATGACATTTTGATTCCACATGTTTGACTTAGTATGAAGAGAATGCTAGATTCTAATTAAAAAATAGATATGCAACAAGCAACAAAGGTTTACTATATAGCATAGGGAACTATGGTTAATATCTTATAACAACCTATGATGGAAAATAATTTAAAAAATAATATATGTGTATAACTGAATCACCTTGCTGTGCTCCTGAACCATTGTAAGTTAACTATACTTCAATTATATATATATATAAGTTAACAAAAGGACTGAGTGAAGTGGTAAAAATGATAATTTTTATGGTTGCTGTTCTGAAAAATTACTCTTTTGAATCTGTGTTACAGGTGTAAGGAAAATACCCTCAATTAATTATGACTCATAGTAATTTGGTAAATTACACTTTTGTAAACAGAATTGAAACATTTATGCCTTTTCTCTATCTGCTGCCTCTAGAGATTGTAAACTCTTAGGTTTTCAGTAGCTTTATCAGATATGTTAGGAAGGCTACCTCACTAACAGATACAGAAATTTCAATATATTTTGAAGATGTTGTAAATGGAGGAATTCACCTAGATCTGTTAGGAACCCATGTGATAAGCCCTTGGCATGACTTTCCTAGCCCTGAAAGGTTTTTTCCTCAAGGTTCAGTCTGAGACTCCTTGTAAAATTTCAGTAAAACAAAAAGCCCATATGATCAATTATAGTTGTATAAATTATCAGGTCATTTTTTGGAGACCAGGTTTATTTTGCAACAAATTAGTCTTAAATTGGATATATTTGGTAAAAAGGAGGGTAATTTTAGAGAGAAAAAGATTATGTATCAACGAATGTTTATCCCAGTTTTGTTAATGGAGGACTGTATTACTGATTCACTTCCCAGAAAGTTCCTTACTGTTATGCTGAATTAATGTATGTTAATGGAATTATTAAAAGGACACTCTTAAGTTTTGTTGCTGAAGTTTATTGCAGTAAACATTAAACATTAACATTAAAATCAACCCATTTTTGCAATGAGAAATAAGTTTCTTTATTCTTGTAGTGTAGGAATCTGTGCTTCAGGACTCAGTGAACTCTTGGAAAACATTTTCTCCTCATACTGGTCGTGAAAGCATTTTGGCTGTAAAAAGTTGTCAAGATGCTTGAAGAAGTGGTAGTCAGTTGCTGGGAAGTCAGGTGAATATGGCAGATGAGGCAAAACTTTGTGGCCCAATTTGTTCAACTCTTGAAGCTTTGGTGGTATTTTGTGTGCTATGGCATTTTGAAAAGAATTGGGCCCTTTCTGCTGACCAATGCGTGTTGCAGGTATTGCAGTTTTTGGTGCATCTCATTGATTTGCTGAGCATACTTCTCAGAAGAATGGTTTCACCATGATTCAGAAAGCTATAGTGGATCAGAGCAAAATCAGACCACCAAACACTGAGCATGACCTTTTGGGGGTGGAAGATTGGCTTTGGGAAGTTCTTTGGAGCTTCCTCTTGGTCCAGCCACTGAGCTGGTTGTCTGGTTGTTGTAGAAAATCCACTTTTCATTGCATGGCACAATCCAGTCAAGAAATAGTTCATTGTTGTTACATACAAGAAGAGAAGACAACACCTCAAAACAATAATTTATTTTCTGATTTGCAGTCAGTTCTTGAGGCACCCACTTATCAAGCTTTTTAACCTTTCCAATTTGCTTCAAATGCTTCAAATGGTTCAAGTTGAGTTCTTCAGCAACTTTTCATGCAGTTATAAGAGGATCAGCTTTGATGAAGGCTCTCAGCTGGTCACTGTCAACTTCTGATGGCCAGCCACTGTGCTGCTTATCTTCAAAGCTCTTGTCTCCTTTGCAAAACTTCTTGAACCATGACTGCAATGTACATTCATTAGCAGTTCCTGGGACAAATGTGTTGTTGATGTTGTGAGTGGTCTCTGCTGCTTTAACACCCATTTTGAACTCAAATAAAATCACTCAAGTTTGTTTTTTGTCTAACATTACCTCCATAGTCTCAAATAAATATAAAATACACAGTAAGTAATAAATCATTAGCAAAAAACCATGAAGTGAGAAATGTGCATTACAAAGATGTATAACATAACCTCATTTAAGAATGTATTCCAATATAAGACAGCAAGTTCAACAATGTAAAACTGCAATTTCTTTTGCACTAACCTGATAATTTCGCTGAAAGATAAAGAACAGATATACTGGGCTGCACCTAATGGAAGTTCTTGGCTTAATTCTTAGTTACCTTTAATAATATTGCTAGCTATGTTATTTGTACTTTGTCTGTTTTACAAGATTGTTGTTTCTAGCATCATGAAACATGTGACGGAACCTCCAATGAAAATAATGATGACTAGGTGATTTGAAACAGTTGATCAATGTATAGATCTGTAAGTGATCAATGATTGTAATACTGTTAACTCTAGATATGGGAAGATACAGCAAGTAGGAATATTTCCTGGACCACAAGAGATTGATGAAGGCAGCTGGTCCAGAGCCCCTTTCATTACTATTGATAGACCTAGTCCAGTAAGAGAAAACTAAGTGACCTATCAGTGAAATCTTTGCTAGACCTGGCAATGAGCCTTCCTAGCATCATGGGATGAAATAGTCATGAAATGCCTCCAAAGTATGGTCAAATTTGTGACCAAGAGGGGGCCCTGTCAACCACAAACCGGCACTTGCCAAACAGTAATCCAAGTCTATGCTCCAATCTCTAATGCCAAAGAAGTTATAGTTGACTGGTTCCAAGAAGACCTACAAGACCTTCTAGAACGAACACCAAAAAAGATGTCCTTCATCACAGGGGACTGGAAGGCAAAAATAGGAATTCAAGAGATACCTGGAGTAACAGACAAGTTTGGTTTTGGAGTACAAGATGAAACAGGGCACACGCTAACAATTTTGTTAACAAACCACAATGGAGATAGCAAACACCCTCTTCCAACAACACCAGACATGTCTCTACATATAGACATCACCAGATGGCCAATATTAAAATCAGAATGATTATGTCCTTTGCAACCAAAGATGCAGAAGCCATATAGAGTTAGCAAAAACAAGACTGGGAGCTGACGTGGCTCAGATCATGAGCTCCTTACTGCAAAATTCAGGCTTAAATTGAATATTCAAGTACGAAAAACCACTAGCCATTCAGGTATGACCTGAATCAAATCCCCTATGATTATACAGTGGAGGTGACAAATAGAGTTAAGGGATTAGATCTGGTAGACAGAGTGCCTGAAAAACTATGGAGATCCTTGACATTGTACAGGAGGCGGTGACCAAAACCATCCTAAAGAAAAAGAAATGCAAGAAGGCAAAGTGGCTATCTGATGAGGTTTTACATATACCTGAAAAAAGAATAGAAGCTAAAGCAAGGGAAAAAGGGAAAGGTATATCCAACTGGATGTAGAGTACCAGAGAATATCAAGGAGAGATAAGAAGGCCTTCAGAAGTGATGAACACAAAGAAATAGAGGAAAACAATAGGATGGGAAAGACTAGAGATCTCTTCAAAAAAAAAAAAAAAACCTGGAGCTGTCAAGGGAATATTTTATGAAAGAATGGGCATAATAAAGGACAGAAATGGCAAGGATCTAACAGAAGCAGAAGAGATTAAGAAGAGGTGGCAAGAATACACAGAAGAACTATACAAAACAGATCTTGAAGACTTGGATAACCACAATGGTGTGGTAACGCACCTAGAGCCAGACATCCTGGAGTGTGAAGTTAAGTGTGACTTCGGAAGCATTTCCATGAATTAAGCTAGTGCAGGTGATGGAATTCCAGCTGAGCTATTTGAAGTCCTAAAAGATGATGCTGTTAAAGTTATGCACTCAATATGCCAGCAAATGTGGAAAACTGAAGTGGCCACAGGAATGGAAAAGGTCAATTTTCATTCCAATCACAAGAGGGACAATGCCAAGGAATGTTCCAACTACCATACAATTGCACTCATTTCACATCCTAGCAAGGTCACACAGAGTTGGACACAACTGAAGCAACTCTATACAGTCAACAAAGACNTAAATACATTTAAATAAGTTAACTTTGTCTAAGAAATTTATTTAAATAAATATACATATATGTAAATACATAGAATGTAAATTACTATATTAATTTTTATTTCACCTAAATATCTATTATATATAAATATGTTATATATACTGTATAATATATTAATATTACATACATGCATATATTTTCTTTACTCTTCTGTTGATGTACACTAGGGTTGTTTCCTTATCTTACCTATTACAGATTTTACTGCAGTGAACATGAGGGTTCAGATATCCCTTCAAGATAATGATTTATTTCCTTTGGATTTGTAGCCAGATATGGGATTGTTGAATCATACGGTGGCTTGTTAAATTGTTAAATCATATTCTTGATTTGTTGAGGAATCTTCATACTGTTTTCCATAATGGCTATACGAGTTTATAGGTCCATTAAAAATGTGCAAGTGTTCTCTTTGCTCTACATCCTTGCCAACACTTACTCTCTTATGTTTTTGACAGCAGCCATTAAAACATGTGTGAGGTGATATGTCATTGTGGTTTTGATTTATGTTTCCCTAATAATAACTCCAGAATGAAGAGAAGGAGCCAAAGCAAAAACAACATCCAGCTGTGGATGTGACTGGTGATGGAAGTAAAGTCTGATGCTGTAAAGAGCAGTATTGCATAGGAACCTGGAATATTAGTGCCATGAATCAAGGTAAATTAGAAGTGGTCAAGCAGGAGACAGCAAGAGTGAACATCAATATTTTAGGAATCAGTGAACTAAAATGGACTGGAATGGGTGTATTTAATTCAGGTGAACACTGTACCTACTAGTGCAGGCAAGAATCCCTTAGAAGAAATGGAGTAGCCATCATAATCAACAAAGAGTCTGAAATGCACTACTTGTGTATAATCTCAAAAATAAAAGAATGGTCTCTGTTCATTTCCAAGGCAAACCAATCAATATCATATTAATCCAAGTCTATGCCCCAACCAGTAATCCTGAAGAAGCTGAAGTTCAATGGTTCTACGAATACCTACAAGACTTCTAGAACTAGCACCCAAAAAAGATGTCCTTTTCATCACAGGGAACTGGAATGCAAGAGTAGGAAGTCAAGAGATACCTGGAGTAACAGGCAAATTTGGCCTCGGTGTACAAAATGAAGCAGGGAAAAAGCTAACAGAGTTTTGCCAAGAGAATGCACTGGTCATAGCAAATACGCTCTTCCAACAACACAAAGACGACTCTACACATGGACATCACCAGATGGTCAATACCAAAATCAGATTGATTATATTCTTTGTAGCGAAAGATGGAGAAGCTCTATACAGTCAGCAAAAGCAAGACCAGGAGCTGACTGTGGCTCAAATCATAAACTCGTTATTGCAACATTCAGACTTAAATTGAAGAAAGTAAGGGAAACCACTAGGCCATTCAGGTATGACCTAATCAATTCCCTTATGATTATACAGTGGAAGTAACAAATAGATTCAAGGGATTAGATCTAATAGAGTGCCTGAAGACCTATGGATGGAGATTTGGGACATTGTACAGGAGGCAGTGATTAAAGACCATCCCCAAGAAGAAATACAAAAAGGCAAAATGGTTGTCTGAGGAGGCCTTACAAATAGCTGAGAAAAGAAGAGAAGCTAAAACAAAGGAGAAAAGGAAAGATATACTCATCTGAATACATAGTTCCAAAGAATACAAGGAGAGAAAAGAAAGCCTTCCTCAGTGATCAATACAAAGAAATAGAGGAAAACAATAGAATGGGAAAGACTAGAGATCTCTTCAAGAAAATCAGAGATACCAAGGGAATATTTCATGAAAAGATGGCCACAATAAAGGATAGGAACATTATGGACTCAACAGACACAGAAGATATTAGGAAGAGGTGGCAAGAATACACAGAAGAACTATACAAAAAGATCTCAATGACCCAGATAACCACGATGGTGTGATCACTCACCTGGAGCCAGACATCCTGGAATGCAAAGTCAAGTGGGTCTTAGGAAGCATCACTACAAACAAAGCTAGTGGAGTTGATGGAATTCCACTTCAGCTATTTAGATCCTAAAAGATGATGCTGTGAAAGTGCCACACTCAATATGCCAGCAAATTTGGAAAACTCAGCAGTGGCCACAGGACTGGAAAAGGTCAGCTTTCATTCCAGTCCAAAAGAAGTGCAATGCCAAAGGACGTTCAAACTACTGCACAATTGCACTCATCTCACACACTAGCAAAGTAATGCTCAAAGTTCTCCAAGCCAGGCTTCAAAAGTATGTGAGCCATGAACTTCCAGATGTTCACGATGGATTTAGAAAAGACAGAGGAACGAGAGATCAAATTGCCAACATCCTCTGGATCATCAAAAAAAAAAAAAAGAGAGAGAATTCCAGAAAAACATCTACTTCTGCTTTATTGATTATGCCAAAGCCTTTGACTGTGTAGATCACAACAAACTGTGGAAAATTCTTAAAGAATGGGGATTACCTGCCTCCTGAGAAATCTGTATGCAAGTCAAGAAGCAACAGTTAGAATGAGACATGGAACAACAGACAGATTCCAAATTGAGAAAGGAATACATCAAGGCTATATATTGTCACCTTGCTTATGCTTATTTAACTTATATGCAAAGTACATCAAGTGAAATGCCAGGCTGGATGAAGCACAAGCTGGAATCAAGATTGCCAGGAGAAATATCAATAACCTCAGACACACAGATGATACCTTATGTCAGAAAGTGAAGAGGAACTGAAGAACCTCTTGATGAAAGTGACAAAGGAGAGTGAAAAAGCTGGCCTAAAATTCAATATTAAAAAAATGAAGATCATGACATCCAGTCCCATAACTTCATGGCAAATAGATGGGGAAACCGTGGAAATAGAGAGAGAGACTTTATTTTCTTGGGCTCCAAAATCACTACAGCTGGTGATTGCAGCCATGAAATTATAAGAGGCCTCTTCCTTGGAAGAAAAGCTATGACCAACCTAGACTAAAAAGCAGAGATCTTACTTTGCCAACAAAGGTCCATCTAGTCAGAGCTATGGTTTTTCCAGTAGTCATGTATGGATGTGTGAGTTGGGCTGTAAGAAAACTGAGCATTGAAGAATGGATGCTTTTGAACTGTGATGTTGGAGGAGACTCTTGAGAGTCCCTTGGACTGCAAGGAGATCAAACCAGTCAATCCTAAAAGAAATCAGTCCTGAATATTCATTTGAAGGACTGAAGCTGAAGCTGAAGCTCCAATACTTTGGCCACTTTATGTGAAAAACTGACTCACTGGAAAAGACCGTGATGCTGGGAGAGATTGAAGGCGGGAGGAGAAGGGGATGACAGAGGATGAGATGGTTGGATGGCATCACTGACTCGATGGACATGAATTTGAGCAAGCTCCTGAATTGGTGATGGACAGGAAAGCCTGGCATGCTGCAATCCATGGGGTCAGAAAGAGTCAGACATGACTGAGTGACTGAACTGAACTGATAGTTATGTTGAACAGTTTTTCATGTGTCTGTTGACCATCTGTATGTCTTCTTTTGCTTAAGTCGCTCAGTCATATCTGACTCTTTGTTATCTCCCACTGTATCCCAGGCTCCTCTGTCCATTATATTCTCCAGGCAAGAATGCTGGAGTGGAGTATCATTCCCTTCTCCAGAGGATCTTCCTGACCCAGGGATTAAAGGTGGATATCTTGTGTTGCAGGCAGACCCTTACTGTTTGAGCTACAGGGGAGAATATGTCTTGTTTGGGAAAACTTATTTTCAGGTACTTTGCCGATTTTTACTGGGATATTTATTGTTTTTTGTGTTTCATTTTTTTTGTTAATGAGTTCATTGTATATTTTAGATATTAGTTCCTTATCAGATGTATGGTTTACAAGTATTGTCTACCACTCTGTAGGTTGCCTTTTCACTTTGATTGTTTCCTTTGCTGTGTGGAAGTTATTTAGTTAGATGTAGTCACATTTGTTTATTTTTTATTTTATTGTCTCTGCTTTTGGCGTCATATTGCAAAGACTCATGTCAAAGAGCTTTTTTCCATATGTTTTCTTCTATAGATTTTACAGTTTTAGCTCTTACATTTAGGGGTTTGAACTTGTGATACTTTGTGGAAATTTTTATGACCTGTTTTGTGAACTAATATAATCTTGCAGAATTTTGAGTCTGTACTTGAGAAGTATGTGTATCCTTCTACTGTTCATGCAAAGTTCTATATATGTCTGTTTGGTCTATTTGGTTCTATAGAGTTGTTCAGTTTTGTTGTCTCCTTATTGGTATTTTCTGATGACTTTTCCATTTTGAGAGTGGATATTGAACTCTCATATTTTTATTGTATTGCTGTGTATTCCTCTCTTTAGATCTGACAATATTTTCTTTATGTATTTAGATGCTTTGATCTTGGGTGAATACATATTTATAACTATTATAGCTTCCTGTTGAACTGGCCTTTTATCACTATGTAATGACCTTCTTTGTTTCTTTTGACGGTTTTAACTTAAGGTCAATTTTGTCTAATATAAGAATAGTTGACCCTTGAACAGTGGGAGTTAGGGGTGTCAACTGCCCAAGCATTTGAAAATTTGTATGTAACATTATAGTGAGCCCTTTGTATTCAAGATTCTTCATTCACAATGTTTACCAACTGAATCATATAATACTGGAGTACATATTTATCACAAAATATCTGCATAAAAGTGGACTCTCACTGTTCAACACTGGTGCAGTGTTGTTAAGAGGGACAGCTATACAGTCACTCCTGCTCTTTTTTGGTTACCATTTGCATAGATTATCTTTTTCCATCTTTTTGAGCCTATGTATGCCTTTAAAGCTTGAGTTTCTTTAGCCATTATGTTTCTTTGATTGGATAGTTTTATCTGTTTATATTTAAAGTGATTATGAACTAAATGGCAAAAGAACTTACTCTTGGCATTTGGTTCATTATTTTGTGACTTTTTTTTTCAAGTTACTTTGTCCCTTTTTGCTTTTCTTCCTTTGGAATTTGTAGTGGTACACTTTGAATTGGGCTCCCCAGGTGGTGCAGTGGTAAAGAATCCACTTGCCATTGCAGGAAGTGCAAGGACTGTAGGTTTGATCCCAGGGTTAGGAAGATACCCTGGAATAAGCAGTGGCAAATGCCACTCCAGTATTCTTGCCTGGAAAATTTCATAGACAGAGGAGCCTGGCAGGCTGCAGTCCATGGAGTTGCAAACAGTCAGATACAACTGAGCAGTTGAGTTCACACACATGCTTTGAATCATTTTAGGCTTTTGTGCATCTGCTGTAAGTTTTTTCTTGGTGATTGCCATGAGGTTTACATAAAATGTCTTATAGCAGTCTATTTTAAGCCAGTAACTTACCTTCATTGTGTTCAAGAACTCTACACTTTTACCACCCCACACATTTTATGCTATTGATGTCACACTTCTTTTTATATTGTATATCCACTAACAAATTATTGTAGGTGTATTTATTTTTAATATTTTTGTGTTTACTTTTTTATACTAGAGTTGAAAATTATTTACTCATCAGCATTGCATATTATTCTGAATTTGATTATGTGTTTACCTTTACCAATGAGTTTTATACTTTTGTGTGTTTTCATGTTACGTGTTAACCTGCTTTCATTTTAACTTGAAAAATTCCCTTTAGCTTTTCTTGTAAGATAGGTCTAGTGGTGATGATTCCATCGGGTTTTGTTTGTCTGAGAAAGTCTTTGTCTTATCTTCATTTCTGAAGGATGGCTTTGCTGGATATAGTATTCTCCATTGGTCATTATTTTTCTTTTGTCACTTTAAACGTATTATCCCACTGTCTCCTGGATTGTAAGTTTTTTGCTGAGAAATCCACTTATAGCCTTGTTCCTTGATATATCATAAATCCTGTTTTTCTCTTGTTGCTTTTAAAATGTTGTCTTTGGATGTTGATAATTATATTTCTTTGTAACATTCTTTGGGTTGATCCTTTGAGGATTTGGGTTGATATTTTGGGGACCTTTGAGCTTCAGGAACCTGGATGGGCTTATTGCTCTTAAGATTTGGAAACGTTTCAGCCATTATTTCTTTAAAGAGAGTTTCTGCCTCTAATTTTTTCTCCTCTGCAAAGTCCCATAGTGCATATATTGATCTGCTTAATGGTGTCCCTTAAATCCCATTGGTTTCTTCACTCTGTTTCATCCTCACCAGTAACCACCCCCCCCCCCCCATAATTTCACAGATTCTTTCTTTTG
Source organism: Aepyceros melampus (assembly GCA_006408695.1). NCBI lineage: Eukaryota > Metazoa > Chordata > Mammalia > Artiodactyla > Bovidae > Aepyceros > Aepyceros melampus. Next base: position 212,878 of record SJXQ01006586.1, read on the forward strand.
CTTGGTAAAGTAGTGTTGAATAAGTCTATTGGATTTTTCATTTCTTTCATTGTGTTCCTTAGCTCTAGAATGTCTGTTTGGGTCTTTCTAATGATTTCTATCTTTTTGTTGAAGTTCTCTTCTTGTTAATGTATTTTTATCTTGATTTTATTGAGTTGTCTATGTATGTTCTCTTGTAGCTTCCTGAACTTCCTTAAGACAATCACTTTGAATTCTTTGTGAAGCAAGTCATAGATTTCCAGTTCTTTGTGTTTAGCTACTGGGGCTTTATTAATTTCCTGTGGTGGGTCATGTTTGCCTGATTCATTTAGCCTTGTGTTGGTGTCTGTGCATTTGAAGAAGGAAACACCATTTCCTGTCTTCACAGGCTGACGTTAGTAGATTAGGGCCTTCTGCTCTGTCCTCAGGCTGATGGAATTGCCTCACAGATTAAATTTGACCAGGGCTAGAGCCTGGTCTCTTGGCTGCTGCCAGATCCTCAGCTGTGTCCACCTTTGGCAGGTATGTAATTGGGGATGCAAGTGGTTTGACTCCTGTCTGTTCCCTGGGTGCTGGGACTGCCTGCAGGACTATGGTTGAATAGCCTAGTCATGGTGCCATATCTAGGTCTACAGTTGAAAGGCCTTTTACCAGGGTCATGGATGGTGTGGTATCCACTGTGTCCCTGAGCATTCTCCCACCAGGTTTCTGGGTGGGCAGCTCTGCCTTTGGGACCAGGGCAGAATGGGTTTAGAATGTCACAGGGCTGCTTCAGGATTTACCATCAGAATTGAGGTCAGCAGACCTGCCACGGGGGGTTCAGACCAGCATGTCTTACATTGGTTTCCCAAGTGGGCAGTATTGCCTCTGGATCATGGCAGGTTGGGCTTGGAGTCAAGTGGTAGGGCCCCTTGAGCATCTACAGCTGGGACTGAAGTCAGCAGACCTGCTATTTTCAACACTGATAGAAATTCTTCTAATATTTAAGTCTATAACTTAAATAGAATGCTTCTCCTAAAGTTTTTGATTGATTTTGTTGTTATATATGTGTTATCGACTTGATATTTTGGGAAGTAAGCATCTGGCTTAGCTATACCTTCATTCACACACATAATAGTTTTGGTGGTGGATGCTCAGTCACATCCAATTCTTTGTGAGCCCATGGACTGTAGCCCACCAGGCTCCTCTGTCCTTGGGATTTCCCAGGTGAGAATACTGGAGTGGGTTGCCATTTCCTTCTCAAGGGCAAAGACTAGTGTTTCTGGATCCCTGGGCCAGCAGGAGTGACTCCAAACCACTTTAGAGTGGGGCTGGGGCCGGGTCACAGGATTGCCTCAAGCCTGCAGTTGGGTCTGAAATTGGAAGTCCTGTTAACAGAGGCATGGATGTATGTGGCAGCTCCTGGTCCCTTGGCAACTTGGCTGTGTGCACCATGGCCAAGCTGGGCCAGAGCCACGTTTGTGGGGGAAAGGGCTGCTTTTGGTCTGTAGCCAGGGCCACTGTCAGCAAGCCTGCTTCTCCAAGCAATTCTTCTTGGTCTTGGGCTTCATCAGGGTCTTGCAACTTTATACATGGATCCCAAAGCTCCCAAGAAGCCCCTTTTGTCTGTGGAGGGATGCCAGGTTGCTCTTTGTGTGGGAGATGTGAGCTTGGCACCACCTATTCGACCATCGTGCTGATATCCTGCCAAACACTTGACGTTTCATCTCTACATCCCTTGTCTGAGTTTACTGCTGCGTTATGTCCATTTTGCAGGTGAACCAAATGAGGCATGAAATTAAGAAAATTGTCCAAGGTTTTCTAGCTGGAGCCAGGATTCCATCCTCTTCAGACTGACTTCAGAATTTGTGTTCTTAAATACTGTGGTTCCCCTGCTGTAAGTGTTTGCTGTGGCTGCTGCTAAGTCTCTTCAGTCGTGTCCGACGCTTTGCAACCCCATGGACTGCAGCCTACCAGGCTCCTCCATCCATGGGATTTTCCAGGCAAGAGTACTGAGTGGGGTGCCATTCCCTTCTCCTGTTCTAAGTGTTTACATTCATATAATAATAACGTTTTCTTCTCTGCAGTTCCTGGATGGCCTGACTTGGAAGGAGCTCTTGGTGGATGGTTCATATGTAAGGCTTTTCCATTCTTAAAAGCCTGAGAAATTCAGTCATGTTACCTTAAGTGATGTGTCTTTATTTTAAATAGAATGTGGAAATGGGGAAGATGGGGATTTTGGTTCATGGAATCCAAAAATGGATAAACAAGCTTAAGATCTGGAGGGTGACTTGGGAACCAATGACCTCACTGGGTTGTGTTTGTGGCCTTTGAGTCACATCTTCTGCTGGGCTGCCTCACCAACTCCCACCAAACCCCTGTGCACCTTACCAGGTAGGCTGCAGTCAGGGGCCCAACCTGTTTGGCCTGGTGTCCTATGCCTAAGTGGCTCAGGGCAAGTTTAAGGAGGCTTGACAGGCTCTGTGAGAGTGGAGGACTCAGAAGCAGGCTGCAGAGGTTCCAGGCGAGTGCCTTGTGCTTCATAAATGTGACTGGTCCCTGCACAAGTGAGCTGGGAGGCCCTGGGCACACATACACATTGTCATTGCCATGTAAAAATTATGCAAATCTGTTGGAAAATGTCTTAGAACACATAAAACAAGCAAGTAGGTTTTGGTTTATGAACTATTTGGCATTATTCACTAATTTGTATTTATTTTCTGTCTTATATTTTAATTAGCAGAACTCATTGAAGTATTTCTAGTACAAGCAGTCTTTTTATTTTGCCCGTGTGGCCTATGGGATCTTAGTTCCTCGACCAGGGATTGAACACATGACCCCTGAAGTAGAAGCAGAGTATTAACCTCTGGACCATCAGGGAAGTCCCAAGAAGTCTTTTAAGTCAGTAGGATTATAATCCTTGTAAGGCCTTTGTAGGTAGCAATTATGTGAATGAAACTTAATTTTCTTTTTAAAACTCATCCTAAAGAAATATGTTGTCAGCCAAAGGCATGCCACTGCTGTGAAAATAATGGGCACTGCTATTCTAATAATGAGGTGTGGGGCAGGGAAATGAGCTCACATCTGGAGAGCTTTTGACACTGGACACTTAGGGAAAGAGCAGCTAGAACAATACACTGAGCCAAGATGGCACTCCCACCCATGAGAGCTGGATCTCTCCTGCACCCACAGTTTGCTGCTCACCCTTTCAGTTGTTGCGCCCTAATTGTTTCCCCACAAGGAACCTTGTAAATATCATTGCTCTATAGGGTGAAAACTAAGGTTGAGAAGTTAAGTGGTTTATTAAAGGTCATGTGTGAAGTAAATGAAGATGGTAGGAGCTTCCTTTTCACCTTTCTTGTGTGTGGGAAAACTGAAACGCTAAAGGTCAGTGATTGTTTCAAGTCAGCATCATCCCCTTCCACACTTTGTCTTGCACCTTCCATGTTTATGTCTTCTCCCCTTGGTTGAGCTCTTCATCCTCTTCTCATTCTCTGAGCAATCATGAGGAATCTCACTGATGCCTAAATCTTCAATTACAGTGTTTATGCTAATGTTTCCAAAGTATGTTTTTCTAGCCCAGGAATTCCCTGCTAAGTGCCAGCTCCTATTGCTCTGGTTGTCTAATAGAGATCTCTCAGGGCCTATAGCTGAAATAGAGACCATCCTTTCCCCAGTAAATGGCCTCACCACTCACCCAGAATGCTCCTCCAGAAGCCTGGACTACTCCCACACGACCTACTCTGCATTCTCTGAAGTCCTGTTGACTCTTACTCCTCCAAGTTTCTGGAACTCACCTCTCTCAGGTCTCCAACCTGTGTGCTTGCCTCAGTCCAGGCCATTCTTCCTGTGGACAGCCCTCTTTCTTCTGCCTGTGTGCTCTCTCAAGGCCCTAACCCAAGCTGTCACTTCCTTGTTTGAAATCTATGAATGGACCTAAAAATTCCACTCAGCCTTAGCTAAGTTCAGAGTGCCCATTGGAGCCCTGTCCACTCTTTAGGTGGTGCGGCTGTCCCGTCCTAAGCTTTTCTGACTCTATACACCGTTGCCCTAAGCAGTGCTGCATCTAAGAGCGAGGTAGCTGAGATCACACATGTCTAAGTATGTTTCATCTCATGAGAATTAACTGATTACAAGTTTTGGAGCCTGGCTCGTCAGCAGTAAGTTAGTAAAGAGGGCCTTTGAATGGCTAGTTCTCTTTGTCTTTCTTCCTTACCAGTGATCACAGTTCTGGGTAAGGTTTCACATTTTGGAAATCACAAAGGGTTGGAGGGAAAGATATTGAAGATTGTGAATTTTGAACAGAGTAGGCAGCATTGCTAAGAGGCAGCCAGGACATGCCTGCCAGAGCCGTGTCTTTCTAAAGGGCCCCTACTGTGCTGTGCACTGTGTCATCCTTGTTGTTGAGCAGAACAGCCTTGGGAGCAGCCCTACTATGAGGCTCCAGGCTCTAGGAGGAAGAGTGTGTGTGAGCAGTTGTGTGTATGTGCTTAGGGTGGAGGAGAGGGAGCACAGTGATACCAGTGGAATTGGGGTGGGAGGCTTCTTTTGTGGTGATGAATGACTCAAGTAGTCATGTTGTGTGTGTGTTTGGGGTCGGGGGTGGAGCTGTTGGGGTTGAGAACAGGGAGTAGGGGCACCTAGTAGAGCTGAGGGGAACCCCAGTTTGTCTCATTGGTTTTGTTAAGGGAAATATTTAAACCAAAACCCCAGTATTTAGGCCTAGATCTGTAATCTGGATATTATGTTTTGCAGTTGATGAATCAGCACTTACAGCCAGGCCTCGTACCCTCGTCTTAGGGTCTGTGTCATTGGTAAACAGCCTCTGGCTCCCCAGGCTCATCTTTTATTTCCTTCACTTTGAAAGCAAGCCAGCCTCTTACGAAGATTTTCCACTGGTGGGAAAGCTGTCAGTCAATGTGTTCCTGACCGCTCCTCCCAAGTGGTGCAAAAGCAGAAATGAAAATATATCCCCATTAAATTTTGCTAGGTGGTGGAACTAGTTGCTAGGAACTAGGGGCATTAAAAAATTTTCCTTTTAACCTCTCGTTTTTGCAAAACAATTTCCTGAATTCATTAGTGGTATAACAGATGAACTTTGGTTCCTTTCCAGCAATACCTCCTGGTAGTATAATAACATATACTAAGAATGAGGTTATGAGATATAGTATGAGATACAGTTAACTGCTGCACCTATTTTGTCACTCCCTGAATGATTCCAAGTTTAATTCCTTGTAGGAAGGTTGACAGTTGTAATCATGTTGTCAGTCATTTGCCCTTTTTGCTGTAGCACCAACTTGATGTCCAGAGACAAAGCTCCACCCCGACTGACTAATGTGAGGCACAGGTCTTGGTTGCATGTCTTTCCTAAAATGTCAGTACTCATCAGCAGTTTGCAGCCAGTACTGTGTATATTTGTTTCTTTGGGTTCAAGAGGACAGTCTAGGAAGTCTTGGGTCTTGTCTCCACAGTGTTTAGTATGGTCAAGTTTCTGAGTTTGGTATGGTCGACACTGGGAGGTCTCCTGCGAGAGTGTCTCCACCGGCTGCCTTATCATTTTCTTCTATGAGTAAATCCCCATCAGCCGTCTGGTGCATTCAGACTCCATGACCTGAGGTCTCCCTCGGTTTTTGGAGGTGATGTAATGTGGTAGGAAAAAGGCAGCTTTGGACCCAGACATTCCTGAGTTTTAAACTGATTCCAGCATTATGTTTGGGGGCATGTCGCTTAGCTATCCTGGACTTTATTTGTAGCATAGGGAAACTCTTGTGTATCTGGAAGGGTGTGAGCTTAGCAGTCCCGTGGAATGTGGAGATCTGCCAGGTAAGCGACATCTGAAAATGCCTGATGTCCTTGATATGTCATTTGTCTATCAGGGAAGCCATTCAGTTTAAGGAGGGAATGAAAATATTTGCCACCGTATTCCTAGAAACAGTGTGAAGACAACAGCCTTCGAAGGCCCTTTATGCTTCTTGTGGGGAAAGGCATTTTGTGCAGAGCTTTTGAAATCAGCTAAACTCTCTCCTTGCTCATACTTACGTTCCATCACTCAGTTGTGTCTGATTCTTTGCGACCCCGTGGACTGTAGCCCACCAGGCTCCTTGTCCATGCGATTTCCCAGGCAAGAATACTGGAGTGGGTTGCCATTTCCTTCTCCAGGGGATCTTCCTGACCCAGGAATTGAACCTGAGTCTCCTGCTTGGCAGATGGATTCTTTAATACTGACCCTTCAGGGAAGCCCAACCTCTATCCTTGCTGTTTCTAAATCCAGAAGTTGCTAGTATTTGTCCATTTCATCTGGTTCTTAAATGGCCCAACTTATCCATGCAATGCATGTTGAAAACTAGCTGAAGGCACAGCCCTCAACTGCAGTGAGTTCTCCTATGGCAGTCCTTGCCATGTCACTGGTCTCTGATCTGGCTCCCAGTTCTCTCCCTCTACCTCTCCACCCTTGTTTAGTTCAGCACCCACTTTGTGTTGCCCTCCTGCTCCAACTTCCGTTCGCTCCTTCGCTGTGTTTCCCTTTCCCTTCCTTCTGTTCTAAAGGGAAACCAGGCCCTCCTTCTCCACCTCATGGACCCCTCCCCATTCAGAGTTTCCCCTGGGAGGAAGGTACAACACATCCTTTCATTTATTTTTGTGTGTGGGTGGGAAAAATTGACCTTTGAGATATGGAAAGTGGTCAGAAACTGATTTAGCATAGAACACATCTTGTACTATTTCAGCCCTCTAGGAAATTTATGGGTAATTTGCCAACCAAACCGAAGTGCTCAGTGTTTACACAGAAGAACCTTTCCCTTTGATTCCCTGATGCTGTTTCTTCCTCTGGGAACACCCTCTCTCCTTGTCTTTCTGTTCTCATTTCATACACAGCCTCCTCAAGAAGCCTGTCACAAAACAATGTGATCTCTGACTTTCAAACTTCATAATTAAAAATTGCTATATTTATTATGAAAATAAAACAAATGTATTCTAATCATGGAATAATTTTAAAGTAGAGAAATACATGAAAAAACAAAATCATATCTGTCATTACACCAAGTCAGGAGCTATTTACATCGAATGCTGTTTTTCTTCTGGCCATTTTCTTTGCATCCTTCATAAAATGGTCATAACATACATAAATGTTGTATTCTCCTGTCGTAAGTACTTCTATTCCATTTTACATTTCCTTTAAACATTGTAGAAGCTGTATGATATTTTATGATGTGGCTCCTAATTGGCTGATCCATTCTCCTGATGTTGAATATCTAGCTTCTTCTCCATCTTTCTATGTTTTAAGAATCCTAAGATAAGCATCTTTGTGCATTTTGGATTAAAAAAAATAGATTTCTAGAAATGCAATAACCAGATAAGAGCTTATTGACAGATTTAAAAGTATCTGCTATATCTTACCAAACTGACTTTCAGAAAGTTTCCTTTCTAAAACAAATTTATACTCCCAAATTTATACATTCAGTAGTGTATGTGACTACAGGGTCACGTATTATATGTTTGCTATTTGAACAAAAATGTATTTTCCCCATGTTATGAGACTTGGAGGATTAAGACTGTGGCACATGTGTGCATTTACTGGGTATTGCAGATGTCCTTTCTTGGAGGTCGGTTGACAGTCCACCCCTTGGTCCAGCTTTCACGCCAGGTAGATCCACCTCTCACTTGGTGTTGGGTTGGAATGTCGCTCCAGATGGCTGAGCCTTCGCAGTGATAGGAAGTGGGATTCTGCCAGGAGCTTTTGGTCTAGTGCTGTGCCCCCCGCCAGCGTGGTGTTTTCTGGTGTCCTCCTTCATTCCGCTTGGCTGTTCTGGGCCCTTGACTCCAGCCCTGTGGTCCTCAGAGGTGTGGGCTCTGGGAGCATCCTGGAAAGCAGCCAGTTTTGATATGGATGACCCAGACACTGCTTCCCTGGTCTGAGGAGTCTGTCCCTGCAGTTACCCTGATGGAAGTGGGTGAAAATGAGAATTGTCCTGATTTGAGAGCACCATTTTTTTTTTCCTTCAGAAAGAATGGGAGTAGAGGCTTTTATTTATTTATTTTTTAAATTATTTTTATTTTTTAGTTTGTTTTGCTTTACAATACTATATTCGTTTTGCTATACATTGACATGAATCAGCCACGAGTGTACATGAACTCCCAATCCCGACCCCACCTCCCCTCTCCCGCCCCACACCCTCTCTCTGGATTATCCCCGTGCATCAGTCCCAAGCATCCTGCATCCTGCATCAAACCTGGACTGGCGATTCGTTTCACTTATGATATCACACATGTTACACTGCCACTCTGCCAACCCATCCCACCCTCTCCCTCTCCCACAGAGTCCAAAAGGCCGTTCTATACATCTGTGTCTCTTTTGCTGTCTTGCGTACAGGTTTATCATTACCATCATTCTAAATTCCATATATATGTGTAAGTATACTGTATTGGTGTTTTTCTTTCTGGCTTACTTCACTCTGTATAATCGGCTCCAGCGTCATCCACCTCATTAGAACTGATTCAAATGTATTCTTTTTAATAGCTGAGTAATACTCCATTGTGTATATGTACCACAGCTTTCTTATCCATTCATCTGCTGATGGACATCTAGGTTGCTTCCATGTCCTGGCTATTATAAACAGTGCCGCAATGAACATTGGGGTACACGTGTCTCTTTCAATTCTGGTTTCCTTGGTGTGTATGCCCAGCAGTGGGATCGCTGGATCATAAGGCAGTTCTATTTGCAATTTTTTAAGGAATCTCCACACTGTTCTCCATAGTGGCTGTACTAATTTGCATTCCCACCAACAGTGTAAGAGGGTTCCCTTTTCTCCACACCCTCTCCAGCATTTATTGCTTGTTGACTTTTGGATCGCAGCCATTCTGACTGGTGTGAAATGGTACCTCATTGTGGTTTTGATTTGCATTTCTCTGATAATGAGTGATGTTGAGCATCTTTTCATGTGTTTGTTAGCCATTCGTATGTCTTCTTTGGAGAAATGTCTATTTAGTTCTTTGGCCCATTTTTTGATTGGGTCATTTATTTTTCTGGAGTTGAGCTGCATAAGCTGCTTGTATATTTTTGAGATTAGTTGTTTGTCAGTTGCTTCATTTGCTATTATTTTCTCCCATTCAGAAGGCTGTCTTTTCACCTTGCTTATAGTTTCCTTTGTTGTGCAGAAGCTTTAATTTTAATAGATCCCATTTGTTTATTTTTGCTTTTATTTCCAGTATTCTGGGAGGTGGATCATAGAGGATCCTGCTGTGATGTATGTCAGAGAGTATTTTGCCTATTTTCTCCTCTAGGAGTTTTATAGTTTCTTGTCTTACGTTTAGATCTTTAATCTATTTTGAGTTTATTTTTGTGTATGGTGTTAGAAAGTGATCTAGTTTCATTCTTTTACAAGTGGTTGACCAGTTTTCCCAGCACCACTTGTTAAAGAGATTGTCTTTAATCCATTGTATATTCTTGCCTCCTTTGTCAAAGATAAGATGTCCATAGGTGTGTGGATTTATCTCTGGGCTTTCTATTTTGTTCCATTGATCTATATTTCTGTCTTTGTACCAGTACCATACTGTCTTGATGATTGTGGCTTTGTAGTAGAGCCCGAAGTCAGGCAGGTTGATTCCTCCAGTTCCATTCTTCTTTCTCAAGATGGCTTTGGCTATTTGAAGTTTTTTGTGTTTCCATACAAATTGTGAAATTATTTGCTCTAGCTCTGTGAAAAATACCGCTGGTAGCTTGATAGTAATTTCATTGAATCTGTAGATTGCTTTGGGTAGTATACTCATTTTCGGAGGCTTTTAAATATATAGGATTTATTTTTTTTTTTAAGGGAGGATTTCTTTTAGAACAATCTTGTACTCTCTTGTCTGGAAAGAAGCAAAGTGTTCTTCATATAGTGGGATGTGTGTCTGTTTAGAATGTAGTGTTTGGATTAAAGGAAGTAGATAAAGCCTTGCATGCATAGGCAGATGCCCCCTCATTTTGTTTATTGAGCACAGAGCATTAGCCAGTGCAGCCCTGCTCCTTCCAGCCACCCCGGGGGAGACTGTGAAGGTTGAACAGATTATTTCATAGAGTGGGAAACATGAAAAGATCTCTAAGAACATAGATCTCTGGTTCTGTCCCAATTGCAAAAATGATGTTTGAGGGTCACTGCCTTCCTTAGTTTCTGTCAGGTTGTGTCACAGATTGGAGGATTTTGGTAGAAATTAACCATATTATCAAGTCTATGTTCCATGAAGTATGGATACCTGACCTGGGGGCCACTTGCCCTGAGGGAAGGGCAAATGGTAAAAGGACTTGAGCCCTTGCTAACCTTTTTTTCCCGTGACTGTCTTAAAAAATGGGCCTTTGCTTTAAGAGCCTGGGTATTTTTTTTTTCTTTTTTATAGTGAAAACTTTTATTATATTTGGAATTAACCAGCTGGACTCAGTTTGCTGCTGCTGCTAAGGCGCTTCAGTTGTGTCCGACTCTGTGCGACCCCATAGACAGCAGCCCACCAGGCTCCCCCATCCCTGGGATTCTCCAGGCAAGAACACTGGAGTGAGTTGCCATTTCCTTCTCCAATGCCTGAAAGTGAAAAGTGAAAGTGAAGTCGCTCAGTCGTGTCTGTCTCTTAGTGACCCCATGGGCTGCAGCCTACCAGGCTCCTCCACCCATGGGATTTTCCAGGCAAGAGTACTGGAGTGGGTTGCCATTGCCTTCTCAGTTTAGCTGATCCTAATTTTGTTGGCGACATCCAAAGCATCGTGGTCAAGAGCCACTCGAACATATGCCTTCTTCTCTCCATCAGGCCTGATTCCAATTTTCACTTTGGCCATGTCAGTGTCACAGAGCTTCTTCATAGCCTGTTTAATTTGGTCTAGACATCCACAATGGATACCAGTGTGGTGTTGTCTTCTGTTTTCTTCATGGCTGCCTCAGTGCTGAGCAGGAATTTGATGGTGGCATAGTGGTCAAGTTTGTTTCTCCTAGGGGCGCTCCTCTGAGGATGTTGGGGCTGCCTCCCGAGCCACGGTGTTTCAGGCTGCTGGAAGGTTGATAACATCTGGATCTTTGTGTGTGTGTGTGGCTGTGGATGCCTTTCAACACTGCTTTCTTGGCCTTCAAAGCCTTTGCTTTGGCTTTAGGAGGGTCATGGATTTCCCTTGTCACATTCAGCAACATCTTTGTGAAAAGAAACCTGGATATTTTTAATGCTTGGGAATGGCTTATGGTGAACTAGTCTTATCCCTCGCCTATCTCCAGCTGAGCTATTTCAAATCCTAAAAGATGATCCTGTGAAAGTGCTGAAATCAATATGCCAGCAAATTTGGAAAACTCAGCAGTGGCCACAGGGCTGGAAAAGATCAGTTTTCATTGCAATTGCAAACAAAGGCAATGCCAAGGAATGCTCAAACTACCACACAATTGCACTCATCTCACACGCTAGCAAATACTCAAAATTTTCCAAGCTAGGCTTCAACAGTATGTGAACCAAGAACTTCCAGATGTTCAAACTGGATTTAGAAAAGGCAGAGGAGCCAGAGATCAAATTGCCAACATCTGTTGGATCATAGTGAAAGGCTGCTGCTGTGAGCCATGTGCTGTACCAGGATTTGTGACCCCCCAGAGAGGATTTTGATCCAGGGCCAGAGACCAGGCTTGACTAATGGAGCTTTATATGTGACAGAACTTTATTAAAGTATGAGAGAGATAGAGAAAACTTCTGATGTAGACATCAGAAGAAAGCAGAAAGAATGCCCACTTGATAGTTTTTAGCAAGGTGTTTTATGTCTTTTAGCAAGCTTATTAATCAGATAAGAGAGACCTCAGGGTTGAGGGAGTTTCACCAGGCCCCTTTCCCACAATATGCATTTTTGAGAGGATGGCATGAGGTGTGTCATCCCCCGGCGATAAAGCAACTGTAATGAATACTGACTGGTTTGTTGAGCCGTTATCAACCCAAGGTTTGAGAAAAGAAAATAGTTAGTCTTAGGGGGAACCATTTGGAAGAAAGACAGATTCCAAAGCAAATACATAGTTTCATTAACATAGCTTAAGAAAAACATTTCCTTAAGGAAAACACACTGGTTAGTTCAAGTCAGAACCAGGTGTCCTCAACACAGAATTAAAAGAAGACTCTTAATTTTGTGTAGAGAAGGAAAATTCTGCCACTTGCAGTTTATTTCCTCCTGCAGCTTGGGGACCTTTGCCCTTTCTACCTGTTACCCTCTCAATAGAAAAAGCAAGAGAATTCCAGAAAAACATCTACTCTGCTTCATCTTTACCTGCTTCAAAGGTAAAGCCTTTGACTGGGTGGATCACAACAAACTGTGGAAAATACTTGAAGAGATGGGAACACCAGACCCCCTTACCTGCCTTCTGAGAAATCTGTATGCAGGTCAAGAAGCAACAATTAGAACTGGACATGGGACAATGGACTGGTGCCCAAGTGAGAAACGAGTATGTCAAGGCTGTATATTGTCACCCTGCCTATTTAACTTATATGCAGAGTACATCATGAGAAATGCTGGGCTGGAGAAAACACAAGCTGGAATCAAGATTGCCCGGAGAAATATCAATAACCTCAGATATGCAGATGATACCACCCTTATGGTGAAGATGAAGAGGAACTAAAGAGCTTCTTGGTGAAAGTGGAGAGTGACAAAGCTGGCTAAAGCCCAACATTCAAAAAACAAAGATCATGGCATCTGGTCCCATCACTTCATGGCAAATAGATGGGGAAACAGTGGAAACAGAGAGAGACTTTATTTTCTTGGGCTCCAAAATCACTGCAGATGGTGACTGCAGCCATGAAATTAAAAGGTGCTTGCTCCTTGGGGGGGTGGGGGGAGAACTATGACAAACCTAGACAGTGTATTAAAAAGGAGAGACATTACTTTGCCGACAAAGGTCCATCTAGTCAAGGCTATGGTTTTTCCAGTAGTCATGTATTGATGTGAGAGTTGGGTATAAAGAAAGCTGAGCACTGAAGAATTGATGCTTTTGAACTGTGGTGCTGGAGAAGACTCTTGAGAGTCCCTTACACTGCAAGCAGAGCCAACCAGTCCATCCTAAAAGAAATCAGTCCTGAATATTCATTGGAAGGACTGATGCTGAAGTTGAAGCCGTAATACTTGAGCCACCTGATGCAAAGAACTGATTTATTGGAAAAGACCCCGATGCTGGGAAAGATTAAAGGTAGGAGGAGAAGGGGACGACAGAGGATGAGGTGGTTGGATGGCATCACCAACTTGATGGGCATGAGTTTGAGCAAGCTCCGGGAGCTGGTGAGGGCAGGGAGGCCTGGCATGCTGCAGTCCATGAGTCTCAAAGAGTTGGACACGACTGAGGAACTGAACTGAACTCCTCTCTCTTGTATCGAGCCTTTAGGAAATTTAAGGTCCATTTGGAGCACTTGGTCTCCGACTGCCTGAACTATCCTTAGTGTGCTGGCAAACCTCTCAGATGTGCTTTCTTTCTGTCAGGCAGACCCATGGAATCCACTTCCAGTTCCTACAAGGCCCTGTGTCTCCAGGTGGCCAGCTCCATTCTTGTCACTCCAGGCTCATTCAAGACATAAATGATGATAAAACAAGATGCCTCCATCTCCCTCCTAAGATTGTAGACTTTGCTGATTATTCTGAGATGCTGGTTTTTCGTTATACTGTAATACGTATTTCAGAACCCATAATATTTGCCAGCTTTTCCCTCATATCTTGTTTACTCCCAGCTTCACCTCGTCCTAAGTAATGAGAAGGAAGGTGGTGATCCAGAACAGTCTCATCACATGACAGACAAGTCAGTGGCGGCAGGAGGAGGGAGAGAGTAGGTACCACTCAAGGCCTAGTTAATTGTTGATAGGCCTTTGGGCTTTTTCGCAAAAGGCTGAAAAATCTTGCTTTTTCTGTAAAGTTTCTTTGTCATAAAACTACTGTGGGCCAAACAAAACCCATACATGGGTGCTAGTTGGAGATAACTGTTCTCAACTCAGCTTCCAGTAAGGGCTTGAATGATTGGTATACTTAGTTCCACGTGTTTAGAGGTCACTAAGGGAATTTTCCTGCTGTTTCTCAAGTTTACATGGTTCTGTAACTCCCAAGAAGCTGGCAGGATTTATCAGGATGCAGAGACTTAAGTTTAAATGATTGATCCCTGTATTTAAATGTCATAGAAGATAAAGACTTCAGTATAAAAGTAGTGAAAATGTCCTGCCTCAGTTCTCCATGTGGCATCACAGTTAGAACCTCAGAGGCACCTGGGCACCCCTCTCCTCTTCTTGTCTTGAGGGGAAGGGGGTGACCATGGTCCATTGGATCTATTTGTGAAATCCCTGGAGTCTCTTTTGTCTTCCTCCCTAGCATCAGAGCTGGGGCAGGATTTGACCTGGATGTTAATAGGCATTAACTGAGAGGATTGAAATGATACCCAATGCACCAATATCCAGCTCTGCTCCCTACAGCTGTGACCTGGGGCTGAATCTGGGTCAGAGGAATTAAGAATTGTTCAGCCTTCTGCCACACTGAGCACTTGGCGCAATGTGGGTCAGAGCTGGCCCTCCACTTCCTCTGTGCGCATGTGTGGATTCACTCATCTGCACCCCAAGACCTGCCCATCAGCCACGTCCTAGAAGCTTCCTCTCCACCTCTTAACAGAGGCCGGAATCCTCGGGGCCAGGCTGAGGGCTGGTCACCCCACTGCAGCGCTTCCCCACCCCTGCTGCCTCTGCTCCTTGTGGTTGAAAGCCGGGAGCCTTAATTCAGGTTTTGTTGTCATTGTGGTTGTTTATTTGTTTTGCACAGTATATTTCTATGTTTTTAATCAGTCTTTAGGAAAATTTTAGATTTATAGAAAAGTTGTGAAGCTAATATAATATTCCTGTATACTGCTTACCCATTTTCCACTGATTTAACATCTGATAATGCCTCACTATATTTGCTGAATAAAAATAAGCCTACATTGATAGTGTTACTATTAATTAATTAACATCTGATATTACCTCACTATGTTTGCTAAAGGAAAGCAAACCTACATCGATAATGTTGGTATTAATTAAACTTATGGCTTTATGTGAATTTCACTAGTTTTCCTGCTGGGTCTTCTCCTGTTCCAGGACTCCATGTTGAATTTAGGATTTAGTGTTCAGTGTTGCCCCAGTTTCCTGCCTGCTTTTCCCTTTTCTTTACACGTTCTGTTTGTATAACCATTCTCAACCTGGTGACTTCCCCAGGAGAGATTATGTGCTCATTTGCAGGCTAATTTTGAAATACAAGAGCTTTAATCCCCACCTCATGATAGAGCTGTCAGCTTGGAAGGTGTACAGCTAACACAGACGTGGTGGGGGCTTCTCAGCGCCTTTGAAGCAGAGCAGGAGCAGGTGCTGCTCGGGCACAGCTCTGCGACCCCACACTCTGTCGGTGTATAACCAGCATGGCCCATGAGCTGGGACTCCAGCTGCAGTCGCGTCTGCTTTGTTTTCCCATTCACACCAAGGTGTCATTATACCTGTGTTGATCTCTAGGTGAAGTCAGCTGTGCCCATCCAGCCAGAAAGTGGGAGTGGGAAAAGACACCCTGTGGCCTGAGCTAAGGAGCACTGGCTGTGTTGAGGCTGGGGGACACAGGAGAGGCCGTGGCCAGGCACGGACGGGCAGGCTTCGCCACCAGAGCACCAGGTTCCTCACCCGGTCTCGGCTAGTACCTTCTTTGGAAGAAGTATGTATGTATGTAGCTGTATGTAGCAGGTTTATTATTTTTTGTTTCTAAGAAACTAACATGCATATCAGCGGAAAAGTTCAATAGTACCAGAGTTTAAAACTAATTACAGCCCCCTCATGCTTCTGCAATTGCTGTCTGAAGGGCAATGAGCTTCAACTTTTTAAGCTGGTTCTCTTAATGTTTGCCTCCAAAGTTAAACATAATGCGCATATACTTTTAGCTCTAGACTCGAGACTCCTAGCAGTGTTGGACATTAGTCTTCAGGCTCTTTCCCTCTGGCATCTCAGTGTATTTGGTTATAGCAGTAGACATACGAGGTACTGATATTTCGCATCTCTTATTGTACAGCTTTTTTGTTTTTCCTTGAGTTCAAAACAGCCTCATGTTTTCATTAACTTAGTTTATCTAGAATGTATGGTTGCACTCCCGAGGTCTCCACCAGCTCTGTAGAAATCCTCAACAGCGTCTTTCAGAGGTTAGCATCAGATGACTTTTGTCAGTCCCAGTTCCCCTCTGGGGAGATCTTCCCTGGAACTCTGAATTCTCTTTCATGCCAACCACACTGTGTCCTCCTTGGGAAGAACATGCCAATATGAGAAAGATAATTGTTTTCTAAATTGTTTTCCATTGGATGGATCCTGGGTGTTATGGCTAATACTGTTTCTCTCTCCCTTGGCTTTGAAAGGTTGTTGCTGAACAAAAAGACGCCAGGATTCTTGGCCTCTGGAGGAGAAGAATTCAATCCGGGGCCAGAGATGAGGCTTGATCACTCAGAGCTTTTGTGAAATAAAGTTTTATTAAAGGATAAAGGAGATAGAGAAAGCTTCTGACATATTCATCAGAAGGAGGCAGAAAGAGTACTCGCCTGCTAGTCTTCAGCGGGATGTTATATAGTCACTAGCAGTTTGTTCAGAGAAGGCGATGGCACGCCACTGCAGTACTCTTGTCTGGAAAATCTCACGGACGGAGGAGCCTGGTGGGCTGCAGTCCATGGGGTCACGAAGAGTCGGACACGACCGAGCGTCTTCACTTTCACTTTTCACTTTCATGCATTGGAGAAGGAAATGGCAACCCACTCCAGTGTTCTTGCCTGGAGAATCCCAGGGACGGGGGAGCCTGGTGGGCTGCCATCTATGGGGTCACACAGAGTCGAACACGACTGAAGCAACTTAGCAGCAGCAGCAGCAGCAGCAGCAGCAGTTTTTTAATGAAAGGAAGGAATGTCTTAAAACTCAGAATGGCACCAGGCCCCTCACTCATAAGATGCATTTTGGGATAATCTTGGCACCGGATGATTCATCTCAGGCCATAAAATGATTAACTTGAATCTTATAGAAGGGCGGATTACCATACAAATAGTTCATTTGCATAGATTAGGGAAACAATGTTTGAGTATAACATACTGTTTTGTCAAGTAGGTTCTGAGCCATTAGGCGGAACCAACTTGAAGACAGAGTCTGGGGTAAATGCATAGTACATTATCATCTGCTGCTGCTAAGTCGCTTCAGTCGTGTCCGACTCTGTGCGATCCCCATAGACGGCAGCCCACCAGGCTCCCCCGTCCCTGGGATTCTCCAGGCAAGAACACTGGAGTGGGTTGCCATTTCCTTCTCCAGTGCATGAAAGTGAAAAGTGAAAGTGAAAGTGAAGTTGCTCAGTCGTGTTGACTCTTAGTGACCCCATGGACTGCAGCCTACCAGGCTCCTCCGTCCATGGGATTTTCCAGGCAAGAGTGCTGGAGTGGGGTGCCATTGCCTTCTCCAACATTACCATAGCTTAAGATAGCTTAAGATAAATATTTCCATAAGAAAAATGCACTGGTTAACTCAAGGTTTGAGAATAGTTAACTTCAGATGAAACCAGGTGTCATTATGGCAACAGTTTTTTAAGAGAAACCTCTTTTTAAAGTATACAAATTATACAAACAAAGTATACAACGTTTGTATAGTTTGTTTTGTCCTGCCTCTTAAGAGGGATATAAGTGTCTGACACTTGCAGGCTATTTCCTCTTTTTGGAGACCCCTGGCCTTCCTGCCTGTTACCCTCTCAGCTTCTGGAAGCTGGGGGGCCTATCTCCTTTCCCCACCTGCCACACTGCCGCAAACGACCAACACTGTTATTTCGTGTATGTATTTCACTCCAGTTTCATCATATTTTCCTCTTCCTGTTCCCTTTTTTACTCAGCTGTCATTTTTTAAATATGTATCTTAGAAATGAACATAAATGAATACATGCTTGTTTTTCTTATATTTTTAAAGAAATTTTTATTGAGATATAATTCACATATCATACACTTTGCCTGCTTATATATATAATTCAATATATTCTAGTATATTCACAGGGTTGTGCAACTATCATTGTGATCTAATTTTAGAATATTTTTTGCCTCCTGAAAAAACCTCCATAACTCATTAACAGTCAGTCACTCCCCATTCTGCCCCATCCTATTGCCAGCCCTGAGCAACTGCTAATCTACTTTCTGTCTCTCTAAATTTGCTTATTATGGACATGTTGTATAAATGGAGTCATACAATATGTGGTCTACCATGACTGGCTTTTTCCCTGTTACAGCATGTATTAGTACTTCTTTCCTTTTTTATCGGGCTTCCCTGGTGCCCAGGAATAGATCAGAGTATTTATTCAACAGTTGATGTGCTTCTGACTTGCTTCCACTTTTTTGCTATTATAATAATCCTGTTGTGAATATTTGTATACAAGTATTTTTTTTATGTGGATGTATGTTTTAATCTCTGTTAAATATATACCTGGGAATGAAACTGCTGAGTCATATGCTATTTAGCCTTTTGAAATCAGCCAGACTTTTTCAAAGTCTGCAAATGGCTGCACCATTTTATATTCTCAGAAGCAAATCCTTGTAATTGTGTCTTTTTTTTTTTTTAACTTGTAGTTATCCTAGTGAGTGTAAAGTGGTGTCTCATTGTGATTTTCACTTGCATTTCCTTAATGACTAATGATGTTGAGCATCTTTTTATGTGCTTATTGGCCATCTGTATATCTTCTTTGGAGAAATATCTGTTCAAATAGTTGCCCATTTAAAGAATAGTTTTATTGAGTTATGATCGACATACATGCAGTTCACCCATCTAAAGTGGACAAATCAGTGCTTTTAAACAATCACAGAGTTGTCCAAGTATTGCCACAGTAAGTCTGAGAACTTAGACTAGTTCTTATCACCCCAAAAAGAAACCCTGTAGCCATTAACAGTTATTCCTTTGTCCATTTTTAATGAGTTGTCTTTTTGTTGTTGAGTTCCAAGACTTCCTTATACAAGTTGCTTATCAACTGTCGGACTGGCAAATATTTTCTCCCATTCTGTGAGTTGTGTTTTTATTTTCTTGATGGTGTTGTTTTCAGCAAAACAGTTTACAATTTTGATGTGGTCCAGTTTATTTTACCTTTTTCTTTTGATACATTTATTTTTGGTGTCTTTGACTTGTTTTTAATTGGTGTTTACTTCTGTAGTCTCCTCAGATTTTTTTGAGATCAAAGTAATTAATAAAAATAAAGAAGAAGGTTGTGTGGCAGTGGCATGAACTTTGTCCACGTGCATCTCGGCAGGGAAATCAGTAATGAGTTTTTAATGTTGAAGCCTCAGTAGAGTCAGGGATCTTTCCAGTGTCTAGAGGGATCAGTTGCCTTCAGCTAGGCTTCCCTAAATCTTTCTTTCAGCCTCTCTCTCAGGTTGGTGGGGGCTGAGCAGCAGGTAGAAACTGGAGGAAACTTGATGAACCTCTGACACAGTATCCGGGACTGTCCCCTTCACTCACTCCTGCCGGGGTTGGGGGGAGCTGTCTGAAGAGCACAGACTGAGATCCTCCTGCAGACAGCTCTGAACCACTTACAAGATGGACGAGAAGTTCATTTATCTTATGAGCTCAGAAGAAATGGGTTGGCTACCAGGTATTTAGCCACATGTGCACCGTTATTTCTGTGAGAAAACAGGCCCTAGATTCTAAATCATCAGTTCAGAAATAGACTTTTGAAAAGTGCTCTGTTTCTAAGTTGATTCTACCTGTGCTCGTTCATCGGTGTTCTTTTCCGTAGCTGTTCCACCCATGGGGGCTGTGTGTGTGCAGTTTTATGTCCATTTTTTTTGTCTGCCTATGAGCATTACTATCCTAAGATCCCGGCTGTAAGGCAGCATGCCCAGGGTGGCGAGCCCCCTTCAGACCCCACAGCCCGTCAAGGGAGAATATGAGCTCGGCCAGAGGCTGGTCTGAGTGACTGTAACCCTTTCTCATGAAGAGCTGATTATCCAAGTGTAAATTAGAGCCCTTTTTTTCTCTTCCTTCCAAACTCGCATTTGGTTGTTTCATGGCTCATTAGTTTTGTTTTAAGGATGGGCAGGGAAACATGAATAGGGAGAAACTGGAGCTTTTTAAAAAGTGGTGGATATCAACTGAAATGGCATTGTTAATTTATCTAGGGATTTTATCTGTTTTGATCTTGTTCCATGTTTTCATAGAGAATTGATATGATGGTTTTTTAAAACAAAATGAATGCATACATATGGTTAAAAAGGAGTGTGAAACTGAACATGATGGCCTCTCCCCCTCCCTATTGCCTTCCCAACTCTAGACTCTCTGCAGAGGTAGCTACTGTTAAATTTATTTTGCTTCCCTCTCAATTTTTAAACTATTTATATATTAGATACTTTGTTAAAAGTGCACAGATGGTATCATATTATACACAGTCTTGTGCATCTTATTTTTCTTTTTTCATAAGAGGTATTTGTTGAAACTGTTTCCATGTTGGCATGCACAGACCTGCACCCCTCTTGGAACTGCAGAATATTCCTTTATATGAATGGTTGTGACTCTTAATCTGCTCTCTTGATAGTCATTTAGGTAGTTTCTCACTTTTTGCTAATACAGTGCCCCATGAAACTCTTGGGCAAGTGTCTATTTTTGCAAGTTTGCATTAATGGATTATTATATTTGCCCTTAAACTATAAAAGGTCCTGGTTTCCAGTGATTCTTAACTGGGCTATGGAATCATGAGGCTTTGGCTTGTAGACTGATTTGTTGTATATGGTTTGGGTGCAGTCTGATAGGAGAGACTAGAATTCAGATTTTATTTTTGAGAAGATACCTGAGCATTAAGTTTAAAAAGGACCAAAGCATTATTGTCTGTTTTGGAGTGCTCAAACATTTATGCTTACATTTTGTGTCTTTGTAATGCTTTGGAGGCTGAAGGACCTTGATTAACTTTGCCTGGATTTGGAGATGGACTGGAGGGAATAGCTTGGTTAGAGAACACAGTCCCAAGCCGGGGAGTAGGGGCAGAACTGGTGAACTGCACCCACTCATTCTGGTCTATAGGAAAAGACCACTCAGTGTTTCCTGTTCTAGAAGCACTTTTTCAGTGAGATGGAGACATGGTCTGTGGAGTGGATCAACAGTAAAAGTTCTCACAATGTCGGATGCTGAAGACAGGTGTCTTGAAGCGCAAGATCTGGATGTATGGGAGTGTGCCAGAGGGCAGCTTGGCATGACTGAGCTGGACAGGGGTTGGGCATTTGGTTCTGATTGTGCAGACCTCTCTGCTCAGACCTACAGTTTCCCAAGCAGAGCTGTTGACCTCCTTGTTGGCTTGTGGAGAAGAGCTAGCAGGACAAACAAAAGATATGGGCAGGTAATGACTTCGATCCATCTGGCCACTGCCATCCCCACCTGGCATGACAGTCAGGACTTACTAGTACTTACTAAGTGGGTTTTGGGAGAATTAACTTTGTGGGTAGTTTGGGAGTTGAATTTTCATTAAATGCTTTGGAGTAGTTGGAGTGGGAAGACCTGGGAAATAGAGGAAGGTGATTGTTTCTTGATGGCCAGTGAAAGGGCGGCAGACCCAATTTCTTGCTTTTACACACGTTATCTCATAGAATCTTTATAATACCCTCAGTGAGGTGTTTGCCATTATTTACCTTTAACACATGAGGGTATGAGTGGAGTCAGAGTTTTACTGATGGTTGATCTATAATTGATTTCATTTCTGTGAGCTGTAGCAAATTCAGACTTAAATTGAAGAAAGTGGGCAACACCACTAGACCATTCAGGTATGACCTAAATCAAATCCCTTATGATTATACAGTGGAAGTGAGAAATAGATTTAAGGGTCTAGATCTGATAGATAGAGTGCCTGATGAACTATGGAATGAGGTTCGTGACATTGTACAGGAGATAGGGATCAAGACCATCCCCATGGAAAAGAAATGCAAAAAGGCAAAATGGCTGTCTGGGGAGGCCTTACAAATAGCTGTGAAAAGAAGAGAAGCAAAAAGCAAAGGAGAAAAGGAAAGATATAAGCATCTGAATGCAGAGTTCCAAAGAATAGCAAGAAGAGATAAGAAAGCCTTCTTCAGCAATCAATGTAAAGAAATAGAGGAAAAGAACAGAATGGGAAAGACTAGAGATCTCTTCAAGAAAATTAGAGATACCAAGAGAACATTTCATGCAAGGATGGGCTCGATAAAGGACAGAAATGGTCTGGACCTAACAGAAGCAGAAGATATTAAGAAGAGGTGGCAAGAATACACGGAAGAACTGTACAAAAAAGATCTTCATGACCCAGATAATCATGATGATGTGTTGACTAATCTAGAGCCAGACATCTTGGAATGTGAAGTCAAGTGGGCCTTAGAAAGCATCACTACGAACAAAGCTAGTGGAGGTGATGGAATTCCCGTTGAGCTGTTTCAAATCCTGAAAGATGATGCTGTGAAAGTGCTGCACTCAATTTGCCAGCAAATCTGGAAACTCAGCAGTGGCCACAGGACTGGAAAAGGTCAGTTTTCATCCCAATTCCAAAGAAAGGCAATGCCAAAGAATGCTCCAACTACCGCACAATTGCACTCATCTCACATGCTAGTAAAGTAATGCTCAAAATTCTCCAAGCCAGACTTCAGCAATATGTGAACCGTGAACTCCCTGATGTTCAAGCTGGTTTTAGAAAAGGCAGAGGAACCAGAGATCAAATTGCCAACATCCGCTGGATCATGGAAAAAGCAAGAGAGTTCCAGAAAAACATCTATTTCTGCTTTATTGACTATGCCAAAGCCTTTGACTGTGTGGATCACAGTAAACTGTGGAAAATTCTGAAAGAGATGGGAATACCAGACCACCTGACCTGCCTCTTGAGAAATCTGTATGCAGGTCAGGAAGCAACAGTTAGAACTGGACATGGAACAACAGACTGGTTCCAAATAGGAAAAGGAGTACGTCAAGGCTGTATATTGTCACCCTGCTTATTTAACTTATATGCAGAGTACATCATGAGAAATGCTGGACTGGAAGAAACACAAGCTGGAATCAAGATTGCTGGGAGAAATATCAATAATCTCAGATATGCAGATGACACCACCCTTATGGCAGAAAGTGAGGAGGAGCTAAAAAGCCTCTTGTTGAAAGTGAAAGAGGAGAGTGGAAAAGTTGGCTTAAAGCTCAACATTCAGAAAACGAAGATCATGGCATCTGGCCCCATCACTTCATGGGAAATAGATGGGGAAACAGTAGAAACAGTGTCAGACTTTGTTTTTTTGGGCTCCAAAATCACTGCAGATGGTGACTGCAGCCATGAAATTAAAAGGCGCTTACTCCTTGGAAGAAAAGTTATGACCAACCTAGATAGTATATTCAAAAGCAGAGACATTACTTTGCCGACTAAGGTCCGTCTAGTCAAGGCTATGGTTTTTCCTGTGGTCATGTATGGATGTGAGAGTTGGACTGTGAAGAAGGCTGAGCGCAGAAGAATGGATGCTTTTGAACTGTGGTGTTGGAGAGACTCTTGAGAGTCCCTTGGACTGCAAGGAGATCCAACCAGTCCATTCTGAAGGAGATCAACCCTGGGATTTCTTTGGAAGGAATGATACTAAAACTGAAGCTCCAGTACTTTGGCCACCTTATGTGAAGAGTTGACTCATTGGAAAAGACCCTGATGCTGGGAGGGATTGGGGGCAGGAGGAGAAGGGGACGACCAAGGATGAGATGGCTAGATGGCATCATGGACTCAATGGACGTGAGTCTGAGTGAACTCCGGGAGTTGGTGATGGACAGGGAGGCCTGGCGTGCTGCGATTCATGGGGTCACAAAGAGTTGGACACGACTGCGTGACTGAACTGAACTGAACTGTAGCTGGAAGGTAACTGTAGGCCTTCAACTGACTGCACTTTTTTGCTCAGTGTCTTTCCTGGCATCCAATGTGACGCTGAACTGAACACTCATTAGCGTGGCCATGGGGCAGATGGTTGATTTTGCTGAAGCCTTGCCCAAAGTTTGGCTTTCTGTTCTCAGAAGAGTGTTGTTGGGGAGTTGTACGTTATCCTCCCAAAAACTTGAATGTGAAGCTACTTGTCTGACTTATATGCTTCTGCTTGCTCGAAGAATGATGGTGTGATTAATTCTTCCTGCTGGGTTTGGTTCATGTCTATTTTCTCAGAGTGAAAGCATGCTCAGAAATGTTATGTGAGCTGCCTCGCCTGAGCGATACTTGAATGAGTTTCGTGGCTGTCTTTCATGGCTTTGCTGAGCACTTGGGGTGCTCAGGGCACACAGACTGAGTATGGGAAAGTGACCTTTTCTCTGTAAGTCCAGCTGGCTCCAGAAGAGGCCTTGACAGACAGTCCTTTCCAGTTAGGGAATTAGGGTTAGGTTGAAAGGTCTTTGACTCACCATTGGCGTTCAGCCTGCTGTCAGAAAATGGCCAGACTCTTCCCTCCGCACGCTTCTGTTGACTTGAAGTTTCTATTAAACCCTCCAAACTTCTTAGGCACAACTTTAAAATCCAATTCTTCCACGAGTTCTTTGCCTCCTTCCCTAGTTCTGCCACAGGAGAGCTATGTTTCACAGATTACAAATTCTGGTCTGTTCACTTTTTGTGATGGTTCTGCCTAGTTAGAGTGCATTTCCCATCTGACGGGGAGTGGCGTGATGTGCCTCTATTGATCCAGGAAAAGCGTGCCTTTCCTACTGCTCACGTCCAGTCATCAGAACTGTTGCCCTGTCATTGCTCCCCCAGTGCCCCAGCCAGTATTTTCCACTAACAGTGTTCTACTCTCACATCAGTCTTACTCTTTAGTCCTGCGCACATCATCTGCTTCCCATCACTCAAAGGTACCCTGGGATCTCGTCCCACCTTTTTCCCTCAGCACGCCCCACAGTGTGTTGTGCTTTCAAGTTCCTATCCTCACTGTGATGAATCTTAATTGGAAAGTGAGCAGGGCTGGGGACTAAACTGTGGTGTGTTTAGTCAAATCAAATTGAAACTTTTGAGCAGGCAGAGGAGGATATGTATACATTTCCACAAAAGCATTTCCTGAACCCCTGCACTGGGCCAGACACTGGACATAACAGGGCAGATATGGCAGGACCCGTAAACTTTAGAGGCTCCTGGTCTGTGGGAGGAGAAACCCCAGTAGTGGGTGCAGAGGAGTACGGAAGAGTGGAACCCCCAGGTAAAGAATATGGGCCCTTGGAGACAGCATCATACCAGCTGCCAGGTGGGCACCACATGCTCCCTGACATACTGAGGATGGTCCCTCCCTGATCACATCATGGGACAGTCCACACCACACTAAGTATCCCTCTAGGCTCAGCAATCTGCCCATTGATACATTTTTAGGAATCAGTTCAGTTCAGTTCACTCACTCAGTAGTGTCTGTCTCTTTGAGACCTCATGGACTGCAGCACACCAGGCTTCCCTGTCCATCACCAACACCCGGAGCTTGCTCAAACTCATGACCATCGAGTCAGTGATGCCATCCAACCACCTCATCCTCTGTCATCCCCTTCTCCTCCTACTTTTAATCTTTCCCAGCATCAGGGTCTTTCCAGTGAGTCAGTTCTTCACATAAGGTGGCCAAAGTATTGGAGTTTCAGCTTCAGCATCAGTCCTTCCAATGAATATTCAGAACTGATTTCCTTTAGGAGTGACTGCTTGGATCTCCTTGCAGTCCAAGAGTCTCTCAAGAGTCTTCTCTAAGAGTCCTCTTAGTTTTCTTCATAGTCCAACTCTCACATCCATACATGACTACTGGAAAAACCATAGGCTTGACTAGATGGAACTTGGTTGGCAAAGTACTGTCTCTGCTTTTTAATATGCTGTCCTTGGAAGAAAAGTTATGACCAACTTAGATAACATATTCAGTCCATTCTGAAGGAGATCAGCCCTGGAATTTCTTTGGAGGGAATGATGCTAAAGCTGAAACTCCAGTACTTTGGCCACCTCATGTGAAGAGTTGACTCATTGGAAAAGACCCTGATGCTGGGAGGGATTGGGGGCAGGAGGAGAAGGGGACGACAGAGGATGAGATGGTTGGATGGCATCACCGACTCAATGGACATGAGTTTGAGTAAACTCTGGGAGTTGGTGATGGACAGGGAGGCCTGGCACGCTGCAATTCATGGGGTCGCAAAGAGTCAGACAGGACTGAGTGACTGAACTGAACTGAACTGGATTTGTCATAGCTTTTCGTCCAAGGGGCAAATGTCTATTAATTTCTTGGCTGCAGTCACCATCTGCAGTGATTTGGAGCCCAGGAAAATAAAGTCTGTCACTGTTTCCACTGTTTGCCCATCTACTTGCTATGAAGTGATGGGACTGGATGCCATGATCTTAGTTTTTTGAATGTTGAGTTTTAAGCCAACTTTTCCACTCTCCTCTTTCACCTTCATCAAGAGGCTCTTTAGTCTTCTTCACTTTCTGCCATAAGTGTGGTATCATCTGCATATCTGGTGTTATTGATATTTCTCCCAGCAATCTTGATTCCAGCTTGAGCTTCATTCAGCCTGGCATTTTGCATGATGTATTCTTCATATAAGTTAATAAGCAGGGTGACAATATACAGCCTGACGTACTCGTTTCCTGATTTGGAACCCTCCTATGTTCCATGTACAGTTGTAACTGGTGCTTCTTGACCTGCATAAAGATTTCTCAGGAGGCAGGTCAGGTGGTCTGGTATTCCCATCTCTTTAAGAATTTTCCACAGTTTATTGTGATCCACACAATCAAAGGCTTTGGCATAGTCAATAAAGCAGAACTAGATGTTTTTCTGGAACTCCCTTGCTTTTCAATGACCCAGTGGGTGTTGGCAATTTGATCTCTGGTTCCTCTGCCTTTTCTAAAACCAGCTTTAACACTTGGAAGTTCATGGTTCACGTACTGTTGAAGCTGGCTTGGAGAATTTTGAGCATTACTTTGCTAGCATTGAAATGAGTGCAATTGTGTGGTAGTCCACACAGATGTCTGTACCGCACATTCTAAGGAATAAAGCAAAGTCACTCAGTTGTGTCCAACTCTTTGTTACCCCATGGACTGTAGCCTACAAGATTCTTTCATCCATGGGATTCTCCAGGTAAGAATACTGGAGTGGGTTGCCATTTCCTTCTCCAGAGGAATAAGATAATGTAATTTAAGAATAAGATACTTAAAGTTCAGTTCCTGCAAATATGCTTTTCTTTAAAAGGATGAGAGAGACTGGAAAATGAAGAGTTCAGCATTGATCATTGCACATTAGCAGGAAGCTTCATGTTTTCTAACTGCCTTAGATAATGCTTATTTGCGAGGGTGCACTCCAGAGAATTTTGGGACACATTCCTCTTTCCTGCTCCTGGACAGTTACAGGGGAAAGAGGTTTGGACTCTCATCTCCATCAATAAATATAATTGGCTGTTTTAGGTACAGAAAGAAACAGTTTTGTGGCCACAAAAGACAGAAATCCAGGCTAGAGAAAGAAGTAGTGGTGGAAGGGTGTAAAGATGAAGGAGGTAAGAAGGAAAGATGGACTGCTAACCTCAAGCCGCTCTCCTGGCTATCTCCTGATTATGTGGCTCGGAAGCATCCAGTCACAAGGGATAAATCTGGACTTAACTTAGAAAGTGATTTAAAAAAATAAACAAAAACATTCTAACTGCCTTAGATAATGCTTATTTGCGAGGGTGCACTCCAGAGAATTTTGGGACACATTCCTCTTTCCTGCTCCTGGACAGTTACAGGGGAAAGAGGTTTGGACTCTCATCTCCATCAATAAATATAATTGGCTGTTTTAGGTACAGAAAGAAACAGTTTTGTGGCCACAAAAGACAGAAATCCAGGCTAGAGAAAGAAGTAGTGGTGGAAGGGTGTAAAGATGAAGGAGGTAAGAAGGAAAGATGGACTGCTAACCTCAAGCCGCTCTCCTGGCTATCTCCTGATTATGTGGCTCGGAAGCATCCAGTCACAAGGGATAAATCTGGACTTAACTTTAGAAAGTGATTTAAAAAAATAAACAAAAACATAAAACAGAAAAAGAAAAAAAATAAGATAATGTAAGATAAGATAATTTTAGGAATAAGATAATGTAAATGAAATTTCTTGTACTAATGATTTTAGAAAAATTTAGAGCCCCAAAGAGCTAGCATCTCATTTTCTGAAAATTCAGGAAATTTTCATCTAAGCTACACAGCCTGACCCCAAGCAATGGGCACTGCAGGGAAGAACATTCCAGGTGGAGATAAAGATCTAGACTTGCCTTCAGGAGCTTGTTGTCCAGAGGCAGGTAGAAGGCATGAAATGGAAAGTGGCCCTGGAGTAGCTGAGCCTGGAGGTCTGGCAGGTTGGGGCATGTGGCCAGGCCAAGGTGAGACCCTCCCTGGTTGTCTGGAGTTTAATCTGTCATAAGGAATTTTAAGGGATTTAGGGGAAATCTGTGCGGGTCAGGCTCTCTGAGCCCCACTGCTTTCTTTTGTTCATATAATGTAATCCTGTGTAGGAAAAAGTGATATTCCAAAGAAAGTGTTTTGTGACCTCCAGGGTGGGGAAAAAAAAGAAACATGCAGTGAATGGGAAGTCACTGGAGATTTGCAAGCTAGGAGTTGGTGTGCTGCTCTCCATCCTTCTGGGTTGTCCTCTACAGAGCCTGGTGTAGCCCCCTGAGCCTTGTTTGGTCTTGTGAGAAAGGAGGGAGGCAGGCGCAGTACCAGCTGTGCCCCCAGCCTGGCCTCCTTGGGTGCAGGAGCTCATGAAGGCTGTGGGGAATACAGGAGTGGCCTTGGTCCTGCACAGCCTGGGGCCCTGCTCTTCTATCCCCACTTGCCTCCTTTGTCTTCCTTATCCTCTTTATTGCTGGCAAGCTCCTACATGTTCTCTGTTCAACTCCCGACACCTGACATGGCTTGCTGACCAGGTAGCTGGTGTGGCAATAAGAGGAAGAGCTGGCCTGAGTGGCTAGCATGCTCTCATGGGGGTGCTGTTGTTCCCAAATAGGAGCCCCTGGAGCTGAAGGCAGTGGAGACTCTCTGTGGTATGCTACCATGAAGTTGTATCTGATACAGTGTCTAGATGCCAGGTAGAGAGGGAAGATGGTCCCCAGGTCAGTAGAGAAACCTCCATAATATTGTATCCTGGCATCTGTCATGTTCAGGATGCCTGTAAGAGGGCTGCATGGAGAAATGAGGGAGAGCTTAGGTCAAGACTGGGGAAGCTGCAGAGAAAACGCAAAAGAAGAAACTCAGTTTTGGGAAATCCTGAAATTGGGTTCTGAGTGACAGAGAGAGGCAGAGATGCAGAATGAGGCTCTGGGCAGCTGCCCATAACAGCTTCCCAAATAGCTACCCCCAGGGGAGTAAGAATTGGTGCACTCTGCAGGCAACTCTCCCAGGACCAGGCCCTTTGTCAAAACTGCAGAGCAGAAGATTGTATGAGAAATGAAGCTGAGTCCACCAGTGGAATTTGTCATCTGTTTGTAATTGCTTTTTTTACCACCATATGGTCTTCCTTTTCTTCATTCTCCATTCCCTTAAGGGGAAAAAAAAAAAAAAACCCCACACAAGGCAATTTCCATCACAGATTTTAAAAAGCAAGACACAGTGAAAACTATTAGAAATGATAGCTGATGCAGCCATGAATTAAAATACGCTTGTTCCTTAGAAGAAAAGCTATGACAAACCTAGACAGCATATTAAAAAGCAGAGACATTACATTACTTTGCTGACAAAGGTCCATCTAGTCAAGGTTATGGTTTTTCCAGTAGTCATGTATGGTATGAAAACTATTAGAAATGATAGCTGATGCAGCCATGAATTAAAATACGCTTGTTCCTTAGAAGAAAAGCTATGACAAACCTAGACAGCATATTAAAAAGCAGAGACATTACATTACTTTGCTGACAAAGGTCCATCTAGTCAAGGTTATGGTTTTTCCAGTAGTCATGTATGGTTGTGAGAGTTGGACCATAAAGAAAGCTGAGTGTTGAAGAATTGATGCTTTTGAACTGTGGTGTTGGAGAAGACTCTTGAGAGTCCCTGGGACTGCAAGGAGATCCAACCAGTCCATCCTAAAGGAAATCAGTCCTGAATATTCATTGGAAGGACTGATGCTGAAGCTGAAACTCAATACTTTGGCCACCTGATGCGAAGAACTGACTTATTGGAAATGACTCTGATGCTGGGAAAGATTGAAGTCAGGAGGAGAAGGGGATGACAGATGATCAGATGGTTGGATGGCATCACTGATTCAATGGGCATGAATTTGAGTAAGCTCCAGGAGTTGGTGATGGAAAGGGAAGCCTGAGGTGCTGCAGTCCATGAGGTCTCAAAGAGTCAGACACGACTGAGCAACTGAACTGAACTGAGAGCTAGGAGATAGAGCTATAAAAAGTTTGCTGATAGTCTTCCAGAAATGTGTTGCATTGGGTGGAGAGCCATGGCTGTTTATAATACTTAAAGAATCGTTTTCCTTTTTAACTGAGTTCTGCTATCCCCTCCCAATGGGTGTTTTACTGCACCCCAGGCAACCCAAACCCACATCCTCAGTCGGAGAAAAGGCAAGGAGTCACCCAGAACAGAATATTGAGAGGGTGATATCCCCATGAGGTCATTAATTGTAGCCACCGTCAGATGTGGACAAGCAGGTCACTCAGACCACATGCCCTGGACTGTTTCAGGACATATTTCTTTTCATTCTTTAAGCTCATTTATTATGCAGCCTATGCATGCAAGGGCCAAGTGTGAGTCACACCCATGTATCCCGGCCATCCTGTCTAGGGGAGGAAGGATAGGAGCAGCAGTTAACACCAAGTACTCTGCTCACTGGAGCCACAGAGTAGAGTCCAGGGCATGCAGAAACAGGGCTCAGATGGCACAGAGTAGTCAGTTCAGCAGAGTCCCCTCTGATAGACTCAGTTCTAGGAGAAACTTCATGTTTAAGTTGAGACCTGAAGGAGAAGTGCCAGGCACTGTGGGGCTGACATGGAGACACACCAGTAAGTGGAAGCTGCAGGAAAGAACAAGACAGGACTTGAGCTATTGACCCAGGATGAGGCGTAGGTCACAGTGCCTCTGAACATGGGCAGCCACCATATGTTCAACCTTTAGACATGTTTTAGTCAGATCTCAGCTTCTTTTCATCTCCTGTCCTCCTTAAGTTAGAATCCAGACTTAGAGACGTGTATGTCATTATACCATCCAATACACTCTTCTTGCAAAATATAAGTTAAATAGGAAGGGGTAGTACACAGGTTAAGTTGGAAATCCTTATCTACTCATTTTGGCATTTTTTGCTCTTAAAGCTGCTAGTCTTAAAGGCATTTATCTTAACAAAAGTTGATAAGTAGATATTTTCTCCTTTGTCTGGTGGCTAAGTTTTGGGTCTGCTGGTAAAGACTTAGAACCAGTATCTGTTTTTGAATTTAAGGGGCCTCTGTGATGTGGTTGGAAACAGCAGTTCTTTCTCCCATTCTCACTCACTTCCCTTGTGGTCCTTAAAACTACATTTCAGACCCTTGTCCACCCCGTGCCCCTACTCTGATTGCAGAACTGCTCTGCTGGGCTTTTCATATTGTGGCTCGTGTGCTCCAAGCAGTGCTGCTCAAAGGGATGCCTTTTCTGGACTAGGCCTTTGGGAAAATCATCAAAAGCCTGGACTTTCTTTAGAGCTTTTGTTGAAATTGGGCCCATAACCAAGGTTGATTATGTTAGTTTATTGCCACCAAATAGCACTGATTTTCCATCTGTTACCACTGCTTTCACATCATTCTAATTAACTCTCTTAGTCATCAGTTTCTGAATGAACTGTATTTTGTGACATTTGGAAAATTTGTCACATAAACCCTTTTGGCTGCAGCCCATGCATTCATTTCCTTTTGTTTTGTGCCATGAAGTTGCACCTCTGAGTATTTTTAGTAGCTAAGAACTCTCTTCTATTGCCTTAAAAAGTTGTACAAAGTGAGAATTGAGAGTTAAGTTTTATTTGGGGCAAATTGAGGGCTGAAGCCTGGGAGATAGTACTTCAGATAGCCCTGAGAAACTGTTCCAAAGAGGCAGGGGAGAAAGGTTAGGATATATGTGATTTTGGTAAAGGAAGAATACATGCAATCAAGCACTTATTTTCCCAGAAGTTTTCTACTAGTCTCCTGAAGCTTTGCTAATCAGAAGGAACAGTCATCCCTTGAAGGATGTTACTGGTTTTCTAGATATGGGGAGATACAAGAATTGGGCTCATAAATTCCACTCCTGAAAATATCCAACTATCTGAAGACCTGTCCTGCCAGTTTTTGCCCCTTGAGCACACAGTGCTTCACTTCTGCTATCCACCCTGAACTCCGTTCAAGGAGTGTTGAAGGTCAGCAGCTGCAGTAGCACATGATTTAATCATTCTAGAGGTAGGGGTGTGTGTGTGTGTGTGTGTGTGTGTGTGTGTGTGTGTGTGTGTTTGCTCAGTTACTCAGTCATGTCTGACTCTTTATGACCCCATGGACTATAGCCTTCCAGGCTCCTCTGCCCATGGGATTTTTCAGGCAAGAATACTGCCATTTCCTCCTTCAGGAAATCTCAACCCAGTGATCAAACCCACATCTCCTGTGTTGGCTGCATTACCACCGAGCCACCAAATGCCAATTTGTAGTAGATACTCCTTAGGGCAAGGGGGGACGTTTTGTGGTTTGCCTCCAAGATGGGTTTCAGGTCCATTTATGCTGCACTTGTTCTTGGCAAGTCAGCCAATTTGAGCACATTTGTTTTCATTTTGCTCTCAGAGATGCGGTAAGTGACAGCTAAGATATCTGAAGAATAATTCCTAATAACCTATAAAAAGAGGTGGAGGTAGACTCTTCCATGTGGTTTCAGTTGTCATTTTCATTTTCTTCTAGACAGTGAAATCATGCCTAAAATAAATCTCATATGACTCCCTGTGAGAGCTGTGTCAGATGTTCCAAAGAATAAGACTGTGGATTATCGTGGCACAGGAAACTGCATCTTCTGTTCACTGCCAGGGAAAGAACAGACATAGAAACCAACTTACCTCCTGCAAACCCAGCTTTCTGCTTACTTTTTGTGTTACCTTGGCCAAGTTAGTCTACCTCTAGGAGACTTAATTTACTCATTTGTACATATATGAGCTCCTGATTCCCAGAGTTGTTATGCTGTTGAATGAGATTTCATATGAAGAGCCCCTGCAGGATGTTAGATTTCCACCAATGGCAGCTGCTATGTTTACCTTACAATTGAGCTGGAGTGAAAAGGTGCTCATTGTTAGGGAAATGCCAATTAAAACCACAGTGGGGTACCAGAACATCAGACGATTAGTGTGGAGAAACTGGAGCCTCATACACTGCTGGTTGGCATGTAATGTAGTACAGTAGTTTGGAAAACAGGTTCCTCACAAAATTAAAAGTAGAGTTGTCATATGACCCAGCAATTCCACTTCTAGGTACCTTTCCAAGAAATGAAGACACATGTTCACACAAAGACCTCCATGTAAGTGTTTGTAGCAGCCTTATTCATAGTACCCCAAATTAGAAAAACAACCCAAATGAGTGGATAGACAAAATATGCTATGTCCATTCAGTAGAATACTATTTAGCACTAAAAAGGAGTGAACTGCTGATAAATGCAACGTTGATATATCCAGATATAAAGGACTGTAACTCATATGATTTTTATTTAATTTAACCTTGTAGAGAAGGCAAGGCTATAATGATATAGAATTGGTCATTGTTGCCTGGGCTGCAGTGAGACTCTGTGCTTTCACTGCTGAGCACCCAGGTTCAATCCCTGGTTGGGAAACTATCGCACAAGAAAAACAGCACAGCTACAAAAGAAAAAGAAAAAAAGAAAATGGATGATATCTACAGTTATAATTTTGTGATTTGTAATGAGAAATGTATATTCAGTAAAGATGTCTGTTGTTAGGTTAATGGAGTGACTTTTGGAAAGCCCCTAGGCAACCTAAGGATAGGGGCTGCTTCCAGGGAAACCAGCCATGTGATCACAAGACTGGAACTTTCACTCCACCCCCAGATTTCCAGGGGAAGGGACAAGAGTGGGAAATTGAGTCCATTTACCAACAGCCAGTGATTTAATCTACTCCAAGATAGCAGAGTAAAAGGGCATGTGCTTATCTTTTCCTGTGAGAACACTAAACTTGCAACTAGCTGCTGAACAACGATCGATAGCAAAATGTTGGAACCCACCAAAAAACATACCCCACATCAAGGACAAAGGAGCAGCCTCACCACGATGGTAGGAGGGCCCAACTGTGTTTAAAATCAAACCTCATACATGCCAGAGATGCTTGGAGGGCACAAACAAAACCTTGTGTGCTCTAAGGCCCAGGAGACAGGATCAGTAAGCCCCCAAGGGATTGAGCCATGCTTGCCTGTGAGTGTTTTGAAATCTCTGGTGAAGTCATGGGTTGACAGTAGCTTGCTGTGTGACCAGGAGCACTGACAGTGCTGGCATAAATTTTTTTGGAGGAAGTTGCCATTACCCCTACCATAGTTTGGGCTCAGGCCAAACTATAGAAAAGGAGCACAGCCCCACCCATCAGCAGAAAATTGGGTGGAAGATTTACTGAGCATGGCCCTGCCCATCAAAGCAAGACCGGATTTTCCCCATAGCCAGTCCCTCCCATCAAGAAGTTGCACAAGCCTCTTATCCTCATCCATCAGAGGGCAGACAGAAAGAAAACCACAATCGCAGAAAACTAACCAAAATGATCACATGGATCACAGCTTTGTGTAATTCAGTGAAACAATGAGCCATGCTGTGTAGGGCCTCCCAAGATGGATAGGTCATGGTGGAGAGTTCTGACAAAAATGTCTGCTGGAGAAGAAAATCCAAACCACCTCAGCATTCTTGCCTTGAATACCCCATGAACAGTATGAAAAGGCATAAAGATATGACACTGAAACATGAACCTCCCAGGTTGGTAGATGTCCCGTATGCTACTGGAGAAGAGCGGAGAATCGGCTATGGAAGCAGTGAAGAGGCTGAGCCAAAGCAGAAATGATGCCCAGTGGTGGGTGTGTCTGTTGGTGAAAGTAAAGTCTGATGCTGTAAAGAAGAGTTTTGCCTAGGAACCTGGAATGTTAGGTCCATGAATCAAGGTAAATTAGAAGTGTTCAAAAGGAGATGACAAGAGAGAACATTGACATTTTAGGAATCACTGAATGAAAATGGATGAGTGGGTGAATTTAACTCAGATGACCATTATATCTACTACTGTGGGCAAGATCCCTTAGTATAAATGGAGTAGCCCTCATACTCACACAACAGTCCAAAATGCAGTACTTGGGTGTAATCTCAAAAATGACAGAATAATCTCATTTTGTTTCCAGGGCAAACCATTCAATATCACAGTAATCCAAGTCTATGCCCCAACCACTAATGCTGAAGAAGCTGAAATTGAATGGTTCCATGAAGACCCACAAGAACTTTTATAACTAACACCAAACAAAAAAAATTTCCTTTTATTATAGGGGACTGGAATCCAAAAGTAAGAAGTCAAGAGATACATGGAATAACAGGCAAATTTGGCCTTGGAGTACAAAATGAAGCAGGGCAAAGGCTAACAGAGTTTTGCCAAGGGAATCAACAGTCATGGCAAATACCCTCTTCCAACAACACAAGAGAGGACTCTATACTTGGACACCACCAGATGGTCAATATCAAAATCAGGTTGGTTATATTCTTTGCAGTGAAGATGGAGAAGCTCTATACAGTCAGCAAGCAAGACTGGGAGCTGCCTGTATCATGAACTCCTTACTGCCAAATTCAGACTTAAATTGAAGAAAGTAGGGAAAACCACTAGGCCATTCAGGTATGACCAAAGTAAAATCAGTTATGATTATACAGTGACAAATAAATTCAAGGGATTGATTAGATCTGATAGACACAACTCCTGAAGCACTATGGACAGAAGTTTGTAACATTGTATTTGGTGGTGACCAAAACCATCTCCAAGAAGAAGAAATGAAGCAAGACAAAATGGCTGTCTGAGGAGACCTTACAAATAGCTGAGAAAAGAAGAGATGTGAAAAGCAAATGGGAAAAGGAAAGATAAATTCATTGAATGCAGAGTTCCAAAGAATAGCAAGGAGAGAGAAGAAAGCCTTCTGAAGTGATCAATGCAAAGAAATAAAGGAAGAAATAGAATGGGAAAGACTCTAAATCTCTTCAAAAAAATTAGAGATACCAAGGGAACATTTCATGCAAAGATGGGCACAATAAAGGACAGAAACAGCAACGACCTAACGAAGCAGAAGATATTAAGAAGAGGTGGCAACAATACAAAGAACTGTACCAAAAAGTTCTTAATGACCCAGATAACTAATATTGTGTGATCACTAACCTAGAGCCAGACATCCTGGAGTGTGAAGTCAGGTGGGTTTTAGGAAGCATTACTACAAAAAAAGCTAGTGAAGGTGATGGAATTCCAGCTGAACTATTTCAGATGCTAAAATATGATGCTATTAAAATGCTGCACTCAATATATCAGGAAATTTGGAAAACTCAGCAGTAGCCACAAGACTGGAAAAAGTCAATTTTCATTCCAGTCACAAAAGAAGGGCAATGCCAAGAAATGTTCAAACTCCTGCACAGTTGCACTCATTTCACATGCTATCAAGGTAATGTTCAAAATCCTTCAAGCTAGGCTTCAACAGTATGTGAACCGAGAACTTCCATGTACATACTGGATTTAGAAAGGGCAGAAAACCAGAGGTCAAATTTCTGACATCCATTGGATCATAGAAAAAGCAAGAGAATTCCAGAAAAACATCTACTTCTGCTTAATTGACTACGCTAAAGCTTTCAACTGTGTGAATCACAACAAACTGTGAAAAATTCTTAAAGAGATGGTAATACCAGACCACCTTATCTGCCTCTGGAGAAACTGGTATGCAGGTCAGGACATAAAACAATAAACTGGTTTAAATTTGGGAAAGGAGTACATCAAGGCTGTATATTGTCACCTTTAACTTTTATGTGGAGTACATCATGCAAAAGGCCAGGCTGGAAGAAACACAAGCTGAAATCAAGATTGCTGGGAGAAACATCAATGACCTCAGATACGCAGATGATACCACCTTTATGGCAGAAAATGAAGAAAACTAAATAGCCTCTTCAGAGAAGGCAATGACACCCCACTCCAGCACTCTTACCTGGAAAATCCCATGGACAGAGAGCCTGGTGGGCCACAGTCCGTGGGGTCGCTAAGAGTCGGACACAACTGAGCGACTTCACTTTCACTTTTCACTTTCATGCATTGGAG
Source organism: Aepyceros melampus (assembly GCA_006408695.1). Classification (NCBI taxonomy): domain Eukaryota; kingdom Metazoa; phylum Chordata; class Mammalia; order Artiodactyla; family Bovidae; genus Aepyceros; species Aepyceros melampus. The sequence goes on from SJXQ01006586.1 coordinate 250,055, forward strand.
AAGGAAATGGCAACCCACTCCAGTGTTCTTGCCTGGAGAATCCCAGGGATGGGGAAGCCTCATGGACTGCCGTCTATGGGGTTGCACAGAGTCGGACACGACTGAAGTGACTTAGCAGCAGCAGCAAAGAGCCTCTTGATGAAGATGAAAGAAGAGAATGAAAAACCTGGCTTAAAACTCAGCATTCAAAAAACAAAGATCATAGCTTCTGGTCCCATCACTTCATAGCAAATAGATGGGGAAACAGTGGAAACAGAGGGACTTTATTTTCGTGGGCTCCAAAATCACTGCAGATGGTGACTACAGTCATGAAATTACAAGATGTTTGTTCCTCGGAATAAAAGCTATGACAAACTTAGCATATTAACAAGCAGAGGCAGTACTTTGCCAACAAAGGTCCGTCTAGTCAAAGCTATGGTTTTTCCCAGTAGTCATGTATGGATGTGAGAGTTGGACCATAAAGAAAGCTGAGCACCAAAGAATTGATGCTCCTGAACTGTGGTATCGGAGAAGACTCTTGAGAGTTCTTGGACTGCAAGGAGAACCAATGAGTCCATCCTAAAAGAAATCAGTCCTGAATATTCATTGGAAGGACTGATGCTAAAGCTGAAACTCCAATACTTTGGCCAACTGATGTGAAGAACTGACTCACTGGAAAAGACTCTGATGCTGGGAAAGATCAAAGATGGGAGGAGAAGGGGACGACAGAGGATGAGATGGTTGGATGGCATCACCAGCTCGATGGACATAAGTTTGAGCAAGCTCTGGGAGTTGGTGATGGACAGGAAAGCCTGGTGTGCTGCAGTCCATGAGGTCACAAAGAGTCGGACACTACTGAGCAACTGAACTGATGAGAGTTTCCAGAATTTTTCCAGGGATATTAACTGGGGCTAATTATGTCTTATAACCTCTATGATCCTGGAATCTTCAGGATATTAGTAGATAGTGCTATATCTTTGTTGGTTACTTGCTGGCCATTTATGAGTTCCTGGTGTGGTATAGTTCCTTGTATTAGACACTGAGGATTTTTTCTTTCTGTTTCTTAGTATCTCTGTTTTTTTCCCTTTAGAAAGTTTTTTCCATTCCCTCTGAGAAGTCTCATACTCTTATTGCTAAAAAAAAAAAAAAGGAAAGAAAATAGAGAAAAAAGAGCAAAGTTCCTGGGAGATTTCTTCCTGAAAATAATGAATGTACATAAGCCTAGGGATTAAGTAATTAGCAGTTAAGGAACTGATTAAAATTTTGATACAGGAGTTTAAGGAACTATCATTTCAATATATTATTTGGGACCTTGAGATAATTAACTGTCACTCACTCTGTAAATTCTTTTTTAAATTTGTCTATTTTTAATTGACTTCCCTGGTGGCTCAGATGGTAAAGAATCTGCCTGCAATGCAGGAGTCCTGTGTTGGTTCTCTGGGTCAGCAAGATCCTTGGAGAAGGAAATGGCAGCCCACTCCAGTATTCTTGCCTGGAGAATTCCACGGACAGAAGAGCCTGATGGACTATAGTACATGGGGTTACCAAGAGGTGAAAATGACTGAGTGACTAACACACAACACACAATGGAGGATAATTGCTTTACAATGTCGTGTTAGTTTCTGCTGTACATCAAAATGAAACAGCCTCAGGTATACCTATATCCTGAAAGTCCTTCCCACATCCCACCACATCCCACCCATGTAGGCTGTCACAGAGGACCAATTTGAGCTGTGTCATAAGCAAATTCCCACTGGCTATCTATTTTTCAGATGGTAATGTGTGATTACATGCTACCCCCTCTGTTGCCTTGTATGCCCATAAGTCTGTTCTCTATGTCTGCATCTCCATTTCTGCCTTGCAAGTAGATTCATCAGTACCGTCTTTCTAGATTTCATGCTGCTGCTGCTGCTAAGTTGCTGCAGTCATGTCCGGCTCTGTGCGACACTATAGACGGCAGCCCATTAGTCTCCTCCGTCCCTGGGATTCTTCAGGCAAGAACACTGGAGTGGGTTGCCATTCCCTTCTCCAATGCATGCAGTGTTTGCTAAGTCGCTTCAGTTGTGTCTGACTCTATGTGACCCTATGGACAGCAGCCCACCAGGCTCCTCTGTCCACAGGATTCTATAGGCAAGAATACTGGAGTGGGTTGCCATTTCTGTCTCCAATCTAGATTCCTTATATATGCATTAATATATATGATATTTGGGGTTTTTTTTTTCTGACTTACTTCACTCTGTAGAATAGGCATTATATTCATCCACCTTATTAGAATGGACTCAAATGAGTTTCTTTTTATGGTGCTAAGTTGCTGCAGTCATGTCCGGTCTGTGCGACACTATAGACGGCAGCCCATTAGTCTCCTCCGTCCCTGGGATTCTTCAGGCAAGAACACTGGAGTGGGTTGCCATTCCCTTCTCCAATGCATGCAGTGTTTGCTAAGTCGCTTCAGTTGTGTCTGACTCTATGTGACCCTATGGACAGCAGCCCACCAGGCTCCTCTGTCCACAGGATTCTATAGGCAAGAATACTGGAGTGGGTTGCCATTTCTGTCTCCAATCTAGATTCCTTATATATGCATTAATATATATGATATTTGGGGTTTTTTTTTTCTGACTTACTTCACTCTGTAGAATAGGCATTATATTCATCCACCTTATTAGAATGGACTCAAATGAGTTTCTTTTTATGGCTGAGTAACATTGTATATGTGTACGATGGTTTCTATATCCATTCATCTGTTAATGGACATCTAGGTTGTTTCCATGTCCTAGCTATTGTAAGTAGTGATGTAATGAACATTAGAGTATGTATGTCTTTTTCAATTATACTTTTCTCAGAGTATTGCCCAGTAGTGGCATTACTGGCATATGGTACTTTTATTCTTAGTTTTTTAAGGAATCTTCATGCTGTCTTCCATAGTGGTTGTATCAATTTACATATTCACCAACAGAGCAAGAGGGTTCCTTTTTAGCCACACCGTTTACAGCATTTACTTTTTATAGGTTGATGATGACCAGCACGAGTTGATCAGTTCAGTTCAGTCGCTCAGTCATGTCCAACTCGCTTTGTGACCCCATGAATCGCAGCATGCCAGGCTTCCCTGTCCATCACTAACTCCCAAAGTTCACCCAGACTCATGTGCATCAAGTCACTAATGCCATCCATCCATCTCATCCTCTGTCATCCGCTTCTCCTCCTGCCTCCAATCCCTCCCAGCATCAGAGTCTTTTCCAATGAGTCAACTGTTTGCATGACGTGCCCAAAGTATTGGAGTTTCAGCCTCAGCATCAGTCCTTCCAGTGAAGGACTGGTCTCCTTTAGGATGGACTGGTTGGATCTCCTTGCATCCAAGGGACTCTCAAGAGTCTTCTCCAACACCACAGTTCAAAAGCATCAATTCTTCTGCTCTCAGCTTTCTTCACAGTCCAATTCTCACATTCATACATGACCACTGGAAAAACCATAGCCTTGACTAGATGGACCTTTGTTGGCAAAGTAATGTCTCTCTAATATGCTATCTAGGTTGGTCATAACTTTCCTTCCAAGGAGTAAGTGTCTTTTAATTTCATGGCTGCAGTCACCATCTGCAGTGATTTTGGAGCCCAAAAAAATAAAGTCTGACACTGTTTCTACTGTTTTCCCATCTATTTCCCATGAAGTGGTGGGACCAGATGCCATGATCTTCATTTTCTGAATGTTGAGCTTTAAACCAACATTTTCACTCTCCCCTTTCACTTTCATCCAGAGGCTTTTTAGTTCCTCTTCACTTTCTGCCATAAGGGTGGTGTCATCTGCATATCTGAGGTTATTGATATTTCTCCCGGCAATCTTGATTCCAGCTTGGGTTTCTTCCAGTCTCGTGTTTCTCATGATGTACTCTGCATATAAGTTAAATAAGCAGGGTGACAATATACAGCCTTGATGTACTCCTTTTCCTATTTGGAGCCAGTCTGTTGTTCCATGTCTAGTTCTAACTGTTGCTTCCTGACCTGCATATAGGTTTCTCAAGAGGCAGGTCAGGTGGTCTGATATTCCCATCTCCCATCTCATAGTTGATACCTGATTGTAATTTTAATTTGCATTTCTGTAATAATGAGCTATGTCGAGCATCTTTTCATGTGTTTTTTAACCATCTGCATATCTGCTTTGGAGAAATGTCTGTTTAGGTCTTCCACCCACTTTTTATTGGATTTTTGTTTTTCTGGCATTGAGTTGCATGAGCTGCTTGTATAATATTGAAGTAAATCTGTTGTGTTTGTTTTATTTGCTATTATTTTCTCCCATTTCTAAGAGTTGTCTTTTCACTTTGTTTATAGTTTCCTTTGCTGTGCAAAATGTTTTAAGTTTAATTAGATACTATTTGTTTATTTTGTTTTTATTTATTGTTAAATTTATTTTTTATTGAAAGATAGTTGCTTTACAGAACTTCGTTGTTTACTGTCAAACCTCATCATGAATCAGCCATAGGTATACATATATCCCCTCCCTTTTGACCCTCCGTCCCATTTCCCTCCCCATCTCACCCCTCTAGGTTGAGTTTCCTGAGCCATGTTTGAGTTTCCTGAGCCATGTTTGAGTTTCCTGAGCCATGCAGCAAATTCTTGTTGGCTATCTGTTTTACATATGGTAATGTAAGTTTCCATATTAATCTTTACATTCATCTCACCCTCTTCCCCTCTCCCCATGTCCATAAGTCTATTCTCTATGTCTGTTCCTCCACGGCTGCCCTAAAAATAAATCCTTCACAACCATCTTTTTCTAGATTCTATGTATGTGCATAAGAATATGATATTTATCTTTCTCTTTCTGACTCACTTCACTCTGTATAATATGTTCTAGGTTCATCCACCTTATCAGAATTGACTCAAATGCATTTTATGGCTAAGTAATAGCCCATTGTGTGTATGTACCACAACTTCTTTATCCATCCATCTGTTGATTGGCATCTGGGTTGCTTCTGTGTTCTGGCTATTGTAAATAGTGCTGCAATGTACAATGGGATAAATGTGTCTTTTTCAACCCTGGTTTCCTTAGGGTATATGCCTAGGAGTGGGATTGCTGGGTCATATGGTGGGTTTATTCCTAGCTTTCTAAGGAATCTCCATACCATATCAACTTACATTCCCACCAAAAGCACAAAAGCGTTCCCTTTCCTCCACACCCTCTCCAGCATTTATTGTTTGTGGACTTTTTGATGATGGCCATTCTGACTGGTGTAAGGTGATATCTCATTGTGGTTTTGATTTGCATATCTCTAATAATGAGTGATGTTGAGCATCGTTTCCTGTGTTTGTTAGCCATCTGTATGTCTTCTTTGGAGAAATGTCTGTTTAGGTCATTTTCCCACGTTTTGATTCAGTTATTTGTTTTTCTGGTATTGAGTTGCATGACTGCTTGTATATTTTGGAAATGAATCCTTTGTCAGTCGTTTCATTTGCCATTATTTTCTCCCATTCCAAGGGTTGTCTTTTCACATTGCTTATAGTTTCCTTTGCTGTGTAAAAGCTTTTAAGTTTAATCAGGCCCCACTTTACTTTTGTTTTTATTTCCATTACTCTAGGAGGTGGATCATAGAAGGATCTTGCTTTGATTTATGTCATCAAGTATTCTGCCTGTGTTTTCCTCTAAGAGTTTTATAGTTTCTGGTCTCACAGTTATGTCCTTAATCTATTTAAGTTTATCTTTGTGTATGGTGTTAGGAAGTGTTTTAATTTCATTCTTTTACAGGTTCAGTTCAGTCACTTCGGTCATGTCCAACTCTTTGCGAACCCATGAATTGCAGCACACCAGGCCTCCCTGTCCATCACCAACTCCCAGAGTTCATTCAAACTCATGTCCATTGAGTTGGTGATGCCATCCAGCCATCTCATCCTCTGTTGTCCCCTTCTCCTCCTGCCCACAATCCCTCCCAGCATCAGGGTCTTTTCCAATGAGTCAATTCTTCCATGAGATGGCCAAAGTACTGGAGTTTCAGCTTTAACATCATTCCTTCCAAAGAACACCCAGGACTGATCTCCTTTGAATGGACTGGTTGGATCCCCTCACAGTCCAAGGGACTCTCAAGAGTCTTCTCCAACACCACAGTTCAAAAGCATCAATTCTTCTGCGCTCAGCCTTCTTCACAGTCCAACTCTCACATCCATACATGACCACTGGAAAAACAATAACCTTGACTAGACGGACCTTTGTTGGCAAAGTAATGTCTCTGTTTTTGAATATATTATCTATGTTGGTCATAACTTTCCTTCCAAAGAGTAAGCGTCTTTTAATTTCATGGCTGCAGTCACCATCTGCAGTGATTTTGGAGCCCCCCCCAGAGTAAAGTCTGACACTGTTTCTACTGTTTCCCCATCTATTTCCCATGAAGTGATGGGACAGATGTAGTGGTCCACTTTTCCCAGCACCATTTATTAAGAGGCTTTCTTTGCCCCATTGTATATTCTTGTCTCCTTTGTAAAAAATAAGTACCCAATGGTGCATGGGTTTATTTCTGGGCTTTCTATCTTGTTCCATTGGTCTATAGGTCAGTTATTTTGCCAGTATCACACTGTCTTGATGACCATAGCTTTGTAGTATAATATGAAGTCAGGAAAGTTGATTCCTCCAGCTCCATTCTTCTTTCTCAAGACTGCTTTGGCTATTTGGGGTCTTTTGGTTTCCATATGGATAGTGAAATATTGTTCTAGTTCTGTGAATAATGCCATTGGTGATTTTATAGGGATCACATTGAATCTGTAGATTGCATTTGGTAGTATACTCATTTAACTGTATTGATTCTTCCTACCCAATAACATGGAATATCTCTCCATCTGTTTATGTCATCTTTGATTTCTTTCATCAGTGTCTTATAATTTTCTGTGTACAGTTCTTTTGTCTCCTTAGGTAAGTTTATTCCTAGATATTTAATTCTTTTTGTTGCAATGGTGAATGGGATTGATTCCTTAATTTCTCTTTCTGATTTTTCATTGTTAGTATATAGAAATGCAAATGATTTATGTGTGTTGATTTTGTATCCTGCAACTTTGTTAAATTCACTGATTAGCTCTAGCAATTTTCTGATACTATCTTTAGGGTTTTCTATGTACAGTTTCATGTCATCTGCAAACAGTGAGAGCTTTACTTTTTCTTTTCCTATCTGGATTCCTTTTATTTCTTTTTCTTCTCTGACTGCTGTAGCTAGGACTTCCAGAACTATGTTGAATAATAGTGTTGAAAGTGGACACCATTGTCGTATTCCTGATCTTAGGGGGAATGCTTTCAGTTTCTCGCTATTGAGAATAATATTTGCTGTAGGCTTATCATATATGGCCTTTACTATGTGGAGATAGGTTCCTTCTATGCCCATTTTTTTAAGAGTTTTAATCATAAATGGGTGCTGAATTTTGTCAAAGGCTTCTTCTGCATCTATTGAGATGATCATATGGTTTTTATATTAAATTTGTTAATATGGTGTATCACATTGATTGATTTGCGTATATTCAATCCTTATATTCCTGGAATAAACCCAACATGATCATGGTGTATGAGCTTATTGATGTGTTGCTCAATTCTGTTTGCTAAACATTTGTTCAGAATTTTTGCATCTATATTCATCAGTGGTATTGGCCTGTAGTTTTCTCTTTTTGTGTTTTCTTTGTCTGGTTTTGGAATCAGGGTGATGGTGGTCTCATAGGATGAGTTTGGAAGTGTTCCTTCCTCTGTAATTTTTTGAGAGTTTTAGAAGGATAGGCATTAGCTCTTCTCTAAATGTTTCATAGAATTCTCCTGTGAAGCCATCTGGTACTAGGCTTTTGTTTTGGGGGAGATTTTTGATCACAGTTTCAATTTCAATACTTGTAATTGATTTGTTCATAATTTCTATTTCTTTCTGATTCAGTCTTGGAAGATTCAACTTTTCTAAGAATCCATTTCTTCTAGGTTATCCATTTTATTGCCATATATTTATTCATAATAGTCTCTTATACTCCCTTGTATTTCTGCTCTGTCTGTTGTAACCTCTCCTTTTTCATTTCTAATTTTGTTGATTTGATTCTTCTATTTTTCTTGTTGAGTGTGGCTAAAGGTTTGTCAGTTTTGTTTATCTTCATAAAGAAACATTTTAGTTTAATTAATTTTTATTATTGTTTCTTTCATTGCTTTTTCATTTATTTCTGCCCAGATCTTCATGATTTCTTTCCTTCTACTAATTTTGGTTTTTGCTGTTGTTGTTGTTGCTGTTATTTTTTTTCCAGTTGTTTTAGGTGTAAAGTTAGGCTGTCTATTCAATGTTTTTCTTGTTTCTGTAGGTAGGATTGTACTGCTATAAACTTCCCTCTTAGAACTGCTTTTGCTGCATCCCATAGGTATTGAGTTGTTGTGATTTCATTGTCACTTATTTCTAGAAATTTTTTTTATTTCCCTTTTGATTTCTTCAGTAACCTACTTGTTATGTAGAAAACTGTTTTTTAATCTCCACGGTTTGTGTTCCTTACAGTTTTTTTCTTGTAATTGGTATCTAGTCTCATACCATTGTGGTTGAAGAAGATGCTTGATATGATTTAAATTTTCTTAAATTTACTGAGGTTTGATTTGTGACCTATGCAAGATGTGGTCTCTCCTGGAGAATGTTCTATGTGCACTTGAGAAGAAGATGTATTCTTCAGCATTTGGTTGGAATGATGGTCCTAAAGATATCAGTGAGATCCAACTCATCTAATGTATCATTTAAGACTTGTGTTTCCTTATTAATTTTCTGTATTGATGATCTGTCCATGTGTGGTTGGGGTGTTAAAGTCTCCAACTATTATTGTGTTACTGTCAATTTCTCCTTTTATGTGTGTTAGTGTTTGTTTTAGGTATTGAGGTGCTCCTATGTTGGGTGCATAGATATTTACAGTTGTTATGGATTTCCTCTTGGATTGGTCCCTTGATCATTATGTAGTGTCCTTCCTTGTCTCTTGTAATCTTATTTCCAGGTTTATTTTTTTATTTTTTTATTTATTAAAAAAATGGGTGTACATGTGTTCCCCGTACTGAACCCCCCTCTCACCTCCCTCACCATCCCATCCCTTGGGGTCTGATATGAGGATTGCTACTCCAGCTATCTTTTGCTTCCCATTTGCATGGAATGTATGTTTCCATCCTCTCACTTTCAGTCTATATGTGTCTTGAGGTCTGAAGTGGGTTTCTTGTACATAACATATATATGGGTCTTGTATTTGTATCCATTCAGCCAGTCTCTGTCTTTTGGTTGCAGCATTTAATCCATTTACATTTAAAGTACTTATTGATATATATGTTCCTAATGCCATTTTCTTAATTGTATGGGGTTGATGCTGCACTCAATATGCCAGCAAATTTGGAAAACTCAGCAGTGGCCACAGGACTGGAAAAGGTCAGTCTTCATTCCAATTCCAAAGAAAGGCAATGCAAAAGAATGCCCAAACTACCACACAATTGCACTCATCTCACATGCTAGTAAAGTAATGCTCAAAATTCTCAAGCCAGACTTCAGCAATACGTGAACCATGAACTCCCTGATGTTCAAGCTGGTTTTAGAAAAGGCAGAGGAACCAGGGATCAAATTGCCAACATCCGCTGGATCATGGAAAAAGCAAGAGAGTTCCAGAGAAACATCAATTTCTGCTTTATTGACTATGCCAAAGCCTTGACTGTGTGGATCACAATATACTGTGGAAAATTCTGAGAGAGATGGGAATACCAGACCACCTGACCTGCCTCTTGAGAAATCTGTATGCAGGTCAGGAAGCAACAGTTAGAACTGGACATGGACAACAGCCTGGTTCCAAATAGGAAAAGGAGTACGTCAAGGCTGTATATTGTTACCCTGCTTATTTAACTTCTATGCAGAGTACATCATGAGAAACACGAGACTGGAAGAAACCCAAGCTGGAATCAAAATTGCTGGGAGAAATATCAATAACCTCATATATGCAGATGACACCACCCTTATGGCAGAAAGTGAAGAGGAGCTAAAAAGCCTCTGGATGAAAGTGAAAGAGGAGAGTGAAAAAGTTGGTTTAAAGCTCAACATTCAGAAAACGAAGGTCATGGCATCTGGTCCCATCACTTCATGGGAAATAGATGGGGAAATAGTAGAAACAGTGTCAGACTTTATTTTTTTGGGCTCCAAAATCACTGCAGATGGTGACTGCAGCCATGAAATTAAAAGACGCTTACTCCTTGGAAGAAAAGTTATGACCAACCTACATAGTATATTCAAAAGCAGAGACATTACTTTGCTGACTAAGGTCCATCTAGTCAAGGCTATGGTTTTTCCTGTGGTCATGTAAGGATGTGAGAGTTGGACTGTGAAGAAGGCTGAGTGTCGAAGAATTGATGCTTTTGAACTGTGGTGTTGGAGAAGACTCTTGAGAGTCCCTTGGACTGCAAGGAGATCCAACCAGTCCATTCTGAAGGAGATCAACCCTGGGATTTCTTTGGAGGGAAGGATGCTAAAGCTGAAACTCCAGTACTTTGGCCACCTCATGCGAAGAGTTGCTCATTGGAAAAGACTCTGATGCTGGGAGGAACTGGGGGCAGGAGGAGAAGGGGACGACCGAGGATGAGATGGCTGGATGGCATCATGGACTCGATGGACGTGAGTTTGAGTAAACTCCGGGAGTTGGTGATGGACAGGGAGGCCTGGCGTGCTGCGATTCATGGGGTCGCAAAGAGTCAGACACGACTGAGTGACTGAACTCAACTGAACTGAACTGACCTTTCTTCTCTTGTATTTCTTGACTATATAAGTCCTTTTAACATTTGTTATAAAGCTGATTTGGTGGTACTAATTGTCTTCACTTTTTATTTCTTTTTATTTCTTCAACAATTTTGAATGAGATCCTTGCCTGGTACAGTAATCTTGGTTGTAGACTTTTCCCTTTCAGTACTTTAAATATATTCTGCCATTCCCTTCTGGCCTGCAGAGCTTCTGCTGAAAGATCAGCTGTTAAGTATATGGGGTTTCCCTTGTATGTTACTTGTTGCTTCTCTCTTGCTTTTAATATTCTTTCTTTATATTTCGTTTAAACTTTCTTTGTTAGTTTGATTAGTATGTGTCTTGGTGTGTTTCTCCTTAGGTTTATCCTGTATGGAACTCTTTGTTCCTCTTGGCTCATTCCAGCTCATTTCTTTCTAAAGACTGTATTAGATATTTGGGGTCTTTGTGTTTCCATACAAATTGTGAAATATTTTATTCTTGTTATGTGAAAAATGCCATAGGTCATTTGATAGGAATTGCATTTAATTGGTAGATTGCTTTGGGTAATACAGTCTGTTTTTGCAGTACTGAGTCTTCCAGTCCAGTAACATAGTATCTCTGTCCATCTGTTTATGTTTTCTTTAATTTATTTCATTAGTATCTTACAGTTTTCTATATACAGCTCTTTTGTCTCCTTAGGTGGGTTTATTTCTTATTGTGGCAGTGGTAAATGGGATTGTTTCTTTAATTTCTCTTTATGATTTTTCATTTTTAGCATATAGGAATGCAAGTGATTTTTGTGTATTTATTTTATAAATAACTGTACTAAATTCACTGATTAGCTCTAGTAATTTTTTTGTGTGACATGTTTAGGGTTTTCAATGTATAGTATCGTGTTGTCTACATATCATATAAGGTTTACTTCTTTTCCACAGTGGATTCCTTTTGTTTCTTTCTTCTCTGATTGCCGTGGCTAGAACTTCCAAAACTATGTTGAATAGTAGTGGTGAGTTTGCACCCTTGTCTTAGTCCTGATCTTAGAAGAAATGTTTTTAAGTTTTTCACCATTGAGAATAAGGTTTGCTTTGGGTTTATTGTTCAGTTCCCCAGTTCAGTCACTCAGTCATGTCTGACTCTTTGTGACCCCATGCACTGCAGCATGCCAGGCTTCCCTGCCATCACCAATTCCCAGACCTTACTCGAACTCATGTCCATCGAGTTGATGATGCCTTCCAACCTCTGTTGTCCCTTCTCCTCCCACCTTCAATCTTTCCCAGCGTCAGGGTCTTTTCAAATGAGTCAGTTCTGGTATATGATATATGGCCCTTATTATATTGAGGTAATTTCCATCTGTGTCTGTTTTGTGAAGAGTTGACCATACGCAGGTGCTGAATTTTTCAAAAGCGTTTTCTGCATCTGTTGAGTTTTTGCCTGTGAGCATTTGCTTTATGTATTGAGGTGCTCCTGTGTTGGGTGCATAAATATTTATAATTGGTATGTCTTGGATTAATCCATTGATCATTATGTACTGTCCTTCTTTATCTCTTGTAATAGTCTTTATTTTAAGGTCTGTTTTGTCTTATATGAGAATTGCTACTTCAGCTTTCTTTTGATTTCCATTTTCATGAACTATCTTTTTCCATACTCTCACTTTCAGTCTGTGTCTCTAGGTCTGAACCAGGTCTCTTGTAGACAGCATGTATATGGGTCTTCTTTTTGTATCCATTCAACCAGTCTGTGTCTTTTGGTTGGAGCAATTAAGTCATTTACATTTAAAGTAATTATTGATATATATGTTCCTATTGACATTTTCTTAATTGTTTTGGCTTTGTTTTTGTAGGTTCTTCCTTCTCTTGTATTTCCTCCATATAGAAGTCCCTTTAACATTTGCTATAAACCTGGTTTGGTAGTGCTCTTTGACTTGTGCTTGTCTGCAAAGCTTTTGTTTTCTCCCTCAATTTTGAATGAGATCGTTGCTGGATAGAGTATTCTTAGATGTAGATTTTTCCCATGCAGTACTTAAACTGTGTCCTGCCATTCCCTTCTAGCCTGCAGAGTTTCTGCTGAAAGATCAGTGGTTAATTGTGTGGCGTTTCCCTTGTGTGTTACTTGTTGCTTTTTTGTTACTGCTTTTAATATTTTTTCTTTGTTTTTAATCTTTGTTAGTTTGATTTATGTTTCTCAGTATGTTTCTCCTTGGGTTTATCCTGGATTGGTATCTCTGTGCTTGTTGGACTTGGTTGGCTATTTCTTTTCCCATGTTATGAAAGTTTTTGACTATAGCCTGTTCAAAAAATTTCTTAGACTCTTTCATTTTCTCTTATTTTTCTGGGACCCCTATAATTCGAATGTTGGCACTTTTAATATTACTCCAAAGGTCTCTGAGACTGTCCTTAGTCCTTTCCATTATTTTTTTCTTTATTCTGCTCTTTAGCAGTTATTTCCACCATTCTGTCTTGCAGCTCACTTACCTGTTCTGCTTCGGTTAGTTACTCTGCTATTGACTCCTTCTAGAGTATGTTTAATTTCAGTAATTATGTTGTTTGGTTACGTGTGTTTTTTCTTCGTTTCTTCTGAGTCCTTGTTATGTGTGTTAATTGATTTGTATTTCCTCCATTCTATTTTTGAAGTTTTGTATCATCTTTACTGTTGGCACTTTGAATTCTTTTTCAGATAGTTTGCCTATTTCCTCTTTGTTTATTTGGCCTTCTGAGTTGTTACCTTTTTCCTTCATTTGCAGAGTATTTCTCTGTCTTAATTCATTTTTTCTAACTTACTGTATCTGAGGTCTACTTTCCCCAGGCTATAGGATCACAGTTCCTCCTTTTGGTCTCTACCCTTAGTGGCTGGATTTGGTTCAGTTCTTGTGTAGGCTTCATGTTGGGAGGGAGTTATGCCTGTGTTCTGGTGAGAAGAGTTGTGTTTTTTTGCCTCTGGTGGGTAGGGCTGTGTGAGGTAGCCTGTTTTGGGGTATCTGTGGGAAGCCTGTCAGCTGTTTTTGTCTTGTTGTTTGGATGAGGCATCATGTACTGGGTACTGCTAGCACTTAGATGATGTCAGGTCTTGGACACAGGTGGAGGCCTTCGTGGGAGTTCTCAGTAGTTAACACTCCCTGGTGTCAGGAGTTCTCTGCAGTCTAGTATCTTGGACTCGGTTTCCTCAGCCCAAAGGCTCAACCCAACCTCTGTCCAGGGAACCAAGATCCTACAAGCCATTTGTTATGGCATTAAAGATTAAACACACAAAAACAAAACAAACCCTAAACAAAAGATAAATGGACAGTCAGCCAATAATAACAAAACCAAAGGAACACACACACACACACACACACACACAAAATGCCAAAATATTCCAAAGAAAACAAAGTACAAGACAGTGACCTGGCACACAAAGAAAGCTAAGAATTATATCAACCAATTAAAAACAAAACTAACTAAAACACAAACCAGAAAATAAGACCAAAGGAGATTACCAACTAGGGAATAGAGCAAAGAAAACCAAACAAACTAGCAAACATGGTGAAATAGAGAAAAGGAGGAAAACAAAAGAAAAAGAGAACTATATATAAAAAATATATCTGCACATGTATATAGCATGTATAAATATATACCAGTTCAGTTGCTCAGTTGTGTTTGCAACCCCATGGACTGCAGCACGCCAGGCTTCCCTGCCATCACCAACTCCCAGAGCTTACTCACACTCATGTCCATTGAGTTGGTGATGCCATCCAACCATCTCATCCTCTGTCGTCCCCTTCTCTTCCTGCCTTCAATCTTGGCCAGCATCAGGGTCTTTTCCAGTGAGTCAGCTCTTCACATCAGGTGGCCACAGTAGTGGAGTTTCAGCTTCAGCATCAGTCCTCCCAATGAATATTCAGGACTGATTTCTTTAGGATGGACTGAATGGATCTCCTTGCAGTCCAAGGGACTCTCAATAGTCTTCTCCAATACCACAGTTCAAGAGCATCAATTCTTCGGTGCTCAGCTTTCTTTATGGTCCAACTCTCACATCCATACATGACTACTGGAAAAACCATAGCTTTGACTAGACAAATTGTGGCCAGCAAAGTACTGTCTCTGCTTTTTGATATGCTGTCTAGGTTAGTCATAGCTTTTCTCCAGGGAGCAAGTGTCTTTTAATTTCATGGCTGCAGTCACCATCTGCAGTGATTTTGGAGCCCAGGAAAATAGTCTGTCACTGTTTCCATCATTTTGCCATCTATTTGCCATGACGTGATGGGACCAGATGACATGATCTTAGTTTTTTTGACTGTAGAGTTTTAAGCCAGCTTTTTCACTCTCCTCTTTCATCTTCATAAGGAGGCTGTTTAGTTTCTCTTTGCTTTCTGCCACATGGTATCATCTGTATATCTGAGGTTATTGATATTTCTCCTGGCAATCTTGATTCCAACTTGCACTTCATCCAGCCTGGCATTTTGCATGATGTACTTTGCATATAAATTAATAAATATATAAACATATATAAAACATATATAGAAACATACATATAAAATATATATATAAGCATATATAAAGGAATAACTACAGCAGGAAAAGAACAATATAAGAAACAAACAAAATTTAAAAAGGAAAAAGAAAATACCCCACAGAAACCCAAAAACCCAACATAGAGGTAGAATTATGTAATGGAAATAAAAAGTGTGATTTTAAAAAAAGTCCTCAGAAGGTTAAACACAGTTAATAATAATAATAATAATAATAAAAAGAAACAACAACTACAAGAACACAAAATATAGAAGAGAAAACATTCAGAACAAATCCAAATATAAGCATAATAATAAATATTTTTGTTGGATCTCAGCTGTCAGTATCCTTTTCACCACTGTGAGTCGTAGCCCACCTCTGCATCTATAGGAAGCCCTCCAATACTGGGCTGGTCTCTAGACCTCTGTGGGGACAGCTCATACTATAATCTTGCCCTACTCTTATGTGTTTTTGCCTCCACTGTCTACCCCTGCTAGAGCTAGGGCGTTTTCTTTTGTGAGAACACTCATTGTCCTTTTTATATATTCCATAGATACAGAGTCCATGTAGACTGTATGGATTTGATCTATAGCTTGTACAGCTGGTGGAGAGGTTTTCAATCCTCTTCCTTAGCTACACTGCCCCTGGGGTTTAACTGTGGTTTTATCTCAACTTCTGTGTGTCGGTCATCTACAGGAGTTGGAAGACCATGTGTGGAAGTGGCACAGCTGCTTGGATTGTGGGGACCCTGGTAGCACCAGGTACACAGGGGTGCCAGTGGCCACAGGAGCAGGAAATAACACTATTAGGGTTTTTTCTAGCCTCTGGCAGTTCTGCCCCAGTGAGGATCAAGCGTTCCCTTTGTAAATTTTTCATCAGACTTCAACAGGGCCTCTCTGTACCTTGTGCCTCTGTCTCTGGTGCTAAGCACAAGACCAGCCAGTGTCTCGGAGGCTCCCTCCATGAGACTGTGGATGCCCTAGCTAAGTGGGCTGAAGCTAACTGGGTTGAACTGAATGCAGCCTCAAGGCACGTTGATGAAAGTAAAAGAAGCACCAGGTTCCAGCACAGAATGGAGAGAGTCATCAGGTTGATTTTCTTGGGGACACCCCGCCACTGTCTCACAGCAGATTGTGTACTTACTGGTTCATAACAGACCACCTAAAGTTATTACCACAGTAAGTAAAACAAGGGTACTTACTTTCTAGGTGGAATTAGTTCTGTTAATGAAGCCCTCATTTGCCAGTTTGCTATTCAGAGATCCCACTGCAGCCTCCACTGAACAGAAGGAGGACGGTAGAATTTAGATAAACTCCTCAGTGCTTTGAATCCCTGAGAGCTTGCTCTTGACCACCATGTGTCCAAAGTCACAGGTAGCTTCAGTTCTCTCAAAGTTGATCAGTATTGTTGTACTGATCTTTGAACTTGATCAGTATTGTGGTACTGTTCTTTGAATTTGGAACAGAAAAAAGATGTTCAATTTTATCAAACAGTGGCATCATGATTCTTCCTATACAGTGGAGATAGATGTAGAATAATTTATGTCAATGTGAGGATTATCATTTGAGATTAGCAAGGATTTGTTCTTTGGGGCCTTTTCTTGGCTCACTGTGGATAATATTTAGGAGGGCTTAACTACATTTATAATATCATAGTTCTTGAATGGCAGACCGCTAGGATTCTTTCCTGAGTACAGACAACCTACAAGCCTTTCCAGTTTAAATCTTAAGATTCTCTCACTTGGATTGCGCCTGACAGTAAATGTTTTCTTGCATTCCTGCAGGTTCTACTTTGTCAATAGCTTATAAATTGAATGTTGCTACTCTCCATTCTCTCTTCAGGAAATACATAGCTCTACTACTAGTACTTCCACGAGCTCAGTGAAGGCCCACTGTTTGCCCACAACATGGTGGAGCATCCTGGCTGTCGAGGACACCATCAGCGACAGCAAGTAGCTGACTGATCTCTCCTAACAAATGTATTTTCTGTTTCAGTAGATGGTCAGTTTTTAAGAAGTCATGGTAATATCTTTATAGAGTGGGTTGAGCTACTTTTGGAGATAGACATAAAACCCTGAAATGTTTTGTCCCCCCCCCCCCCTTGTTTACTTTTCAAACTCTTTTTGGAAAGGGGCTTATTCTTTTAAGGAGATTTTAGAAAACTGCATACCATAGTTTTCCAAAATGTATTTATGTATTTAGAACCTTTGTTTTCAGGGCATTTTGTTTTTTTCTTAAATGATAAATGATCACAGTAAAAATAAGCCTTAGAAGTCATTTGTTCCAGAGAATTAAGAAAGCTGGCTTCAGGATGCATATTTCCAAATAGAGTGCTAACTGGCTGTGGGGTTCCTGGAGCCAGTCCGTGGTCTGGCCAGGCATTTTGAGATATTCAATCTCAATTAGTTCATCAAGCTCTCTCATGCATCCAGCAGGGATGAGAATCCATCCTACTTTAGAAGAAAGGATCCGAGAGCCAGGCCAGCTGACAACATGGTTGGTGAGTGGCTGTCAGAACTGAAATACAGTTCTCTAGGTTTAGTCCATCCTTCATCTGCAGGTGGACTCCTCCTGGCGCTGGGGCAGTGGGGCTGGCACGGTGCCTTCCTCCCGCTTTGCACCATGCTGCCATCTGCCTGTCTGTGGGGTTGCCTCTGACAGCCCAGCACTGTTGGGGAGCATTCTGGAAAGCACCTTCACTTTACAAATGCCCATTTTGACCACATCTGCAACGCTTGAGCTATCTGGCAACACCTTGAATTCTGGTGTTTATGCTGATTTGGAAACTGGAATCAGTAGGCTAACTGTGGCTTTGCTGGCAGACCTTCACTTCATAGAACCTGGCTCTCCATCCTGGGTGGGTTCCAGCAAAGTCTCCCTCTGCCCTTCCTATCTGGAGAGCCTAATCTCCATTTTACCGCTAGGTCTCTCAGGTGCTTGTGCAAGGTGACTTTAACACTGGTGTTCAGTTAACCAGCTTTTACTGGAGGAGAGACTCAACAGTGGAAAGGATTAGGACTCCCCAGTCCTCGTTGAGTTTTACAGTTAATGAAACTGTCTTACAATTAATGAAACATGACTTATGTTCTTCATATTATTCAGCTGTAAAATGATATAATGATGTGTTAACTTTTGTGAGGTACCATATATATGTGTTGTTGCTCTATTGATAAAAGCTGTTGTAAAAGTCCAGCATCCAAAAGTAGTGAAGAAGTTGCCTGGATATTAGCAAATTACAAGAATTTGAATTGTAGGTAGCTAGCTCAATTTAGCAGAGATTTTTCCCTTCTGTCTCAGGAAATATAACTGCAACATTTTCTTAGAGAATATTTTATAAAGGAACAAAGTGGGTTACTATTTAAAAAATAGATTTTATTTGAGTGGCTTTAGTGATAAGTGATGAAAGGTCATCGCCATAATAGTCAACAAGACCAAGGGATTTACTAGACACCCCAGCAAATGCTGGGAACAGACTAGGGATGGTCTGAGCAGAGTGGGCAGAAAAGGGTGACCTTGGCATCTTTGGGCAGCAGGAGGGGAGGGCATTTTTGTAAGTCTCTTGTGTTAATCCCAGCTCCCTCTGTGTGGTTGCTCCCAACAAAGTCGTAGCCTGTGTAAGAGGAGCTCCATGATGGAACTCAGGGAATTTCTTCAAGCTTGGGAAAGTGGATTTAAAAAAAATCCTTTTTGACTTTACTTTTTTCTTTTCTTTTTGTTTCAAATATGCTTTATTTTTAAAAGATAGAAACTGGAAACAACCTAGTGTGTTACTCACTGAGCTGTGTCTAATTCTTTGTGACCTCTTGAACTGTAGCCTACCAGGCTCCTCTGTCCATGGAATTCTCCAGGCAAGAATACTGGAGTGAGTTGCCATTTCCTTCTCCGGGGATCTTCCCAACCTAGGGATCAAACCTGGGTCTCCCAAATTGCAGGCAGATTCTTTGCCATCTGAGCTACCAGGGAAGCCATGGAAACAACCTAAATGTTCGTTAATAATTGATGAATAAGCAACTGTATAACATCCATACACAGGGAAACATTACTCAATGCAAAAAGGAATAAAAGATTGATATTCCCAACAAGAGTAAATAATCTCAAAACAATTATGCTTACTGATAGAAGGTAAAAAAAAAAAAAAACACACATACTGTATTACATTTATATAAAATTCTAGAAAATTCAAACTAATGTATTATGAAATGAAATAAATCAATTGTTGAATCTGAATAGGGAGGACAAGAAGAGATCATTAAGGGACATAAGAAAATTTTGTGGGTAATAATATGTTCATTACCTTAATTTTGTGATATTATAGGTACACACATATATTAAAATGCATCATATTGTACAATTTAAGTGTTGTGTTGTTAATCACTAAGTTGTGCCTGACACTTTTACGACCTCACTGACTATAGCTTGCTAGCCTCCTCTGTCCATGAGATTCTCCAGGCAAGAATACTGGAGTGGGTTGCCATTTCCTTCTTTGTTTTTTGAATATGAAAAACATTTACATATTTGAAAATCAACCTATATAAAACAGTATACTCGGGGACTTTCTTGATGGTCCAATGGTTAAGACTTCATACTTCTACTACAGGGGGCACAAGTTTGATCCCTGGTCAGGGAACTAAGATCCTGCATGCCATGCAGTGCAGCCAAAAAATGTATACTCACAGAATCCCCATTCCTGCCCCAGCCTCTGCCACTCCTCTGCCACTTCCCCTACAGGACAAGTATTCTCATTACTTTCTACTATACCGTTCCTGTGGTTCTTTTTGTAAAAAAAGTTAACCAAATGTACAAGT
Source organism: Aepyceros melampus (assembly GCA_006408695.1). Classification (NCBI taxonomy): domain Eukaryota; kingdom Metazoa; phylum Chordata; class Mammalia; order Artiodactyla; family Bovidae; genus Aepyceros; species Aepyceros melampus. The sequence continues at coordinate 270,027 of SJXQ01006586.1, forward strand.
TTCCTTTTCTGTAGAAATGAGTGTGCTACATGTGCCCTTCTTAATATTGCTTTTTCATAGCACTGCATTGTGGAAATCATTTCATTCAGGTTCTGAGAAGCTTCATTCTTGCTGGCTGCTTAGTCCTCCATCGTATGGACATACTGTTCTCTATCTGATCAGCCTGCTATGAGTATGTATTTACGTTGTTTCCAGAATTTCGTTGTTAGAAATAATGCCACAGTACATAACCTTGTGCACGTGGTGTTCCATCTTTGTGGAGAGGGAATCCGTGAAAGAGAAATGCAGCCATAGTTTTGCAGAGATTGCTCTTCCTTCCCAACAGCCACGTGTGGGAGTGTCTGAGAGTCGTGCTGTCGCACAATTCAAGCTGTTATTTAACCTGCTGTAGCTCTGAAGCTCATGCTCCCATGGGTTCTGCTCGCCACGCGTGTGCATCTTCTACCACCCACGCTGCTGCTAAGTTCAGAGGAGGCCCAAGCTGGGAACCTGCCTTCCCAAGCCTCTTAGCTGCTGGTGGAACTGGGAGCAGATCTAATGTCAGTCTGTCCTCCAGTCATACATGGGGACATGGGAGGTGGGCAAAGGAAGTTCTTCAGGGTAATGTTGATTAATCTAGGAGAAACCACACTGTAAAGAAATGTGGTTTTGAGCAAGACACCCATGAGGGGCCCCAGGGTTTAATCTGTAAAATGACATTCCTCATATTGACATGCCAAGAAAAAAATCCAAAAGGCAACAATGACACTATTTTTGTTGTTACCTTAAGAGTTAGGAGATGTGGTGTTTGGGTCCAAAAATGTGGCTGCTTTGAATAGGACATCTTCAGGTAAAGGGCTGTCCCACAGCAGACACCGAGGGCAGCATCTCATGCCCTGACTGCTGAGGTACTGCTGGCCCTTGCTTCTGGGCCCATGGGTCTGAGTCTCCAGTGAGATGCCCATGTGGGTGACCAGAGCAGCAATAATCGGGGGCTTGGACTTGGCTCTGGTGTCCCGAGTTTTAGGACTGGCATTAGGGACATCATTTCTTGACTGTGTGTGGAACTTGAGTGTCGAATTCCAAGAAAGTGTGTCTGTCTCTAGTGGTGATGGAAAATGAAGAAGAGACATTGGAAATGCCACCTGGAAATGAGACCTGGTTTCTCACTTTATCATAGAAGTCTCTAGTGAAATGAATTGTAACTTAGTGTACATACCTGGAATTGCTCTTCCTTGACAAAATAAATTGATTTCTTTAGCTTTCTGAACTTTGTTTCTTGAATTGGACAAGAGGTAACCTAGTCTAAATTAAACTTATTTTCCATTAATAAAGTGGGGTCATTTCAGGCTGCCCGAATGTGCTTCTGAGTATCTTAAAGCATATATATATATTTAAAATCCAGTGTTTCATGCTTTTTTCATAACTCATTGAATTTAGCCAGCCTAACATATAGCATTCATACTCACCTCTCCCTTGGCATTCTACTGTAGATTTGGGGTGTGTTTCTGACCTTCTACAGCTATCAGGCAGACTGAGGTAGAAGGGCATCAGCATACACCCCAGGGAAGGGAGGTGAACAACACAGTTGGTCCCTGCCTTGCCCAAAGAAAACTTTGTTTTCACTGTGCCTTTTCCTGCTGGTACTTTTGCACTGTAATATTTTGAAGGTGTCATTTACATATGGGAGCCAGTGAACTGGGTCATGAAGGTAGGAAGTTGTATATTCTTTTAAAATAATGGTATGAGTGGAGTAATTTTAGAAAAGCCTTGTCAACTCAGTAAGAGCATTTCTGCTTGGAGCTCTTACTTGCAGTTAGTATCACTGGCTTCCTGTCACTTGTCAGCTGTCTGAGATACTGAACCCCCTAGGGAGGTATCACATCTTCTCAGCCCTGCCATCTGGAAAATTCAGCCTCAACTTCCTTGGAAAGCACAGAGAAGTCCCTCCTTGTCCTCTCTTCCATCTTTCTCATCTCTGTGAATGAACGAGGGCAGGGCCCCCACTGATTGTATTAGGTCAATTCTGTCTCACAGAATCTAGCAGGCATAGGTGCCCACTGGGGAATATGCCTTTTGGAATATTGTAGACCCTTGGAAGGAAAGTTATGACCAACCTAGATGGCATATAAAAAGCAGAGATATTACTTTGCCAACAAGAGTCCGTCTGGTCAAGGCTATGGTTTTTCCAGTGGTCATGTATGGATGTGAGAGTTGGACTGTGAAGAAGGCTGAACATAGAATTGATGCTTTTGAACTGTAGTGCTGGAGAAGACTCTTGAGAGTCCCTTGGACTGCAAGGAGATCCAACCATTCCATCCTAAAGGAGACCAGTCCTCGGTGTTCATTGGAAGGACTGATGCTGAAGCTGAAACTCCAATACTTTGGCCACCTCATGTGAAGAGTTGACTCATTTGGAAAGACCCTGATGCTGGGAGGGATTGGGGGCAGGAGGAGAAGGAGACAACAGAGGATGAGATGGCTGGATGACATCACCGACTCAATGGATGTGAGTTTGAGTGAACTCCGGGAGTTGGTGATGGACAGGGAGGCCTGGCGTGCTGTGATTCATGGGGTCGCAAAGAGTCGGACACGACTGAGCAACTGAACTGAACTGAGACCCTTGAACAATATGGGTTTGAACTGCATGGCTCCACTTATACGCAATTTTTTTTTCAATAGTAAATACAACAACACTGCATGATGTGTGGAGCCATGGTGATGGAGGGCTGACCCATAAGTTCTACGTGAATTTTCAACTGTGTGGAGGGTGGGTGCTCTGAACCACCACATTGTTGAGAGTCACTGTATCCTGAAATATAAAGATCTAGAAATGTTAAAACTCTGGGAGATGTTTTTCAAAAACAAAAATTAGGGGGGATCTGTGTAATTATTTCTAGCATCTTTACATATTTGAAGTATCATACCATGTGAATTTTTAAAAATTGATTGTTTTAAATTTGCATTTTAATGAGTTATTCATCCCCTTGTACTTAGAAAAGCTAGAAAAATGATAGGGAAATAGACGTTTTCTTCTCTTTCAAGAATTTTGAAGAAATAAAAAGTCATGTAGTGGGTGAATCTCCCTCTGGTTCATTGTCCCGCCAATGCCTGCTTCTCACACTTTAAGTTGCTTTCACTCATCCTTCCTTGTTTTTTCACGTGAGATCTTCTCAACAGTATGCAAATGAGTTTTCACTGACAAATCTTTTCTTCCTTATATTTCCAGTGCACAGAGGCCAAAAAACATTGCTGGTATTTTGAAGGACTCTATCCCACTTATTATATGTAAGTATTTGCATTTATCTGTGATCACATCTTTCTCAGAATTATTTCTTTCATAGATCACAGGAGTGGTTATGGGATGGGGCAAACCCAGCCTTGGGAGGCCTCTAGCCCTGGTTTCACTTGCCTGTGCCCCTGAATGAGCAGGCAACTGCCCTAAGGATTCAGACCAGCTGCTCTGAGGACAGTGTAGAATTCTGAGTGCTCCGTTCTGTGAGGCATGTTAGCTTGTATGTGATTGGTGAGGGCAGAATGTCTAAACAAGGCCAACATTATATTGATTTATACAAATTTTCCTGGGCAAAGGGAGCAGAGGTGGTACAAAAGAATTTTGAACTTGAATAGGGCAGGAAACAGTACTTAGTTCTTCTGTGAGTGTAAGAGAAAGGGAGGGAGAGATGACAGTGATCACAGGGTCACCTGGCCCTGGCACCTCTCTAGGCAGGTGCAGTCAGCCTTGCATGTCTGCAGGTTATGCCTCTTCCTGTGCCCTCAGCGCCTGCCAGTATTGCTTTTATTAAAGCATTGCTGTTTTGTTTTTCTGTATTTTAAATATCTGCTATGGCAGCCACTAGCTCCACTGACATGCCTAGATTAACTATCTAGATTATCAATTACTATTTTTGATTATGTTTTGAAGTTCCATAAGTTTCAAGTGGAATGTACCAAAGCAATTTTTCCCCAAAAACCCTTGTATTGAATTTTGTTAAACATGAAAAATTTTAGTAATGTATATAATTGTTATAGCAGAAGCATTATTTTCTAGTATATGGGGAGATTGGGCAGGAAATACTATACATAATAGCAAAGAGGGTTATTTCTTAACCAGCCAAGATGTGTATTTTTCTTACCTGTCATTCTTCAGTTTTTAATCTTGAAGAGATTAGTGTATGTGGAGAAAGTTGCTGGGCTGTGAATGGGAATGGAATACAGGTAAAGGGCCAGTTTTTCTGCCTTGATTTCATATCAAAAAGCAGGAGTCATTAGTGCCCCACAGGGTGTAGTCCTGGCAGAAATAGTCTGCAGCTGCACAAAGACAAAATGTACTTGAAAGATAAAGCAGCAGAAAAGGGCTATGGTTCTAATTACAGTTGTCATCTTGAAGAAAAATGGTTGTGGGATAACAGGGAGATGAAAGATTTGGTTCTTAGTACACTGAATTTTCTTTGCAATGCTTTAGTGCTTTTTTAAAAAATTGCTTTACAGTATTGTGTTGGTTTCTGCCATACATCAACATAAATCAGCCATAGGTGTATATGTCCCCTCCTTCTTGAACCTCCTTCCAACTTCCCATCACATCCCACCCCTCTAAGTTGTCATGGAGCCCTGGTTCAAGTTCCCTGAATAATGTAGCAAATTGCCACTGGCTATTTATTTTACATATGGTAGTATATATGTTTGCATACTACTGTCTCCATTTGTCCCACCTTCTGCTCCACCGTCTCCCATATCTACAAGTCTGTTCTCTATGTCCGTGTCTCCATTGCTGCCCTGCAAATACGTTCATCAGTAGCATCTTTCTAGATTTCATATATATGCATTGATCTTCGATACTGTTTTTCTCTTTCGGAGTTACTTCACTCTATGTAATAGGCTCTAAGTTCATCCACTTCATTAGAACTGAGTCAGATGTGGTCTTTTTTATGACTGAGTAATATTCCATTATATATATGTATCACAGCTTCTTTATCCATTCATCTGTCAGTGAACATCTAGGTAGCTTCCATGTCCTAGCTATTGTAAATAGTGTTGCAATAAATATTGCGGTATGTATGACTTTTTCAGTTATGGTTTCCTCACGGTATAGGATTGTTGGGTCATATGGTGGTTTTATTCCTAGTTTTTAAAGGAATCTCCATGCTGTCTTCCATACTGGCTGTATCAATATATATTCCCACCAACAGTGCAAGAGAGTTTCCTTTTCTCCACAACCTCTACAGCATTTTTTTTTTTTGTAGATTTTTTTAACATTTTTTTTTAAGTTGAAGGATAATTGCTTTCTAGAATTTTGTTTTCTGTGAAACATTAGCATGAATCAGCCATAGGTATACATATGTCCCCTCCCTTTTGAACCTCCCTCCCATATCCTTCCCCATCCCACCCCTCTAGGTTGATACAGAGCCCTTGTTTGAGTTCTCTGAGCCATATAGAAAATTCCCATTGGCTATCTATTTTACATATAATAATATAGGTTTCCATGTTATTCTCTCCATACTTCTCACTCTCTCCTCCCCTCTTCCTGTGTCCATAAGTCTGTTCTCTATGTCTGTGTCTCTCCAATGCTGCCCTGCAGGTTCATCAGTACCACCTTTCTAGGTTCCATATATATGCATTAGTATAGAATGTTTTTCTCTTTCTGACTTACTTCATTCTGTATAATATACTCTAGGTTCATCCACTTCATTAGAACTGACTGAGATGCATTCCTTTTTATGGCTAAGTAGTATTCCATTGTGTATATGTACCACAACTTCTTTATCTGTTCATCTGTTGATGGACATTAAGGTTGCTTGCCTGTGTGTTCTAGCTATTGTAAGTAGTGCTGCAGTGAACATTGGGGTACATGTGTCTTCTTCGTTTTGGTTTCCTCAGGGTATATGCCTGGTAGTGGGATTGCTAGGTCATATGGTGGTTATATTCCTGTCTTTTTAAGGAATCTCCATACCGTCTTCCATAGTGGCTGGATCAATTTACATTCCCACCAACAGCGCAAGAGGTTCCCTTTTCTCCACACCCTATCCAACATTTTTTGTTTGTAGACTTTTTGATGATGGCCATTCTGACCAGTACAAGATGATATCTTATTATAGTTTTGATTTTCATTTCTCTAATAATGAGTGATGTTGAGCATCTTTTCATGTTTTATTAGCCATCTGTATGTCTTCTTTGGAGAAATGTCTGTTTGGGACTTCCAACCACTGTTTGATTGGCTGCTTTTCTAATATTGAGTTGCATGAGCTACTTGTATATTTTGGAAATTAATCCTTTGTCAGTTGTTTCATTTGCTACTATTTTCTCCTATTCTGAGGTGTGTGTTTTCACTTTGTTTATAGTTTCCTTTGCTGGGCAAAATCTTTTAAGTTTAATTAGTTCCCATTTGTTTATTTTTATTTCCACTGCTCTAGGAGATGGGTTACAGAGGATCTTGCTGTAATTTATGTCATAGGGTGTTCTGACTATGATTTCCTCTAAGAGTATTATAGTTTCCAGTCTTTATTTCCGTTCAGTTCAGTCACTCAGTCTTGTCCGACTCTTTGCAACCTCATGAATCGCAGTAGGCCAGGCCTCCCTGTCCATCACCAACTCCTGGAGTTCACTCAGACTCACATCCATTGAGTCCATGATGCCATCCAGCCATCTCATCCTCGGTCATCCCTTTCGCCTCCTGCCCCCAATCCGTCCCAACATCAGAGTCTTTTCCAATGAGTCAACTCTTCGCATAAGGTGGCCAAAGTACTGGAGCTTCAGTTTTAGCATCATTCCTTCCAAAGAAATCCCAGGGTTGATCTCCTTCAGAATGGACTGGTTGGATCTCCTTGCAGTCCAAGGGACTCTCAAGAGTCTTCTCCAACACCACAGTTCAAAAGCATCAATTCTTCTGCGCTCAGCCTTCTTCACAGTCCAACTCTCACATCCATACATGACCACAGGAAAAACCATAGCCTTGACTAGACGGACCTTAGTCGGCAAAGTAATGTCTCTGCTTTTGAATATACTATCTAGGTTGGTCATAACTTTTCTTCCAAGGAGTAAGCGCCTTTTAATTTCATGGCTGCAGTCACCATCTGCAGTGATTTTGGAGCCCAAAAAAACAAAGTCTGACACTGTTTCTACTGTTTCCCCATCTATTTCCCATGAAGTGATGGGGCCAGATGCCATGATCTTCGTTTTCTGAATGTTGAGCTTTAAGCCAACTTTTCCACTCTCCTCTTTCACTTTCAACAAGAGGCTTTTTAGCTCCTCCTCACTTTCTGCCATAAGGGTGGTGTCATCTGCATATCTGAGATTATTGATATTTCTCCCAGCAATCTTGATTCCAGCTTGTGTTTCTTCCAGTCCAGCATTTCTCATGATGTACTCTGCATATAAGTTAAATAAGCAGGGTGACAATATACAGCCTTGACGTACTCCTTTTCCTATTTGGAACCAGTCTGTTGTTCCATGTCCAGTTCTAACTGTTGCTTCCTGACCTGCATACAGATTTCTCAAGAGGCAGGTCAGGTGGTCTGGTATTCCCATCTCTTTCAGAATTTTCCACAGTTTACTGTGATCCACACAGTCAAAGGCTTTGGCATAGTCAATAAAGCAGAAATAGATGTTTTTCTGGAACTCTCTTGCTTTTTCCATGATCCAGCGGATGTTGGCAATTTGATCTCTGGTTCCTCTGCCTTTTCTAAAACCAGCTTGAACATCAGGGAGTTCACGGTTCATGTATTGCTGAAGTCTGGCTTGGAGAATTTTGAGCATTACTTTACTAGCATGCGAGATGAGTGCAATTGTGCTGTAGTTTGAGCATTCTTTGGCATTGCCTTTCTTTGAAATTGGAATGAAAACTGACCTTTTCCAGTCCTGTGGCCACTGCTGAGTTTTCCAAATTTGCTGGCATATTGAGTGCAGCACTTTCACAGCATCATCTTTCAGGATTTGAAACAGCTCAACTGGAATTCCGTCACCTCCACTAGCTTTGTTCATAGTGATGCTTTCTAAGGCCCACTTGACTTCACATTCCAACATGTCTGGCTCTAGATTAGTCAACACATCATCATGATTATCTGGGTCATGAAGATCTTTTTTGTACAGTTCTTCCGTGTATTCTTGCCACCTCTTCTTAATATCTTCTGCTTCTGTTAGGTCCAGACCATTTCTGTCCTTTATCAAGCCCTTATCTGTTAGGTCTTTATTTAGGTAATGCATTTTGAGTTATCTTTGTGTATGATGTTAGGAAGTGTTCTAATTTCATTCTTTTACCTGTTGCTGTCCAGTTTTCCCAGCACCACTTACTGAAGAGACTATCTTTTCTCTATTGTATATTTTGCTTCCTTTGTCAAAGATAAGATGCTCATAGGTGTGAGGGTTATCTCTAGGCTTTGTATGTTGTTCCATTGGTCTATATGTCATTTTTTATACCAGTACCATACTGTCTTGATGACTTTAGCTTTATAGTATAGCCTGAAATCAGGAAGGTTGATTACTCCAGCTCCATTCTTTTTTCTCAGGATTGCTTTGTGTTTTGTGTTCCCATAAAAACTGTGAAATTTTTTGATCTAGTTCTATGAAAAATGCCATTGGTAATTTAGGGATTAAATAGGGTAAATTAGGGATTGTATTGAACCTGCAGATTGCATTTGGTAGTAGAGTTATTTTCACAATATTGATTCTTCAAAAACAGGAACATAGAATATCCTTTCATCTGTCTGTGTCATCTCTGATTTCTTTCATTAGTGTCTTACAGTTTTCTGTATATAGCTCTTTTGTTTCCTTAAGTAGGTTTGTTTGTAGGTATTTTTTTATTGTTGCAATGGTGAATGGGATTGTTTCCTTAATTTCTCTTTTTGATTTTTCATTGTTAGTGTATAGGAATGCAAGTGATTTCTGTGTATTGATTTTGTATCCTGCTGCTTTACCAAATTCACTAATTAGCTCTAGTAATTTTTTGGTGGCATGTTTAGGGTTTTTAATGTATAGTATCATGTTGTCTGCTGTATAGGAATCTTTTCCAGACTGGATTCCTTTTTCTTTTTCTATTTCTTTTTCTTCTATGATTGCCATGGCTAGGACTTCCAAAACTATGTTGAACAAGTGGTGAGAGTGAACGCTGTTGTCTTAGTCCTGATATTAGCGGAAATACTTTCAGTTTTTCACCTTTGAAATGGTTGCTATAGGTTTATTGTATATGGCTTTTATTACATTGAGGTAGTTTCCTCCTATGCCCATTTTCTGAGGAGTTTTTGTTATACATGGTACTGAATTTTGTCTAAAGTTTTTTCTGCATCTATTGAGATTATCCTATGATTTTTATCTTTTATTTTCTTAATATGGTAATTTTTAATATGGTGTATCCCATTGATTGATTTGTGTATATTGAAGACTCCTTGCATCCCTTAGATAATCCCAACTTGATCATGGTTATACAATCTTTTTAATGTGTTGTTGAATTCTGTTTCCTGGAATTTTGTTGAGAATTTTTGAATCTATCTTCATCAGTGATATTTATCTGTAATATTTTTGTGTTCTCTTTGTCTGGTTTTGGTATCATGGTGATGGTGGTCTCACAGAATGAGTTTGGAAATGTTTCTTCCTCTGCAATTTTTAAATTTAATTTATTTTTAAAACATTTATTTTACTTTATTTTATTTTTTAAATTTTATTTATTTTAATTGGAGGCTAATTACAGTATTGCAGTGGGTTTTGCTATACATTGACATGAATGAGCCATGGGTGTAAATGTGTTCCCCATCCTGAACCCCCCTCTGACCTCCCTCCCCATCCCATCCCTCAGGGTCATCCCAGTGCACCAGCCCTGAGCACCCTTTCTCATGCATCAAACCCTGATTCGTGATCTATTTCATTTATGATAATATACATGTTTCAATGCTATTTTCTCAAATCATCCCACCCTCACCTTCTCCCACAGAGTCCAAAAGTCTGTTCTTTACATCTGTGTCTCTTTTGCTGTCTCACATAGAGGGTCATTGATACCATCTTTCTAAATTCAATATATATGCGTTAATATACTGTATTGGTGTTTTTCTTTTTGACTTACTTCACTTACTTCACTCTATAATAGGCTCCAGTTTCATCCACCTCATTAGAACTGATTCAAATACATTCTTTTTAATAGCTGACTAATGTTCCACTGTGTATATGTACCACAGCTTATTTATCCATTTGTCTGTCTTTCTCTGCAATTTTTTAAAAGAGTTTCAGAAGGATAGACAATAGCTCTTCTCTAAAATTTTGTAAAATTCACTTGTGAGGCCATCTGGCCCTCGACTTTGGTTTTGGGGGAGATTTTTGATCACAGCTTTTCTATTTCAGTGCTTATGATTGGCTTGTTTATCATTTCAGTTTCTTCTTGATTCAGTCTCAGAAGGTTGGACTTTCCTAAGAATCTGTTCATTTCTTCCAGGTTGTCCATTTTATTGGCATATAATTGCCCATAATAGTCTCCTATCATCCTTTTCATTTCTCATTTTCTGTTGTAATCTCTCCTTTTTCATTTCTAATTCCATTGATATGAGTCTTCTCCCTTTTTTTTTTTGATGAGTCTCACTAATGGTTTGTCAATTGTGTTTCTTTTCTCAAAAACCAGCTTTTAGTTTTATTAATCTTTACTATTGTTTCCTCACTTCTTTTTCAGTTATTTCTGCTATGATCTTTATGATTTCTTTCCTTCTATTAACTTTGAGGTTAATTTTTTTTAATCTTTTTCTAGTTCTTTTAGGTATAAAGGTAAATTGTCTATTTGATGCCCTTGTTATTTCTTGAGGTAATATTATATTTCTATAAACTTCCTTTTCAGAACTGCTTTTGCTGGGTCTCATAGGTTTGAGTTGTCATGTTTTCATTGTCATTTATTTCTAGGAATTTTTTTCATTTCCCTTTATATTTATTCAGCAATCTGTTGCTTATTTAGAAATGTATTATTTAATATCCATGTGTTTGTGCTTTTACACTTTTTTTCCTTTAATTGATATCTAGTTTCATATTGTTATGGTCAGAAAAGATGCTTGATACAATTTAAATTTTCTGAAATTTACTGAGGTTTGATTTGTGACCCAAAATGTGGTCTGTCCTGGAGAATGATCATGTGCCCTTGAGAAGAAAATATATTATTTTGCATTTGCATGAAATTTCCTGGAGATGTCAGTTATGCTCATCTCATCTAGTGTGTCATTTAAGGCTTGTGTTTCCTTAATGCCTTCCTGCTTTGATTATCTGTCCAGTGGTGTAAGTTCAGTGTGAAATTGCCCTATTGTGTTATTGTCAATTTCCCATTTTATGTCTGTTAGCGTTTACTTTAGGTACTGAGGGACTCCTTTATTTGATGAATAAATATTTACAAATGTTATGTTTTCTTCTTGGATTGATGCCTTGTCATTATGTACTGTCCTTCCTCGGGGATAGTATTGATCCCTGTCTCCTGTACAATGTCACCAACCTCCATCCATAGTTCATCAGGAACTCTATCAGATCTAGTCCCTTAAATCTATTTCTCACTTCCACTGTATAATCGTAAAGGATTTGATTTAGATCATACCTGAATGGTCTACTGGTTTTCCATGCTTTCTTCAATTTTAGTCTGAATTTGGCAATAAGGAGTTCATAATCTGAGCCACAGTCAGCTCCTGGTCTTGATTTGCTGACTTATAGAGCTTCTCCATCTTTGGCTGCAAGGAACATAATCAGTCTGATTTCGGTGTCAATCTGGTGATGTCCACATGTAGAGTTTTCTCTTGTGTTGTTGGAAGAAGGTGTTTGTAAGAAAAAAAAAAAATGCATAAAAAGAAAAATGGCTGTCTGAGGAAACCTTACAAATAGCTGTGAAGAGAGAAGAAATGAAAAGCAAAGCAGAATAGAAGAGATATACCCATTTGAATGCAGAGTTCCAAAGAATATCAAGGAGAGATAAAAAAGCCTTCATCTGTGATCAGTGCAAGGAAATAGAGGAAAACAATAGAATAGGAAAGACTAGAGATCTCTTCGAGAAAATTACAGACAACAAGGGAACATTTCATGCAAAGATGGGCTCAATAAAGGACAGAAATGTTATAGATGTAACAGAAGCAGAGGATATTAAGAAGAGGTGACAAGAATGCACAGAACTATACAAAAAAACATCTTCAGACCTAGATAATCACAATGGTGTGATCACTCACCTAGAGCCAGACATCCCGGAATGTGAAGTCAAGTGGGCCTTAGGAAGCATCACTATGAGCAAAGCTAGTGGAGATGATGGAATTCCAGTTGAGCTCTTTCAAATCCTGAAAGATGATGCTGTGAAAGTGCTGCATTCAATATGCCAGCAAATATGGAAAACTCAACAGTGGCCACAGGACTGGAAAAGGTCAGTTTTCATTCCAATTCCAAAGCAAGGCAATGCCAGAGAATGCTCAAACTACCGCACAATTGCACTCATCTCACATGCTAGCAAAGTAATGCTCAAAATTCTCCAAGCCAGGTTCAACAATACATGAACCATGAACTTCCAGATATTCCAGCTGGTTTTAGAAAAGGTGGAGGGACCAGAGATCAAATTGCCAACATCCATTGGATCATCCAAAAAGGAGAGAATTCCAGAAAAGCATCTATTTCTACTTTATTGGCTATGCCAAAGCCTTTGACTGTGTGGATGACAACAAACTGTGGAAAATTCTGAAAGAGATGAGATACCAGACCACCTGACCTGCCACTTGAGAAATCTGTATGCAAGTCAGTAAGCAACAGTTAGTACTGGACATGGAACAACAGACTGGTTCCAAATTGGAAAAGGAGTACGTCAAGGCTGTATATTGTCACTGTGCTTATTTAACTTGTATGCAGAGTTCATCATGAGAAACACTGGGCTGGATGAAGCACAAGCTGGAATCAAGATTTCTGGGAGACATATCAATAACCTCAGATATGCATATGACACCACCCCTATGGCAGAAAGTGAAGAAGAACTATGGAGCTTCTTGATGAAAGTGAAAGAGGAGAGTGAAAAAGTTGTAGAGCTCAACATTTGGAAAATTAAGATCATGGCATCTGATTCCAGCACTTCATGGCAAATAGATGGAGAAACAGTGGAAACAGTGTCAGACTTTATTTTTCTGGGCTCCAAAATCAATGCAAATGGTGACTGCAGCCATGAAATTAAAAGATGCTTACTCCTTGGGAGAAAGATTTTGACCAACCTAGACAGCATATTAAAAAGCAGAGATGTTACTTTGCCAACTCCATCTAGTCAAGGCTGTGGTTTTTCCAGTAGTCTTATAATTTCTGTTTATCTTATACAGATGTGAGAGTTGGGCTATAAAGAAAGCTGAGTGCCAAAGAATTGATGTTTTTGAACTGTGGTGTTGGAGAAGACTCTTGAGAGTCCCTTGGACTGCAAGGAGATTCCATTCAGTCCATCCCAAAGGAGATCAGTCCTGAATATTCATTGGAAGGACTGATGTTGAAGCTGAAACGCCAGTACTTCGGCCACCTGATTTGAAGAACTGATTCATTAGAAAAGACCCTGATGCTGGGAAAGATTGAAGGCAGAAGGAGAAGAGGATGACAGAGGATGAGATGGTTAGATGGCATCACCATCTCAATGGACATGAGTTTGAGTAAACTCTGGGATTTGGTGGTGGACAGGGAGGCCTGGAGTGCTGAAGTCCATGGGGTCACAAAGAGTTGGACATGACTGAGCGACTGAACTGAACGGACTGAGTGTCTTTCCTTATCTCTTGTAATAGTCTATGTTAATTTCTATTTTGTCTTATATGAGAATTGTTACTCTGGCTTTCTTTTGACTTACTTTTGCATGGAATATCTTATTCCATACTCTCACTTTCAGTCTGTATGTGTCTCTAGGTCTGAATAGGGTCTCTTGTAGACAGCATATATCTGGGTCTTATTTTTTCATCCATTCAGCCATTCCGTGTCTTTTGGTTGAAATGTTTAAACCATTTGCATTGAAGGTAATTATTGATATATTTGTTCCTATTGGCATTTTTGTAATTATTTTGAGTTGGTTTTGTAGGTCTTTTCTTTCTCTTGTATTTCCTTCCTATAGAAGTCCCTTTAATATTTATTATAAAGCTGATTTGGTGGTGCTGAATTCTCTTATCTTTTGCTTGTTTGTGAAGCATTTGTTTTCTCCCTCAATTTTGAATGAGATCCTTGCCAGGTAAAGTTTTCTTGGTTGTAGATTTTTTTTCCCTTTCAGCACTTTAAATATATCCAGCCATTCCCTTCTGGTCTGCAGAGTTTCTGCTGAAAGATCAGCTGTTGATTATATTCCCTTGTATGCTACTTGCTGCTTTTAATATGCTTTGTTTTATCTTTGTTAGTTTGATTAGTGTGTATCTCAGTGTTTCTCCTTGGGTTTATCCTGTACAGGTGTTTCTGTGCTTCATGGACGTGACTATTTCTTTTTCCCCATTAGGGAAGCTTTTGACTATAGGCTCTTCCAAGGTTTTCTAGACCCTTTTTCTCTTCTGGGCATGCACACATGCTCAGTCGTTTATGTCATGTCTGACTCTGACCTTATGGACCAAGGTCACACTTACCCACCAAGCTCCTCTGTTCATGAGATTCTCCAGACAAGAATACTGGAGTGGGTTTCGATGCCCTCCTCCAGGGGATCTTCCTGACCCAGGAATTGAATGCATGTCTCCTCTACTGCATTGCAAGCACTGTTTTACCCACTGAGCCACCTTTTTAGGGCCTGAGAAGCCCCTTCTCTTCTGAGAACCCTTTAAAACAAATGTTGGTGCGTTTAGTATTGTCCCAGAGGTCTCTGATGCTATCTTCAATTCTTTTCATTGTTTTTCCTTTTTTCTACTCTTCAGCAGTTTTTTCCACCATTCTATCTTCCAACTCACTTATCCATACTCTTGCTTTATTTATTCTTCTATTGATTCCTTCTAGAATATTGTTAACTTCAGTCACTGTGTTATTTGTCTCTGTTTGTTCTTTATTTCTTCTAGGTCCTAGTAAAATGTGTTAATTGATTTTTTTTTTTACTTTATTTTACTTTACAATACTGTATTGGTTTTGCCATACAAGAGGGGGGTTTAGGATTGGGAACTCATGTTAATTGATTCTTGCATTTTCTCCATTCAGTTTTGGAGGTTTTAGATCATCTTTGTTATCATTAATTTGAATTATTTTTCAGATAGTTTGCCTAGTTCCTCTTCATTTATTTGATCTTGTGGGTTTTTACCTTGTTCTTTCATTTTACAACATTTCTCTTTTTTTCTAACTTAATGTGTTTGAGGTCTTTTTTTCCTAGCCTTTATGATCATATTCCTTCTTCCTTTTAGTTTCTGCCATCAGTGAGAAAGATTGGTCCAGTGGTTTGTGTATGCTTTGTGTTGGGAGGGACTTGTGCCTGCATTCTGGTGGTAGAAGGTGAGTTTTGTTTTGTTTTGTTTTGTTTTTTCCTTCTGGATGGGCAGCACTGTGTGAGGTGGTATGTTTAGGCATATCTGTCTGCTGATAATTGGGTTTGTGTTGTTGTCTTGCCTGTTTTGTGAGGTGTTCTGCACTGGTTGCTGGGTGTTGGGTAATGCTGGGTGTTGGATACAGGTGGAGGCCTTTGTGGGAGTTTTCATTAATATTCCCTGGGGTTGGAAGTTCTCTGGAAATCTTGGGTCCTGGACTCAGCACTCCCACTCAAAAGGCTGAGACTGAAGCTCTTACTGGGCAACCAAGACTCCACAATCTCTCTGCATGTCAATGATTTGGTTTGCTTTGTTTTCTTTTATCTTCTTAGACATATATTAAGGCCTTCAGATTATGTTTCTTACTGAGTCCAGGATTGCTCTGCTCGCTGCATGATAAGCCAATGAATCTGAGAGATAAAGTGTTGAAGCAAGGAACCTGATTTTATTCAGAAAGTTGGCTGACCAAGAAGATGGCAGACTGATGTCTCAAAATAACCATCTTGCTTTAGTTCTTGATTCAGCTTCTTATGCAGATGTGGATCAACCTTATCTTCTTTTGTGTTCTTGATTTTGTTTGTGTGTTCTTTCTTGAAAAATCGATCTTTCTCAAATTAATTTGTAAATCAGCTAATGAACCATTTCCTGATTTTTAGTAGTCAGAGGTCCTTGCTCCTTTGTTCCTTTATACATTTATTTGTTCACTACATATTTTGTAAGTTTGGCATTGATAGAAACACACAAAGAAAGACAAGCCCTGTTTGGTCACTCAGATGGTCTAGTTTGGATTCCTTTCACCTCTCATCTCTGCTGATAGTGAGGGGAAAGGTCCTAAAAGTAGAAAAGTAACATCACTCTATTTTTAGAATACTAATGCTCTGTATAAAATAACAAAGGTAACGTTCATTGAGCACTTAATATAGGCTAGACATTGTTTATGCACCTCACATGAATTTATGGCATTCAACCCCATAGCCACTTGAAAACTCTAACCACACACACCTGGTTCTTGAATCTATCTCTGATTTTTCTCTTCCTTTTTTCCCTATTCCCATGCCTCACCTGAATCCATACCTCTGTTAATGCTCATCTAAACTATTGTTACAAACTACCCCCCAGTTTGATTAAGATATAATTGGCATATAACATTGTATAGATTTAAGGTATATAATATGGTAATTTGATACGCTTATATGTTACAAAGTGATTACCACCATTGCATTAGCTAACACCTACATCACATCACAGAATTACCTTTTTTTTTTTTTGTGAGGAGAACATTTAAGATCTACTCTTTTAGTAATTTCAAAGTATATAATAAAATAGTATTAGCTGGAATCACTAAGGCACAGGCCTTAGGTCCCCAAAGCATTCATCTTATAACTGGAAGTTTGTACTCTTTGACACACATCTCCTCATTGCATACCCCTGTCTGTCCCCATTGCCTGGTAATAACCACTACTTTACCCTCTTTTTACATAACTTCTGCTTTTTAGATTCCACATATAAGTGGGATGATTGCTGTTGTTGTTTGGTCACCAAATCATGTCTGGCTCTTTGAGACCCCATGGACTGTAGCCTGCGACTCCTCTGTCCATGGGATTCTCCAGGCAAGAATACTGAAGTGGGTTGCCATTTCCTTTTCCGGGGAATCTTCCTGACCCAGGTATTGAATCCATATCACCTGCTTGGCAGGGAGGATTCTTTGCAAATGAATCACCTGTGAACCCTAAGTGAGATCATACATCTATCTTTGAACCATAATGCCTTGTTGCAAATGCAAGGATTTCCCTCTTTCTCAGGACTGAATAAAATTCCATTGTGTGTATATGCACATTTCCTTTATTCATTCATCTATTGACAGACACTCAGATTGTTTCCATTTCTTGGCTGTTGTGAATAAGGCTGAACCATAGGATTTCAGATGTCTCTTCAAAATCTTATTTCCATTTCCTTTGCATATATACTGGAAGAATAATTGGCAGTTCTATTTTTAATTTCCATAGTGGCTGCATCAATTTAAATTCCTACCAGTACTGTACAGGGTCCACATTTTCCATACCAATACTCTTCTTGTCTTTTTTGATGATAGCCATTCTAACAAGTGTAAGGTGATAGACACCTCTGTGTGGTTTTGGTTTGCGTTTACTGATGATATGTGTTATTGGGCATGTTTTCACGTACCTGTTGGCCATCTTTCTGTCTTTTTTGGAAGATAATCTATTCATTTCCCCTGCCCATTTTTAAATTGGATTATTTGGGTTTTTTTTTCTTGTTAAGTTATATGAGGTCCTTGTGTATTTTATATATCAACCCCATATCTGATATATAGTTTGCAAACATTTTCTTCCATTCAGTAGACTCCTCATTTTGTTGAGTGTTTTTTTTTTCTGAAAAGAAGCTTTTTAGTTTGATGTAGTCCCCTTTGTTTTTTGTGTTTTTGTCATTTTTGCTTCTAGTGTCATGTCCAAAGTCATTGCCTAGACCAATCTTGAAGACTTTCTTCCCAACATTTTCTTCTAGGCGTTTTAGATCCACTTCAAGTCAATTTTTTTAAGTTGAGTGGTGTAAGGTAGGTGTTCAATTTCATTTTTTTTACATGTGTTTTCTTCAATTTTCCCAGCTCCATTTGTTAAAGAGACCGTCCATTCCCCATTGTATGCTCTTGGCTCTTGTGTTACATATTAGTTGACCACTTATGCAAGGGTTCATTTCTGGGCTTCTTATTCTGTTCCATGGGTCAGTGTGTCTATATTTATGCCAGTACCAAATTGTTTTATTATGATAGCTTGTCATGTAGTGTAAAGTTAGGGAGTGTCATACCTCCAGCTTAGTTCTTTCTCATGATTGCTTTAGCTATTCAGGGTCTTTTGTGATTCAATTAAAAATTTTAGAATTGTTTTACCTGTTGCTGTGAAAATACCATTGAAATTTTGATAGAAATTTCATTGCAGCTCTAAATGACTTTGTGATAGGTCTCCTTTCATTCTCTTATCCCATCAAGTTCTCACTTCTTTCTAAATTATTGAAAATTTTGTGTCATCTTCCTACTTAGAGGCATTAGGGAAAAGTTCAAACCCTTGGCCAGCTGTAAACAGTAGGTTTCCATGATACTTGTCTGGTTTTGTCTTCTTTCTTTTGAGTCTCATGAAGGCAAGCCGCACAACTGTATTTTTATTTTTTAAGTATTTTTGTCTTTTTTTCTTAAGTTGAAGTATAGTTTCCTTACAATGTTGTATTAGTTTCAAGTGTACAGCAAAGTGATCCAGTTTATATATATATATATATATATATTCTTTTTCACATTCTTTTGCATTGTGGGTTACTACAAGATATTGAATATAGTTCCCTGTGCTATATAGTAGGTTCTTGTTTATTTTATATATAGAGTGTACCTGTTAATCTGGAATTCCTAATTTATCCCTCCCCACTTCCCACTTTGGGAACCATAAATTTATTCTCTATGACTGTGGGTATATTTGGTTTTATATTCATGAACTTAATAAGTTCATTTGTATCATTTTTTAGATTACACATATAAGTGATATCATATATTTGTCTTTGTCTGGCTTACTTAGTATGCTATCTCTAGGTTCATGTTGCTGCAAATGTCATAAATTCATTCACTTAAAAAATTTATCAAAATGTAGCTGGTTTACAGTGTTGTCTGAATCTGTGCTGTAGAGCAAAGTGATTTATATGTGGATATATATATATTTCCACATTCTTTTCGATTATGGTTTATCACAAGATACTGAATAGAGTTCCCTGTGCTACACAGTAGGACCTTGTTGTCTACCCACAACTTCTAAATGAATTCTCAATGCCTAGGACAGTGCCTGGCACACAGGGGACATCCCTGAATGTTGAGTGGATTTGAGTGGATGCTTTTCCACCCACTGCTCACTACTTGTCAGTGTTGGCTCTTCTGGTTCCTCTCAGGCATTTCCATGTTCTCTGGCTGGCAGGCTTCTCAATTCCTCTTTCCTTCAGAACCTGTTCCTCCTTCCTTGTTGCCTCTGATACAGCCTCTTCGAGAGTCCTCACACAGTGCTGTAAATCCCTTGAGTGCTTGTGGGATGAAGCCATGACATGTGCATCTGTTTGACTCAGTTTGCAGCAGAGTACATGGCATGTGAGTGGCACTCAGTACTTATCTTCACCTTTGCAGTTTGTTTACTACCAGCTTGTTTCACTCTTGATTTCATTTAACATATTCTGGCACCTTGTCATTAACCATAGATTTTGAAATGTTTTGGGGTCCAGAAGATCAAGGTTCAAATATTTGCTCTATTACTCTTTTTTTTTAACTGAGATAAATTTACTGCAAAATAAAATTACAGGCCAATATCACTGATGAACATATTTGCAAGAATCCTCACAAAATACTAGCAAACTTTATCCAACGCACATTAAAAGGATCATATACCATGATCAAGTAGGATTTATACCAGGGAGGTAAAGAGATTTTTCAATATATACAGGTCAATCAGTATGATATGTCACATTAACAAATTGAAAAATAAAAACCATATGATCATCTCAATAGATGCATAAAAAGCTTTTATAAAATTAAACATCCATTTATGATTTTAAAAAAAATCTTCAGAGAGTGAGCATAGAGGGAAGCTACCTCAACATAATAAAGGACATATATCACAAATTTACAGTTAACATCATACTCAATGGTGAAAAAAATGAAAGCATTTCCTCTAAGATTAGGAACAAGCCAAGGACATCCATTACTGCCACATTTATTCAGCATAGTTTTGAAAGTCCTAACCAGAGCAGTCAGAGAAGGAAAAGAAATAAGAGGAATCCAAATTGGACAGGGAGAAGTAAAACTGTCACTTTTTGCATAGAAAATCCTAAAGATGCTAGCAGAAAACTACTAGAGCTTATCAATGAATTTGGTAAAGTTATAGGATACAAAATTAATATACATAAGTTGGCTGCATTTCTATACACTAACAGCAAACTATAAGAAATAGAAATGAAGGAAACAATTCCTTTTATCATCACATCAAAGAGAATAAAATATCTAGGAATGAACCTACCTAAGGAGGCAAAAGATTCTCTGAAAACTATAAGAGTATAGTGAAAGAAACTTAAGAGCACACAAGCAAGTGGAAAGATAAACCATGTTCTTGGATTTATATGAATCAATATTGTCAAAATGGTTATACTACCCAAGGCAATTTACAGATTCAGTGCAATCTTTATCAAATTACCAGTGGCATTTTCCACAGAACTAAAACAAAATATTTTCAAATTTGTATGGAAACACAAAAGACCCTAAATAGCCAAAAAAAATCTTGAGAAAGAAGATTGGAACTGGAGGAATCAGGCTTCCTGTCTTCAGACTATACTACAAAGCTACAGTCATCAAAACAGTATGGCACTTGCACAAAGACAGAAAAATAGATCACGAAACAGGAGAGAAAGCCCTGAAATAAACCCACGCTCTTATGGTCAATTAATCTATGACAAAAGCGGCAAGTATATACAATGGAGAAAAGAGAGCTTCTTCAATAACTGGTGCTGGGAAAACTGGACAGCTTCATGTAAAAGAATGAATTAGAACATTCTCTAACACCACACACACATACACAGACACACAAATTCAAAATGGATTATAGACTTTAATGTAAGACTGGACACTATAAAACTCATAGAGGAAAACATAGGGAGAACAATCTTTAACATAAATTGAAGCAGTATCTTTTCGGATCCATCTCCTAGAGTCATGAAAATAAAACAAAAATGAACAACTGTTATCTAGTTAAGTTTAAAAGCTTTTGCACAACAAAGGAAACCATCAACAAAATGAAAAGACAACCTATGGAATGGGAGAAAATACTTGCAAATGATGCAGCTGATAATGATTCATCTCCAAAATATACAAACAGCTCATAGAAATCAATATAAAGACATCCAATCAAAAAATGGGCAGAGGCGTTAAATAGACTTTTCTCCAAAGAAGACATGCATGCTCAATTGCTCAGTTATGTCTGACTCTGTGACCCTTTGGACCATAGCCCATCTGCCTCCTCTGTCTGTGGGATTCTCCAGGCAAGAATACTGGAGTGGGTTGCCATTTCCTCCTCCAGGGGATCTTCCTGACCCAGGTATTGAACCCGCACCTCTGTGTCTCCTAGATTGCAGGTGGATTCTTTGCCATTGAGGCATCATTGCTGATTATTAGAGAAATGTAAATCAAAACTACCTCACACAGGTCAGAAGGTCCATCATCAAAAATTCTACAAACAGTAAAATCTGGAGAGGGTGTGGAGGGAATGTAAATTGGTACGGCCATTAGAGAGAACAGTATGGGGTTCTTTGAAAACTAGAAATAGAGCTACTGTGTGATCCAGCAATCCCACTCCTGAGCATGTACCTGGAAAAAGTGAAAACTCTAATTTGAAAAGATACATATACTATTCATTGTAGCCTGTTTACAACAGCCAGGACCTGGAAGCAACCTAAATGTCCATCAGCAGAAGAACGGATAAAGAAGACATACGTATACCCGTACATATATAAACACACAATGGAATATCACTCAGCCATATAAATGAATGAAATAATGCCACTTGCAGCCACATGGATGGTCCTAGAGATTATCATACTAAGTGAAGTAAGCCAGACAGAGAAAGACAAATATCACATAATATCACTTATCCGTAGAATAAAAAAAAAAGATACAAATGAACTTATATACAAAACAGAAATAAGACAAACAGACTTAGAAAACAAATTTATGGTTACCACAGGGAGAAGTGGGGGAGGGATAAATTAGAAGTTTGGGATTAATAGATACATACTACTGTGTATAAAACAGATATTCAACAAGGATCTACTTTATAGTACAGGGAACTCTGTTCAATATTTTATCATAATCTCTAAGGAAAAAGAATCTGAAAAAATATATATGTATAATAATTTTTCTGTACACTTTAACACAACATTGTAAATCAATTATGCTTCAATTAAGGAAAAATGGAGGTGAATTTTACATAACAAAATTAACCATTGTAAAGTGAACAGCACAGGTGCATCTAGTATAGTCACGATGCGGAGAAGTCACTGTGTTTGTCCAGTTCCAGACGTTTCCACCAGGGCCACATCACTTGCTAGCCCCTTGACCTTCTCAATTAGCTTCTTTGTGAACTGTAAACACGAGTATTGACCTTCTGGATTGTGGCTCAGGGCCTTACCTCTTGTTTGCACCCCTGAGGCGTATCAGTGTCCAGACATACCCACAGGCTCAGTGTGACACCAGGAGAAGATCTTGGTTTTAACATCTGGGTCAATTAACATGTGAAAGCTCTTCTCCCTGCTTTCCATCCAACTGGGGCAAAGGAATACTTTTATCACAGGGGAGTGAGGAGCAGTGATTTGGATGTATTCTAATCTGGCCCAGCTTACATTGTTCAAGGGTTGATTTGCTGCAGGTAGACACCAGCTGCAGAAGATCACAACCTTGGCTTGGCTACAAGCACTTGCCCTTGTGTGTTGTTCCTGGAAGCCAGCCCCATCCTGGTTTCTTTGGACATGGCACGGAAGGTAAAGGAGACTTGCGTCCAGTGCAAGCTTGCCCTTGCTGGGGTTCTGAGTGGCAAGGTTTGGTGCTGTGGTCTGCACAGGATGCCAGACATGCCTTAGGACACAAGTCAGGTGCCATGTGCTTACTACTCAAGGAGCTGGGATGCTACACCTCCTTCGTTCAATCCACCAATGCCTGTTGAGTGTCTGCCACATTCTGGTTGTTGGGGGTTGATTGTACAGGTCAGAGGTGGTGCTTGTGCCCCAGAGGGCTGTGAGAATTATGTATGACTGACCAGTTAATTTCTTGAAGCATCTTTAACATTAAATTAAAAAATCATGAGTTATTAACAGATCTCATTTAACAAATATTTCCAGTACTCTGCCTTCCATTTCTACTGGGTGAAGTGCTTTGTGTAAGATTCTCCTAAGTAGATAATTCCTTAGAGATATATTGACTCAAGATGGGATGTTTTTATTGTGTTTCAGGGTTTTCCCTGCCCTGTAGAAAATATGTTAAAAGGACACCTCTATTTTGTGCTTATAGCTTACCATAGAGCACACTGGGGAGAGAACATCCAGGTCACACGCTTATTTTAGAGGTTTTACTCTTACTTTTGAAATCTAATTTCATTTGTCTCACCAGAAGTCCCATATGACACTCTCTTGTCTCTCTGCATGTTCCTGAATTTCATTCTAATGTTACAGCCATCAAGCTATTACAGGCTAATTTTTTAAAATGATAGTTAGGTTTCCGTTGTAGCTACCTGGACATGCCAAATTAATTTTTTTTAAGTAAAAAAAAAAGTCTGATTCTCTACCAACTGAGCTACCCAGGCACCAGCAGATCACCTGGCCTCTAGGTCTTCGTTTCAGTGTCCTGTAGCTGTGGGGATGGTTACTACCACATTCAGTTTCTTGGAGGGTGGATACCACCCTCCATGTCCCCATGTCTATATCATCACCGTATTTGCAGTTTCATGGTGGCTTAGTCAGTGGATCTGTGTCCAGAGGTGACCAGGTGGGTTCCCTGACTTTAATGTAGGGACTGCTGCCTCAAAGAAGGGCAGGAAGGCTGGATGATCCCATCTGGGCCGGCTCTTGGTAGTGGGGAGGGCCCTTCTGCTTGTCTCCAGATCCAGTGGTGCCTTTGTGGTTTCCACCACAGCTGTAATCAACTCTCTAGTGGGCAGAGGGGCAGCCGCTCTGATTTGCAGTGTTTCTCTGTCTATGAGAAATGTCAACCTTTCTGCTGAGATCTATAGCTTGGGCCTGCTCAGCTTGTTCCAGAGGCTCACTACCCATATCCTCCATCTGTGGAAGGACATGAGTGCCAAGGGCAGGTGTAGGAGCAGCTTCTGAGGCAGAACCAGGTGGAAGGTGGTGGTGCCATGTCTATGTTGGGCACTTGGGCTTGTGGGAGTTTTCAAGTATGGGGACCAGAAACCTCTGGGCCTTCTCTGAAGTTGACAGTGTTGCAAGGGCCTCACTGCCCTACTGCTTCATCTCACAATCACCAAGACCAACCCGTGTCTCCCTCATACCAAGGCAGGGTGGAGCATGCCCCTGAGATTTCCCAGATGGTGGCTGAGGCACGACCCTCTCCATTATGTCATGGAAATTGTGAGGGAATTAATTGTAACGTAAAGGGCTTCCCTGGTGGCTCAGAGGTTAAAGCGTCTGCCTCTAATGCAGGAGACTCGGGTTCGATCCCTGGGTCGGGAAGATCCCCTGGAGAAGGAAATGGCAATCCACTCCAGTATTCTTGCCTGGAGAATCCCATGGACAGAGAAGCCTAGTACATTACAGTCCACGGGGTCGCAAAGAGTCGGACACGACTGAGTGACTGCACCTTCACCTTCAAAGACTAAGAAGAATCAGTTCAGTTCAGTCGCTCAGTCATGTCTGACTTTTTGTGACCCCATGTACCACAGCATGCCAGACCTCCCTGTCCATCACCAACTCCCGGAGTTACTCTAATTCATGTCCATTGAGTCAGTGATGTCATCCAGCCATCTCATCCTCTGTCGTCCCCTTCTCCTCCCACCTTCAATCTTTCCCAGCATCAGGGTCTTTTCCAATGAATCAGCTCTTCACATCAGGTGGCCAAAGTTTTGGAGTTTCAGCCTCAATATCAGTCCTTCCAATGAACACCCAAGACTGATCTCCTTTAGGATGGACTGGTTGGATTCTACCATGCAACTTTGTGACTAACATCTCTTCCCCACTGTCGTGGTGATACTAAGAACTTCAGAAGAAAGATGACACAAGCTTAGAAAGGAAATGTTAGGTGGTTGCTTTCTACTTGTAAAGCAGGTTGCAACTTTAATGCACTGAAATCCATTTCATTATGTGTACCCTTGTCTCTGTTACAACACATTAGCCTGCTTGGTTGTTCATCATTTGCTCACTATTTTCTAAATGATTCTGTGTAGTCAGCCAGAGGGTGTCATAGAATTAAGTAGTATGAGGCCTTGGAGGTTATCTATCTATCTATTGTAAATCTTCTTCTAAATCAATATACAAAGCAACCTCATTGGTTTTCACAGTGACAGAGTGTTCCTTGAGGAGGTACCATAATTCATTTATATATTCCATTATAATCATTGTATATTCAGGTAGTGCCACTTTTGTTTTGAAGGTCTGTATTTCCTTATCTATTATTTTAAAATTTGAAATAGTACTCATAAACAAGTTTTTAAATAATTCACTTGGTAGCAAGAATGGATTTGAACAACATGAGGCTTTTAAAATTCTTTTTAGAATTCCATTTAGTGTGATGTGCTAAAATATAAACTGTGATGTATTAAAATTTTCAAGAGTTTATTGGAGGAAATATTGATTCAAATTGGGTAGCACCATCCTGGCAGTGGTGAGGAACATTCCACCTCCAGGAGCCAGGGGCCAGATGTTTATTATAGAGAAGCAAAGAAGTGATTTGATTGGCTACATTTTAAGAGGTTGCCTAGTCTGGGAAAGTACTGTTGGCTATTGTCATTGGTTTCCTTCCCAACCTTCAGGCATTCCCAGGAATCTGGCTCAGGTTTTAGCTTGCTTACTAGGCTTGGCAGCCAGCCATCAGAGCCCCCCTCAGGCTAATGACCTTCTTGTTTGTGAAGGTGAACACTTGAACAGGTGTTTTGTGTATTTCAATGCAGATTTTGCTGGTAGTGTTATGTAGCACATTGTGTTACATATCTTATCATTCATAATTCCAGACAGTTTTTAGTCTCCACATATCTAGTCCCAGGAGTTTGGAGAAAGGAATCTGGTATGCCCGCATGCTCAATAAACATTTTCCTACAAATACTGGAACTTACTTTGTTGTGAGATGGATATGGAAAAATATCCATCTCTGGATTGCTGAGGCAAAAGTTATGCTTGCTTTATATTTTTTTTAAAATACTCTTAGTCTCCCAAATGTTGTGATATAATTGGCCATCAGAATGTGGGAGCAGCTGACTTTCCGTAACACCACTGGGTGGAACGCTGTGATCAGAGGACACTTTGTACTTTGGGTTCTTGTTAGTTATGTGTTGCCGCATCATGGGGAGCTCTATGCTGCAGCATTAGGGAAACACTTGTGGTGTGCCAGGAACTGTGCTAGGCGCCTGGGCTACACATGGAAGAATGTGCTAGGATTGCTCTTAAGCTCATGGTCTGAGGGGGATAGATTCCTTTAGCATTGAGCAGATATTGTACATGGTCAGAGATGGAAAGACAGCAGTGGGAGGATTCTGTACTAGGGGGAGAATGAGGGGTGGTGCTGAGAAAGTCCTCACAAAGCTGACCTTTGACAGCCAAGGAGCAGTTTCAGAGGCTCTGGTAAGAGTGTATTTGGGGAACCACAAGGCTGGAGTTTAGGCCACCTTGCTGACGACAGGGGCTGAGGTGAAGAAGGAGGGTGTGGCACACTGAGAGGGTGTCAGTGGCCTTCTGATGAGCTGAGACCTCCTTCTGCATAAAGCGAGTCTACAGCACCAGCTTGGCCTCTGAGAAGGCTGCCAGTGCAGCCCGAGCTAAGGAGATTGTCCTGCACTGAGCGCACAGGGTGGTGAGTCTGACTCCGTCAGTGAAGCTGGGCTGAGAAGCAGGTCAGTGGGCTCAAATGTACCTCAGCAGAATCATTGTGGGGACAAAGGGAGTCAGGAACTTAGAGGTCTCAGCTTGGCAGACAGTGCGAGCAAGTGTGAAGAAAACAGGCTCAGTAAGGGTTTTTGCAGGAGGGTGTGGGGGATATTGAGTTTGAAGTTTTTGCACAATGTCCCGGCAATGGAGGCTTTGATTCTGCAGCTCAAGAGGCTCCAGAGACAGAATATAAATTTAGGAGCTCTGAACACGTAAGGAAGAGTTAAACCAACTCAAGTAAAAGTCAAGCTGAGAAAGTAAGTCAGATGTCATTCGGAATCCAAGTTTCTAGATTTTTGAGCTGATGGGTCCTAGAATCTGTCTGCTTTCCAGAGCTGTTGGCCACACTCATCATTCTGTTTATGCCTTGCTTGTGTTATTTCAATGAAATGAAATTTAGTATCAGATTTCTATAATTCTAAAATAGGCCTTCTGATATTCATTTTCAATAATACCTGACTGGTCAGAATTTACTGTATAATCTGAGAGTTAATTAACCCAAGCTATAGAAGGATAAGCTTTCTGTTTTCCAGGATAAAGTTGGATAGAATTGATATTAAATGATCAGCAATTTACTGAAAGGAGGGAAGAGGAGAAACCTCTACTACAGAAACACAAGGGCAGGGTTTCAAAATCTGGAGCCAGCAGAGCCCAATGCCTGTGGGGAAGCCACTCAGGCTATCTTTCCTCCTCTGCTCACTCAGCTCTGGGTGCAGCTGGGCTTGGAGAGGGCAAGGAAACGAGCACTTTCTAGCCTGTTTAGTCTGTTATATTTTAGGTCTTGTAATAAGCACTTCTAATGCTTTCTCCATGGAGGAAGTAGCATGGAATTTCCCTGCGTAAACCACATATGCTACCCTAAGGACAACAGATTTTGGTTTATTCAGGTTTGAAATGTTTTCTGGTAAAAATGTGTCGTTGGAGGAATGACTCAGGGCACCCCCTCCCACCCCAGAGCTCAGGGTCGGTCTTCACAGCCCAAATATGTCTGACTTCACCATGAGCTGTTGAAAGGTCATCAGACTGTAACCATCTATCTCCACAGATGGGCAAACCTCTGCCTGTCAGGGAAACCGAGTCAGACTAGGAAGGAAAAGATTCTGACATATGACTCCTCAGCTGAGGTTGACAGAAAGAACCATCAATTCATCCTCAGGTCTGTGAAGTTTTTGGCATGACAGCCAGCATATAAGACATACAAGCCAGCATATTAGACATATAAGGTCTAAAGCCTGTGACTGGAGAGGTGAAAGTTCTTCTGAAAAGACTTTTTCTCACAGATATTCAATACTGAAACTTACCAGAATATGTCTGTTACCTTGTTTGTGATGGTGGTATTGTATGTGGGTTTGTATGTGTACAAAATCAACAAACTGTGCATTTAAATATGCACACTTCTTTGTATATTAATTATACTTCAGTAAAACTATTTAAAAAAGAAAACAGATCAAGAAACCCAAGATAGTGTCTCCTCTCCTGCAGTGTTCTGGGTGCCCTGAGAGCAAAGACGGATGCATGTGTTCCCAGTGCAGGGCCCTGGTTCTCCATCTTGGCTGTGCTCTGCACTCACCTGAGCAGCGATTCCAAATCCACAGGTCTCAGGGGTGTATCTGAAAGTTGCCCAGTAATTGGGAGTGAACCAGAGTTGAAAACCACTGTTTTCCAGACCGTTCATCACAGGGTGTCCACCTGAAGCTCCAGGGGCTCCTCGTGGGCTGCCTCCTTTCCTCTTTATATGCCCACAGGTAAAGGGTTCTGCACAGGAAGACTTACTGCTGCCTTGTTGAAATGAAGAACTTTCCCAAGGTCTGGGCCCTAGAGGAAAGGCTGGAAATATGATCTGCCATGTTATGCCATAATAAGACTAAAAATAGATTAATGCATTAAATAATATTTTAAAACCTTGTTACAGGAAGGTAGAATTGGTGGTAATAATATATTTTGGATGATAGACTCAATATTGGGAAAGAGATGGCTGTGACACATGGATATCCATCTGAACAGGAAGAGTGCTTTGGGGAACTAGTGGAAAACCTGAAATGTCGTAAAAATCACAGAAGACTTTGTTTAAGGAGAGAAGAGGCAGGAATTCCCAGGATGTCAAGACAGCAAGCAGCCTACTGAAGCAAGCAGACTACTCAGATTTTAAGTGCAAAATAGTAGGGAACCCATGTGAAGGCTTCAGGAGAATCTAAAAAAGATGGTTAATGGGGCCTTTTGTGATCATTTGGAACTAATTTGGGTTTGCCTGCTAACATCCTGTGAGGTTGGACTCACTGTTTCAGTGGAATCACAAGACTGTGATTTGACAGTCCTGAGATACATGGAGACTTATAATAGCAGGTCTCTTATCCCAACTGATAAGATAGGGAGTTCTGGTCTAAATAAACAGGCCAGTTAGGTAGATTTGTGGCTGATGTAATAGCTGTACATATAAGAGTATGATTAATAAAACAGCAACATGGAAGGAAGGTCTTTAATGGAACTGATCTGTCCAAGACAGCTCATCAGAGAACACCAGATAGTGTTTGGGTAACGTGCGTGGGTGCACATGCCCCCTCTCTTCCAGCAAGGTCCTTCCTTTCTGCCTACACTCCTGGCCA
Source organism: Aepyceros melampus (assembly GCA_006408695.1). Taxonomy (NCBI): domain Eukaryota; kingdom Metazoa; phylum Chordata; class Mammalia; order Artiodactyla; family Bovidae; genus Aepyceros; species Aepyceros melampus. Next base: position 299,704 of record SJXQ01006586.1, read on the forward strand.
TCTCCTCTCTGACTTTCCATGAGCTAAGCCAAGACTCCTTATGTGGAGTGGCCTTCTCTCTTTCTCTTCCGTTGAGTTTCTTACTCCAGGTAGCCGGTCTGACTGTGGAAAATGTCAGGACTGTGGTTTAGGATGTGAAAGATCCCCTGGTCTGTTCAGGCCCAAGCTTCATGGTACACCTGACCTTCCTGTGGGGCTATGCTATGGTCATTGCAGAGAAGAGGAGCAGGATATACTCTGCACTCCTGGGGCCAACAAAACTTGGTTCTTAATTTAAGTGACAGGAATCTGGGAGGAACAGTGAATACCTTGAGTGACAGAATGAGGCTTCCAAAGCTCCTGACTGGCTAGATAATGAACCAGATTCATATGTTTAAATTTTATTATGAATAACTGTAAGATCCTATATTTAGGGCCCTGAGCCCTGTACCAGTACAGGGTGGGAAGATAGAACTTACTGACTGAGAAAAGCTTGGAAGCTTTGTTGACAGAAAGTTCTTTATGATTCAGCTGTGTTATGGTTGCTAAAAATGTTAATACTGTCTGAAGCTGCAGTGGTGAGAGTGAAAGGGCATTTTTTTCCTGATGATGAGGAGCCAACTATACCCAAACTGGGCATGCTTTCCTGGAGGTAAGAAGACTCCAGAAACATGAGGACCCCTTCAGATGCTGGAGGGTGTACTCTCACTGGAATGGCTGTGGACGGTGTGGGCAGCCAGCCTCTAGTGGGGAAGTTGAGAGGGAAGGTGAATCAGCAATGAAGCAGGGAGAAGGGGGGTGGGTTCCTCGATACACGGGAGCGGGGGCAGAGCTCTTCAGGTTCTTACTGGGGACCTGCCAAGGGCATTGTATGCTGAGGGACTGACGACCTTGCCCCTGCCCCTAGTTTCATTTCCCCTTTGGAGTTTTCTTTCATACTGTGGGGCTGTGTTGAGTGTTTTTCAGGAGCTCAGTTTGTCACAGTTGAATTGAAAACCTCTGATAACCTTGAATGTACTTCCTGATTCTAGCTCAGGAAGTTCTTAAGCATCTGCCTTGTGTTCTGCTTTGTGGGAAAATGCAGATAATGGTCCTGTAAGAAGCAGGTCCAGGTGTTAAGATCCATACGGTATATAACTGAGAACAGACCAACCGTCAAACTAAGAAACTGGAGAGGAAAAAAAATTTTCTGGCTGATACATAGAAGGGAGAAATTAGCCCACTGAGATTTATCCCAACATATTTTGGAAGAGTTGGCCTTGTGCTTGAGATGGGATTGATGGAAATTTACTTAAAACCCTCAGATGTCCTTATTTCAGCCATGCTCCTTTCTTTAACACCAAAACAAACAAACAAACAAAAACCACCCCCAACGAACTCCATGTCTAGTCCTCACCTTGAAGACTCGACTCATATTTCATTGGCTGCACTAAATGATGGGATGATTTTCCATGAATCAATTTAAACATAAATTACGATTTTACAGTAAAAAAATCTCTTCACCAAGAGTTGGCTATGTTTTTAAATAGAGTTTGTAACTTTATTAATACTGGACACTCTCTGACCTAATGTTGCTCTCTGTCTCTCTACTCTTGAGACTTATGTGACTCAAAAGCCGAGAATGGATGTGTCTGGTGTGCAGACCGTTCCCTTCCTGGGCAGTGCTGAGATGGCACGTGCTTACCTCTTAGGCTCCTTGAACTCCCAAAGAGGCCATCCTGTTATATTTGCATTTAATTGCTGCTGTGACAAATCTCTAACTTGGGGCAGACAGTCTTGCAGGCAGAAGCATCCTCAAAACTACATCACCTTTCATTTTCCTGGAGGGAAACACCCTGATTTTACCTATGTGTTCGTACCTGCTTAGAATGGACCATTCTTTTTCTGTCCTTGTAGCAACTTCTGCTGGATCCTAGGATACAGTGGAGAATACTTGGTTAACAAGAAGCATACCCAGGGGCCCATTTCAGCTAGTATACATGCTCTTTTCACTCTTCTAAGGCAATCGTGTGTTTCAGAGCCTTAGACCTATGATTCAAAATGTCTGGGAGTGGATTTATTAATGGTACTGAAAAGCAATGTCTTCCTTTCTACCGCAAGTTTGAAGATCTGGCACACAGAGTAGGACAAGAAGGAAAACCCAGTTCTGTTGTCTCCCTCCTAAGCAGCTCTGCACACAGCAGAGAGAAGGTCACGGGCTTAAGTCAGTCTTCAGCTGTCCTTTGGAACACCAATGCCATCTCAAGGCTTGTGCACTGGAAGGACGAGACCAGGTGTGTCGGATGATGACTTATTTAGCCGCTAGACTGCCTACTAATGTTGGCTACTTTTAATTAAGCTCCGTATTACATTTAACATTATTTTTATAATTGAAATTATTTGGAATGTCAGCAGAGGTGTGCTTGCTGCTGCTGCTCTAAGTCTGTTCAGTCGTGTCCGACTCTGTGCAACCCCATGGACAGCAGCCCACCAGGCTCCCCCGTCCCTGGGATTCTCCAGGCAAGAACACTGGAGTGGGTTGCCATTTCCTTCTCCAATGCATGAAAGTGAAAAGTGAAAGTGAGGTTGCTCAGTCGTGTCTGACTCTTAGCGACCCCATGGACTGCAGCCCACCATGCTCCTCTGTCCATGGGATTCTCCAGGCAAGAGTACTGGAGTGGGTTGCCATTGCCTTCTCCGAGGGGTGTGCTTAGGGCCCCAATTTACCAGCAGGTTCATTGGAAGAAGGGGCTTCCCTTGTGGCTCAGTTGGTAAAGAATCTGCCTGCAATGCTCGAAACCTGGGTTTGATCCCTGGGTTGGGAAGATCCCCTGGAGAAGAAAAAGGCTATCCACTCCTGTATTCTGGCCTGGAGAATTCCATGGACTATACAGTCCATGGAGTCACAAAAAGTTGAACATGACTGAGTGACTTTCACTTCACATCACTTCATTGGATGAAAGCAGCAAAGAAAAGGGGGTGCCAGTGTCACCCTTCATGCTCCTTCAAGTAGTTGGCACATCCCAGCATCCACACGGGAAGACAGGCCAGTACCACAGATAGCACAGGTGTGCTTGGAATGAATGGATCTTCAGCTAAACAAATTGAGCATAAAGGACACTGTCTTGTGAAATGGAAGCAGATAATCAGTTGACTGCATGTTTCTGCTGGCGTTCCAAATTTGGATCCTGAAAAGTGAGAGGTAGAGCACTTAGATCTTGAATCTTACCAACAGAGACTAATTTAAATTAGTATATCAGAATCAATATACTTTTAAAAATGTTTTTATTGATATTGAATATTGATTTACAGTAGGACTTTGTTGTTTATCTATTTTTTTATTTGGTTTTCTGTATCTGCTATCCCAAGACTCCTAATTTATCCCTCCCTCAGTCCCCACCATTCTTCTTTGGTAACTGTATGTTTGTTTCTATGTCTGTGAGTCTGTTTCTGTTTCATAGTAAGTTCGTCTGTGTCATAGTTTAGATTCTACGTATAAATGATATCATATGGTATTTGTCTTTCTCTGACTTTACTTAGTATAACAGTCTCTAGGTCTTACTATGTTGCTGCAAATGGCATTATTTCATTCTTTTTAAGGCTGAGTAGTATTCCACTGTATAAAAATTGGTATACTTGTAATCTTTGTTCCCAGGCTGAAGTATGTGTGTGTGTGTAATTGAGACAGGAGGCTCTGAATATGTTTAAAAGCTTGCAGAGATTCTAATCTAGTGTGCTTCTTCTAAAATGGGAGCCAGTTTGCTGCAGGAGTTCAGGTTTCAAAGCAGTAAGTATTTCCTGATGAATACACGTCTGAAGGGAAATGTTTTATCAAATTAGGACCCTACCCTTATGGCCTCATTTAACCATAATTACCTTTTTAAAGGGTCCATCTTTAAATTCAGTCACACTGAGGGTAAGGACTTAAACACAGGCACTTCAGGGAGGCACAATTCAGTCGTAACAACATTCCTCTGCATCACATCTCACAGCTTCTGAGTGTGGCCCACAGAATTCTACACACCTAAAAAACGAGGGGGAAAGCCTCACTAAATTTTAATTCTTTATTTAATTAATTATTTTTTATTGAATGATAATTGCTTTACAGAACTTCATTGTTTACTGTCAACCACAACATGAATCAGCCATAGGTATACATATGTCCCCTGTCTTTTGAACCTCCCTCCCATCTCCCACCCCATCCCACCCCTCTAGGTTGACACAGAGCCCGTGTTTGAGTTTCCTGAGCCGTACAGCAAATTCCTGTTGGCTATCTATTTTACATATGGTAATGTAAGCTTCCATGTTACTCTTTCCATACATCTCAGCCTCTCCTCCCCTCTCCCCATGTCCATAGGGCTATTCTCTATGTCTATTTCTACATTGTTGCCCTGTAAATAAATTCTTCAGTTCCATTTTTTTAGATTCGGTATATATGCGTTCAGTTCAGTTCAGTTCAGTCGCTCAGTCGTGTCCAACTCTTGCGACCCCATGAATCGCAGCACGCCAGGCCTCCCTGTCCATCACCAACTCCCGGAGTTCACCCAAACCCACGTCCATTGAGTCCGTGATGGCATCCAGCCATCTCATCCTCGGTTGTCCCCTTCTGCTCCTGCCCCCAATCCCTCCCAGCATCAGGGTCTTTTCCAATGAATCAACTCTTCATATGAGGTGGCCAAATACAGTATTTATCTTTCTGTTTCTGACTCACTTCATTAATAGGTTCTAGGTTCATCCACCTCATTAGAACTGACTCAAATGTATTCCTTTTTGTGGCTGAGTAATATTCCATTGTGTTTATGTACAACTTTTTTATTATTATTTTTTTAAGTTTATTTTTTGCCATGCTGGGTCTTTTTTGCTGCACATGGACTTGCTCTGGTTGTGGCGAGTGAGGGCTGCTACTCTTCATTGTGGTGCTTGGGCACTGCGGTGGCCATTCTTGCTGGAGAGCACCAGCTCTGGAGTGCAAGTTTCAGTAGTGCTGGCACACAGGCTTAGTTGCCCCATAGCATGTGGAATCCTCCCAGGCCAGGAATTGAACCCACGTCCCTTGCACTGGCAGGCGGATTCTTAACCACTGGACCACCAGGGAAGTCCTACAACAACTTCTTTATCCATTCATCTATAGATGGATATCTAGGTTGCTTCCATGTTCTGGCTATTGTAAATAGTGCTGCAATGAAGAATGTGATACATAGTCTCTTTCGATTTTGTTTTCTTCAGGGTGTATGCCTAGGAGTGGGATTGCTGGGTGATATGTGGTTTATTCCTAGTTTTTTAAGGAATCTCCATATCATCTTCCACAGTGGCTGTATCAATTTACATTTCCACCAACAGTGCAAGAGCATTCCCTTTTCTCCACACTCTTTCCAGCATTTATAGTTTGTTGACTTTTTTATGAGGACCATTCTGACAGTGTGAGGTGATAGCTCATTGTAGTTCTGATTTGTGTTTCTCTAATAATGAGTGATGTTGAGCATCTTTTCAGCAATCCACTCCATATTCATGCCTAGAAAATCCCATGGACCGACTTGCAAAGAGTCAGACACAACTGAGCGACTTCTGTGTGTGTGTGTGAGCATCTTTTCATGTGTTTGTTAGCCATCTTTATGTCTTCTTTGGAGAAATGTCTGTTTAGGTCTTTTTCCCACTTTTTGATTGGGTTGTTTGTTTTTCTGGTATTGAGTTGTATGAGCTGCTCGAATATTTTGGAAATTATCCTTTGTCAGTTGTTTCATTTGCTAATATTTTCTCTCATTCTGAGGGTTATCTTTTAACCTTGTTTGTAGTTTCCTTTGCTTTGCAAAAGCTTTTAAGTTTAATCTGGTCCCACTTGTTTACTTTTATTCTTACTTCCATTACTCTAGGAGGTAGGTCAAAGAGGATCTTGCTTTGATTTCTGTCTTTGAGTGTTCTGCCTATATTTTCCTCAAGAATTTTATAGTTTCTGGTCTTACATTTAGCTCTTTACTCCATTTTGAGTTTATCTTTGTGTATAGGAAGTTTTCTAATTTCATTCTTTAACATGTAGCTGTTCAGTTGTCTGAGCACCATTTATTGAAGAGTCTGTCTTTGCTCCATTGTATATTCTTGCCTGCTTTGTCAAAAATAAGGTACCCATAGGTGCATGGGTTTATCTCTGGGTTTTCTATCTTGTTCCATTGGTCTATATTTCTGGTTTTGTGCCAGTGCCATACTTTCTTGATGACTGTAACTTTGTAGTATAATCTAAAGTCAGGGAGGTTGATTTCTCCAGCTCCATTCTTCTTTCTCAAGTCTGCTTTGGCTATTTGAGGTTTTTGTGTTTCCATATGAATTGCAAAATTTTTTGTTCTAGTTCACTCAGACTCACGTCCATCGAGTTGGTGATGCCATCCAGCCATCGCATCCTCTGTTATCCTCTTTTCTTCCTGCCCCCAATCCCTCCCAGCATCAGAGTCTTTTCCAATGAGTCAACTCTTCACATGATTGCATTAAATCTGTAGATTGCATTTGGTAGTATACTCATCTTCACAATATTGATCTTCCTACCCAGAAACACAGACTATCTCTCCATCTATTTATATTGTCTTTGATTTATTTCATTATTGTCTTATAATTTTCTGTGTTCAATTCTTTTGTCTCCTTAGGTAAGTTTATTCCTAGATATTTCATTCTTTTTGTTGCAGTGGTGAATGGGGTTGATTCCTTAATTTCTCTTTCTGATTTTTCATTGTTAGTGTATAGAAATGCAAGTGATTTCTGTGTATTTATTTTGTATCCTGCAACTTTGCTAAATTCACTGATTAGCTCTGGTAATTTTCTGATACTATCTTTAAGGTTTTCTATGTACAGTATCATGTCATCTGCAAACAGTGAGAGCTTTACTTCTTTTCCTATCTGGATTCCTTTAATTTCTTTTTCTTCTCTGATAGCTTTAGCTAGGACTTCCTGAGCTATATTGAATAATAGTGGTGAAAGTGGACACCCTTGTCTTATTCCTGATCTTAGGGGGGAATGCTTTCAGTTACTCGCCATTGAGATTAATGTTTGCTGTAGTCTTATCATATATGGCATTTACTATGTTGAGGTAGGTTCCTTCTCTGCCCATTTTTTGAAGAGTTTTAATCATGAACAGGTGCTGAATTTTGTCAAAGGCCTTTTATGCATCTATTGAGATTATCATATGGTTTTTATCTTTCGATTTGTTAATATGGTATATCATGTTGATTGATTTGTGTATATTGAAGAATCCCTGTATTCCTGGAATAAACTCAACTTGATCATGGTGTATGAGCTTTTTGATGTGTTGCTGAATTCTATTTGCTAAAATTTTGTTGAGAATTTTTGCATCTATATTCATCAGTGATATTGGCCTGTAGTTTTCTTTTTCTGTGTTGTCTTTGTCTGGTTTTGGTATCAGGGTGATGCCATGTGGTCTCATAGAACGAATTTGGAAGTGCTCCTTCCTCTGCAATTTTTGAAAGAGTTTTCAAAGAATAGGCATTAGCTCTTCTCTAAATGTTTGATAGAATTCTCCTGTGAAGCCATCTAGTCCTAGGCTTTGTTTCTTGGGAGATTTTTGACCACAGTTTCAATTTCAATGCTTGTAATTGGTTTGTTCATAATTTCTATTTCTTCCTGGTTCAGTCTTGGAAATTGAACTTTTCTAAGAATCTGTCCATTTCTTCTAGGTTGTCTATTTCCATATAGTTGTTCATAATAGTCTATAATAATTCTTTGTATTTCTGCACTGTCTGTTGTAACCTCTCCTTTTTCATTTCTAATTTTGTTGATTTGATTCTTTCTCTTCTTTTGATGAGTCTCACTAAAGGTTTGTTAATTTTGTTTATCTTCTTAAAGAACCAGCTTTTAGTTTTATTAATCTTTACTATTGTTTCTTTCATTTCTTTTTCATTTATTTCTACTCGGTCTTTATGATTTCTTTTCTACTACTAATTTTGGGGTATTGTTCTTCTTTTTCCAGTTGTTTTAGGTGTAAAGTTAGGTTGTTTATTTGATGTTTTTCTTGTTTCTTGATGGAGAAGGCAAAGGCACCCCACTCCAGTACTCTCTCCTGGAAAATCCCATGAACAGAGGAGCCTGGTAGGCTACAGTCCATGGGGTTGTGAAGAGTCGGACACGACTGAGCAACTTCACTTTCACTTTTCACTTTCATGTATTGGAGAAGGAAATGGCAACCCACTCCAGTGTTCTTGCCTGGAGAATCCCAGGGACGGGGGAGCCTGGTGGGCTGCCGTCTATGGGGTCGCACAGAGTCGTTCACGACTGAAGTGACTTAGCAGCAGCAGCAGCTTGTTTCTTGAAGTAGGATTGTACTGCTATAAACGTCCCTCTTAGAACTGCGTTTGCTGCATCCCATAGGTATTGAGTTGTCGTGTTTTCATTGTCATTTGTTTCTAGAATTTTTTTTTTATTTCTCTTTTGATTTCTTCAATAACCTTTTGGTTATTTAGAAACGTGTTGTTTAGTCTCCCTGTGTTTGTGTTTCTTGCATTTTTTTTCTCTTGTAATTGATATCTAGTCACATAGCATTGTGGTCAGAGAAGATGCTTCATTGTGATTTAATTTTCTTAAATTTACTGAGATTTGACTTGTGACTCAAGATGTGGTCTATCCTGGAGAATGTTCCATGTGTGCTTGAGAAGAAGGTGTCTTCTTCCTCATGTGGAATCTCCTGAAGATATCAAGGAGATCCGACTCATCATTTAAGACTTGTGTTTCCTAATTAATTTTCTATTTGGATGATCTGTCCATTGGTGTGAGTGGGGTGTTAGAGTCTCCTACTATTATTGTCTTACTGTCAGTTTCTCCTTTTGTGCCTGTTAGTGTTTGTCTTCGGTATTGAGGTGCTCCTATGTTGGATGCGTGGGGCTTCCCTGGTGGTGCAGAGGTTAAAGCGTCTGCCTGCAATGTGGAAGACCCGGGTTTGATCCCTGGGTCAGGAAGATCCCCTGGAGAAGGAAATGGCAACCCACTCCAGTATTCTTGCCTGGAGAATCCCATGGACGGAGGAGCTTGGTGGGCTACAGTCCACAGGTCGCAAAGAGTCAGACACGACTGAGCGACTTCACTTTCACTTCACTATGTTGGATGCATAGATATTTACAATTGTTATGTCTTCCTAATGAATTGATCCCTTGACCATTATGTAGAGTCCTTCCTTATCTCTTGTAATCTTCTTTATATTAAGGCCTATTTTGGCTGATATGAGGAGTACTACTCTAGCTTTCTTTTGCTTCCATTTGCATGGAATTTTTCCATCTTTTCACTTTCAGTCTGTATGTGTCTTGAGGTCTGAAGTGGGTTTCTTGTAGACAGCTTATATATGGGCCTTGTTTTTGTATCCATTCAGCCAGTCTGTGTCTTTTGGTTGGAGCATTTAATCCATTTACATTTAGAGTAATTATTGATATATATGTTCCTATTGCCATTTTCTTAATTGTTTGGGGTTCATTTTATAGATCTTTTTTCTTCTCTTGTATTTCTTGACTATATAGGTCCCGTTAACATTTGTTGTAAAGCTGATTTGGTGGTACTGAATTCTCTTAATTTTTGCTTGTCTGAAAAGCTTTTTTATTTCTCCATAGTTCTGAATGAGATCCTTGCCCAGTACAGTAATCTTGGTTGTAAATTTTTCCCTTTTTATACTTTAAAGATATCCTGCCATTCCCTTCTTGCCTGCAGAGCTTCTGCTGAAAGATCAGCTATTAAGCATATGGGATTTCCCTTGTATGTTACTTGTTACTTCTCCCTTGTTGCTTTTAATATTCTTTCTTTGTGTTTAATCTTTGTTAGTTTGATTAGTATGTGTCTTGGCATGTTTCTCCTTGGGTTTATCCTGTATGGGACTCTTTGTGCCTCCTGGACTTGATTATTTCCGTTTCCATTCGGGGAAATTTTCAACTATAATCTCTTCAAAATTTTTCTCATTCCCTTTCTTTTTCTCTTCTTCATCTGGGACCCCTATAATTCAAATGTTGGTGTGTTTGATGTGGTCCCAGAGGTCTCTGAGGCTGTCCTCAGCTCCTTTCCTTCTTTTTACTTTATTCTGCTCTTCAGAAGTTATTTCCACCATTTTAGCTTCCAGCTCACTGATTCATTCTTCTGCTTCAGATATTCTGCTATTGACTCCTTCTAGAGTATTTTTAATTTAAGTAATTGTGTTGCTTGTCTCTGTGTGTTTATTCTTTAATTCTTCTAGGTCTTTGTTAATTGATTGTTGCATTTTCTTCATGTTGTTTTCAAGGTTTTTGATCATCTTTACTATCATTATTCTGAATTCTTTTTCAGGTAGTTTGCCTATGTCCTCTTCATTTATTTGGACTTCTGTGTTTCTAGTTTGTTCCTTCATTTGTTCAGTATTTCTCTGGTTTTTCATCATTATTATTATTTTTAAGCTATTGTGTTTGAGGTCTCCTTTTCCCAGGCTTCAAAGAAAGTTGAATTCTTTCCTTGAAGAAGGTTGAATTCATTCTTCCTTTTGGTTTCTGCCCTCCTAAGGTTGGTCCAGTGGTTTGTGTGAGCTTTGTGTAGGGTGAAATTTGTGCTGAGTTTTGTTTGTTTGTTTGTTTTTCCTCTGATGGGCAAGGCTGAGTGAGGTGGTAATCTGTCTGCTGATGATTGGGTTTGTATTTTTGTTTTGTTTGTTATTTAGGTGAGACATCCTGCATAGGATGCTACTGGTGGTTGGGTGATGCCAAGTCTTGTATTCAAATGGTTTCCTTTGTGTGAGTTCTCACTATTTGATCCTCCCTAGGGTTAGTTCTCTGGTAGTCTAGGGTCTTGGAGTCAGTGCTTCCACCCCAAAGGCTCAGGGCTTGATCTCTGGTCAGGAACGAAGATTCTACAAGTGGTTTGTTATGGCACTAAGTGAGATTAAAGCAAATATCCACAAACAAGAAGCCAAAGATGAACCCCAGACAAGCAGCAGTTACAAAATCAGGCAAATAATAATTAAAATAATGGAATATACATATACACCCATGAGCAAAGTGAAAACAGCCCAACAAATATAAGGTACAGTAGATTGACCCAGCAAACAAAGAAAATGAAAAATTATATTGACCAGTTAAGAACAAAACTAACTTAAGCACAAACTGGAAAACAAAACTAAAGCAAGGTGCCAAGTGGGGAATAAAGCAATGAAAACAAAACTAAGAAATATGTTGACAGGAAAGAAAAGGAAAAAAGGAAAGAAAGAATAGATGTGCAAAGTTAATTAGAGGTAGATGAAGAAGATTTATATACATTAAAGATTAACTGAAATGGGAAAAGAACAGTAGGAAAGGCAAACAAAAGAATAAATGTAGAAAATACAATAGGTTTTAAAAAATTAAAATTCTAAGAGAGAGAAAAGAAGAAGAAAAAAAAAACAGAAGAATAAAAAAGGAAAACTCCACAGAATTGCAAAAGTCCAATGTAGAGGCAGAGGTTTATAACAACATTAGAAAATCTGACTGAATATACACATATGCATAAACACCATAAGCAAAATCAAAACAGTCCAACAAAAATAAAGTACAATAGATTGACCTGGTGAACAAAGGAAACCAAAAATTATGTCTACTAGAACAAAACTAATTAAACTAGCAAATATATTGACAGGAAAGCAGAGAAAGAAAGAAAGAGTGATACACAGAGTTAGATACAGGTACATAAAGATTTATGTATGTTCAATGTTAACTGCAATGAGAAAAGAACAGCAGGAAAAGCAAACAAAGGAATAAATGTAGAAAAATAATAATAGGTTTAAAAAATTAAAATTAAAGAGAAAAGAAAAAAAAAAGAGGAAAACTCCACAGAACTGCAAAATCCCAACTAGGAGGCAGAGGTTTATGACAACAATAAAAAATGTAACTGAAGGGGAAAAAAAAAGCTCAAAAGCTTAGTTGGATTTCTTAGTGCCAATAAAATCGACATTACAACAGAGGAAAAGGGGGGGGAATCCAACAGAATCTACAGAACAAGTCAAAATAAATAAATAAATAAATGTTTTTCTTGAGTCACCGCTGTCAGAGTCCTTCCCCCGCTGGGAGTCACAGTCCACTTCACCTCCCTAGGATGCCCTCCAGCACCGTGCTGATCTCTGGACTTGCTGTGGGGGCAGCTCAGATTCTAATCTGGTCCTCTTCCTGGGTGTTCTTGCCTTCAGTGTCCACAGTTATCAGAGCTAGAGCATGTTCTTTCGTGGGAGCTCTCAGTGGCCTTTTATGTATTCCATAGACACAGAGTGCTTAGTTGATTGTGTGGATTTAATCTGCAGCTTGTACAACTGGTGGGAAGGTTTTGGGTCTTCTTCTTTGGCCACACTGCCCGGGGTTTCAATTGTGGTTTTATTTCCACCTCTAGCTGTGTGTCGTCCACTGGGGTTTAGCTCCTAAGGCTGCCCTGGAGGACTTGGGTTTGCCCCTGTGAGGGCCAGGAGTGGAGGTGGTGCAGCTGCTTGGGTCACAGGGATTCTGGCAGCACCAGGTCCTCAGTGGGGTTAACAGCCAGGGCAGCAATTAATATAGTGCTCTAGAAGGGTATGGCAACCAGTATTGGCCAATACGCTCCAGTATTCTTGCCTGGAGAGCTCCCTCTCTGACAGAGAAACCTGGCAGGCCACAGTCTACAGGGTCGCAAAGAGTCAGACACGACCAAAGGAGCCCTTGCACATAGACATAAGACTTTTTTGCCTGTGGCAGCTCTGCCCCAGTGAGCGGAGCCTGAAAGTGGAGCAGCTGCTTGGCTTGCGGGGACCCTGACAGCACCAAGTGTGCAGGGACACAGACTGCCTCTACCACAGGAGTTATGGCCCTATCAGAGTCTTTTTGAGCCTCTTGTAGCTGGCGATCAGAAGGCCTCTTTGGCCAGTCTTTCTCCATAGCTCTGCCCATTCAGGCACTTAGAAGGCTCCCTTGCCTGGAGTCCTTGTCTGTTGTTTGGGTGTGTCAGGCACTTAAAGGGGGACCCTGAGTAGGGTCCTACTCTGGAGTTCAGGGCATCAGTCACTGAAAGAAGCGCCCGGGCTAGCATCCTACTCTGTGGTTCAGTGCATCAGGCATTTGATGGGCCAGCCTCTCTGTTGTTCAGCTGCTGATGCTGGCGTGTGGAAAGAGACTATGGTGTGACTCAGCAGTATCGCCTTGCTTCCACGGCTGCCTGCCTTTCCTCCACCGTCATTTCCTGCCACAATCTCCTCCCAACATCCCCTCAATCCATCTGTCTGCAGTCAACAGCAGCCCTCGCCCTGGGATTGTTCCACATTCCCTAAATTCCAGCTCCCAGCCTCTGTGCCTTCCAGGAGACCAGCATGTCCGTCTGGGGTATATGGCTGCAGCAAGGACTGTCTGATTCTCATTCCATTTAGGTTGACACAGATCAGCTGTTTCACCCTCAACCTTCAGTGTTTCTCCTCTGATTCAGACAATTGCCCCACTGTGGGGATTGGACCCCTGCTTCAGTTCCCCCACCCGTTGAGGGCAGGTCCAGTCCTACTAACACCCCTGTTTTCCCCCCTAGTTCCTTCATCCTACCAAGTTTTGTGTGGTTCTATATATTCTTTTCCACTGGTCAGGTACTCCTGTCCACTCTCAGCTGGTGTTCTGCATGCACTTCTGTGTCTGAAGATGTATTCTTGATGTAGCTGTGGAGAGAGATGTACTCCATGTCCACCTACTCCTCTGCCATCTTTTCTCTCCTGAATTTTTATTCTTATATCTGCTTTCCTCCTTTGTACCAAGTTCATCGTCATCAGACAGGTTAACCTTCAACCCTCACTGTGCCCAGAGCTGGGCAGCTCAAGTTGTAGTCGGGAGTCAAGCTAATTCCGCCTGAAATTATCCTTCATCTTGATGGTGAAGGTGGTAGAACAGTGAGAAAGAAACTGTTCTGAGCTTGGAAGATCGCAGTCTCACTGCTCCTAAGCTGCAGGTGTCTGCTGTCTGTGTTTTCCATCCTGGGCAGGTACCTCCCACCCTCATTCAGAGGTTGTCCATAAGAAGCAGATGAGCAGGGATATCTCTAAGTGACAGAACTCTCCATGAGAGTTCTAGAATGTGATCATTGCAGGACATCAAGTAGAATTAGGAGCAGCATCAGTGTTACCCAGACAGAAGTCATAGGGGACCAGACTTAGCCCAGCATCATTAACAGCAGGAAGTACCTGCCGGGGTCCAGCCCCGGTGGATCCAGGGAATTCGAAGGGGAGACGGCGTCGGCGAGGAAAACTTATTTATTACTAATATAAGTTTAGATTAGGAAATAATAGTATAGTAGGAAAATTTAGATAGAGAAAAGAAGGCTGAATAACTTGGTTTACGTGGAAAGCCAATAAAGTTCCAGACAAGGAGCTTGCACCATCTACATTAGGCCACCGGCGTCCATTTGAATATCGGAGAGTGCCCCGCCCTGGGCTCACTCTCTTATGGATCTTAGCAGCCGGGACAGGTAAGTAGACATGGCGAGCCTTCACGCCCCAGATGAGAATTCAGCCAGAAATTAGAGAAAATAGGAGACACGGGGGAAACCAGTCCTTCCAATAAGTAGCCCCTTCCAAGGACTGGCCCTTTCCCAGGACTGGCCCCACCTCTATTATCTTAGAAGGGCCTTTTACACCTTTTTGAATGTACATAGAGATCAGTATTAGCAGCCCCCAAACCAGGCTTTCTATTTGCATACCCTCCCGTATACTAAAGGTCTCAGGTGGTTTACCTTATCTTCTGGCCAAGAAGCCTGTTAACATTTTTATGGCTCTCTTCCTGGGTAATTGTCTATCAACCAGAAAACTCCTTTTTCCTAGAAGTGTTTTTTTCTTTACTCTGCATTACCCTCAAAATACTAAATAAAGTTACATTTCTGTAGAAAAAAGGTGCAGTGAGTTATGATAAAGAAAGTACTTAAAGATCTAATATTGCTAATACCAGGTCTACTATCTGTTTTTCTATATACCAACTATATAAGATATGAAAATTTGGCAGCAAGTATTGGTTCAACAAATGAAATCTTTAATCAGTCCTATTCCAATGATTATGACTCCTCAGAAGCCCCTACAATCCTAGGATGTTTTAAGCTTTCTGTGCCTCCCGCGGTCGGGAGGCCTCAAACAATCACATGCGCAGCTGTATGCATCCTGCAGGCAGGCTAGAAAGCCATCAGAGAGATTTTTGGATTGGAACACTCTTTCAAATACAGAAGACTAAAGCCCTGAGTTTTACCGGTGGATCCAGGGAATTCGAAGGGGAGACGGCGTCGGCGAGGAAAACTTATTTATTACTAATATAAGTTTAGATTAGGAAATAATAGTATAGTAGGAAAATTTAGATAGAGAAAAGAAGGCTGAATAACTTGGTTTACGTGGAAAGCCAATAAAGTTCCAGACAAGGAGCTTGCACCATCTACATTAGGCCACCGGCGTCCATTTGAATATCGGAGAGTGCCCCGCCCTGGGCTCACTCTCTTATGGATCTTAGCAGCCGGGACAGGTAAGTAGACATGGCGAGCCTTCACGCCCCAGATGAGAATTCAGCCAGAAATTAGAGAAAATAGGAGACACGGGGGAAACCAGTCCTTCCAATAAGTAGCCCCTTCCAAGGACTGGCCCTTTCCCAGGACTGGCCCCACCTCTATTATCTTAGAA
Organism: Aepyceros melampus; assembly: GCA_006408695.1. NCBI lineage: Eukaryota > Metazoa > Chordata > Mammalia > Artiodactyla > Bovidae > Aepyceros > Aepyceros melampus. The sequence continues at coordinate 315,287 of SJXQ01006586.1, forward strand.
GGGCCTTTTACACCTTTTTGAATGTACATAGAGATCAGTATTAGCAGCCCCCAAACCAGGCTTTCTATTTGCATACCCTCCCGTATACTAAAGGTCTCAGGTGGTTTACCTTATCTTCTGGCCAAGAAGCCTGTTAACATTTTTATGGCTCTCTTCCTGGGTAATTGTCTATCAACCAGAAAACTCCTTTTTCCTAGAAGTGTTTTTTTCTTTACTCTGCATTACCCTCAAAATACTAAATAAAGTTACATTTCTGTAGAAAAAAGGTGCAGTGAGTTATGATAAAGAAAGTACTTAAAGATCTAATATTGCTAATACCAGGTCTACTATCTGTTTTTCTATATACCAACTAATAAGATATGAAAATTTGGCAGCAAGTATTGGTTCAACAAATGAAATCTTTAATCAGTCCTATTCCAATGATTATGACTCCTCAGAAGCCCCTACAATCCTAGGATGTTTTAAGCTTTCTGTGCCTCCCGCGGTCGGGAGGCCTCAAACAATCACATGCGCAGCTGTATGCATCCTGCAGGCAGGCTAGAAAGCCATCAGAGAGATTTTTGGATTGGAACACTCTTTCAAATACAGAAGACTAAAGCCCTGAGTTTTGACTTTTTTCAGAGAATGTCAGAAGAGTGGAAAAACAGAGAGTTTCTTATTTTGGGGGGTACATGCTCAGGAAAAACCAGGGAGAAATCAGAAGACTCAAATTGCTCTGCCATCTGAGTCTGCCATGTGACTCTGTCACGGGTGGGATTCCTCACGCTGGCTTCCGGCAAGTACCCTTAGCCCAGCACCATTAACAGCAGGAAGTGATCTGCTAGTCAGGAGACTTGGGCTTGCAGCTGCCCAGCACCTACCAGGAGGATGAAAGAATCCCTTCTAGACACAACAGAAGCTTGAGCCTGTTCACTTTTGACCTGGGGCTTCCACAACAGTAGGTTTGAAGCAGTGTATATATCTGTGTGGCTGTATGTGACCAAAACCTAAGTTTCACAAAACATTCCTTTTGTGGGATACCCTCTGATTTTTAAAAACTTGATCTTTACCTTTGTAAAATACATGGTGTTACAACCCAATACGTTGATTTCATAATCCACTAGTGGGTCGCAGTATCTGAAAACACTGTTCTGTTGCATAATATTGTGGGAACTTTGGTAGTTCTTTCCAAATCACAACCTTATTTTACCCAGTGTCTCATCTTCCTATGTTAGTTCTGTCTTTATGATGACATTATCTGCTAATTGTAGAGAGTTCTTGGCATGGAATGGTACAGGCAGTCTGGTCACTATGCAGTTCCATGTTAAAGCAAAAACCCCCTCAGGTATTATTAAAGAGTGGTTGCTGAATTTGTTTGTAACTCCATCACAGGGACTCCCACCATTTGCCCAAGAAGTCTATGCTTCCTTCACCTTGTCTGTTACCATCTGCTGAAGTTTCACCGTTACCTCCTGTTTCTTCTGGGCTTGGTTTGCTCTTTGGGAAATTTTAAGCTTTAAACTGTACACATTAAACTTCGCCTTCCCCTCTATACCTTCTCAACCCTTTTACTTTCTTAGGCATCCTGCCACTGCCCTGCTTCTCAGTCCTTTCCAGTTGGTTTATTTGCATGAGTAAATGGTTGTGGAGTCTTACACAGTCACTGTTCATGAGCTTGATCACAACACACCATTGTGGTGATGACTTGGTCCAAGCAGAAGAATAGGAAAATCAAGTGGGATCCAAGAAGGTAGCCCTTTGGTGCCAAAAGACTCGGTGTCACTGCAGAAGTAGTGTCTGTGCAAAACACCTTCCTGAAATATTTGCCAAATCCTTTCTTGGCTTCAGCAGACAGTGGCCTGGGCTGAGAGGAGGTGTGACCTCCCCAGCGCCTTGTTACTTGAGCTTATTTCAAACATGGAGTTGATAATATTTTACTTGCATGTTAAATAAGACAGTTGTGAAGCACTGACCTGGCATCTCGAATGTAAGATTTGACCAAAGCGTATAACCTTTGTTCTCGTGTGTGTAAGTTCTCTGTTGCTTAGTCGTAAGTCACTGCTGAGTGAGCAGATTGAAACCATTTGTGTTTATTATCTTACAATTCCTATGGATCACAAGTCTGGACACAGCACTGAGGGGTCCTTTGCTCCCAGATATCACAAAGCTGAAACCAAGGGATGGCTGGGTTGTGCTCTCTTTTGGAGCTTAGGTCCTCTTGTAAATTCATTCAGTTGTTGACAGCATTCATGTTGTAGGAATGAAGTCCTAGTTTCCTTGTGGGTCGGCTGGGGGTCGCATTCACTCTTGGAGACCAGCCTTAGTCCTAACTCTCTTCTTCAAAGCCACAGAGGGCCCCCTGTTCTGCTACAGCTGTCTTACATGACATACTACCTTATGTAATGTTTCATAATCATGGAGTGACCATCCCATCATAGTCACAGGACCTGCCACAGTCAAGGGGAGGAAGTTATGCAGTCCATGCATTCTACAGGGCCGGGCATCTTGGGGCTGTCTTTGAATTCTCTCTACCATGTCATCACATTTATCTTCGGATCTAACTTAGTTGCTAAGGACTCTTGTCTTTGCAAATTCGTGATCAGAAATGGGCCTATCTCTTTGTGTTTACAATTAATTGTCTGAACTCCACATTCTCTGGAAGGCAGAAGCCCTTTATCTCCCTTGAGTGCCCACCTCCCTACACACACACACACACACACACACACACCCCAAGGAGTCACTGTGGATGGTGCTCTGTGTGGTGTCAGCAGGTGATGCTGTTCGTGCAGTGCCGATCCAACCCTGGCCTAGTCCCCTGGCTGCCCCACCCCAGCATTTCCTTTTGTCTTCCACGCTGTGCTTAGCTTCCTTTCCACACTGCAGCTGGAGGGCTGGCAGCCCTGGGGCCAGCGAGCCTCTCCTAGCACTGAGGCGCTCGTGCAGTTCCCATCACGGCCAGGCTGAATGTCTGCGTGGTCTGTGTTCAGATGTCACCCTGTCAGTGAGTCATCCTTAAATACCTGGTTTCACACTGTATCACCCACCACTCCTTCCCCACTGCTTTCAACTTGCCAGCTTCGACTTTAGTTTTCACTGTGTGGAACTTACTGCCATCTCACCCCACTCATGTTTTTCTTGCTTGTTGTTTGTCCCCTTCTTCTAGAAAGAAAGCTCCTGCATGTCCTTCTGCTGGGTTTCTGTGGCTCCCCCCAGACCCAGCGCAGGCTGAGTTCAGAGTGGCAGCTCGGTGGCTCTGTGTTGGATGCCTGGGTTGTAAGAGCCAGTCGTGTTTTTAGGCACACGTTTTGGTGCTCTGCTAGCTGTTGGCTGGATAAACGAAGCTAAACAGATTTTAGTTCATGCTCCAGCATGTAGGAGCATCCCATCAAAATCAAGAGTTTCTACCTAGTAGACAGAAGTTCATGTTCGTGGACTATAGAGGAATAGGCGTGTGTGTGTGTGTGTGTGTGTGTGTGTGTGTGTGTGTGTGATGGCAGTGGTTTGGTGGGGGTCTCTCTGCTCAGTTTATCCTTGAAATGATAGAGGATATAGCAGTGATTGGGTGTTGAGTATTTAAAGAGCTCAAAGCCCCAGAAGGCAACCAGGGAGAAACAGCGCTACAGCTCAGATGTGTGGAGTTCCATTATAACTCATAATACTCCATCTTAGCTAATATTTTATAGGGAGCTATTTTCTACATATTTTTCTACATAAAACAAGCCAATTTGAGCTGGAATTACCTAAGAACTCAGTGTTCAAAGTCTTGGATCAAATTGTGTATTTCTCTCAGCTACTTTTTTTTTTTTTAAGAAGAAAATTGGCAGGAACTTGATAGATCAGAATTCTGTGATCATTTAACATTATTGAGAAACAGCCTTACCCCTCAACACACACTCACTCAACACCCACTGCCACTTGGACCGAAACTGCTGTAGTGAAAGTGTGTCTATAAAAGCCAAAGTGCAGAAGCTTTCATAGCTTCTCTCTTTTCTTAAAGAAAGCGGGGCCGGGGAAGAGTGGGGATATTGGAGGAGTCCAAGCTGACCCCTGGGAGCCTTGGCCCTGCGCTGGGCCTGTCCTTGGAGAGTGAGGGCCTTTCTCAGGGCTCTGCTCGAGAGGAAGGGCGCTGAGCACCATGAGTGCAGCATCAAGGGGGCAGGACAGGTGTGAGCAGCCATGGCCCTTGTCAGCACTTTAGGTGAGGGTGAGGCCTTCAGACTTAAAGCAGTGCTATAAGGAGGCCCTGCCCTCCCATGCCTTTTGCTTATGGGGAAACAGGCTCGTAGATGTTGAGTAACTTGCTAGCAGTCTTGCAGCCAGTAAGTGGTAAGACCAGGACTAAAGCACAGAACTTGTCCAGCTTCATAACGTCTGCACTTCAGCTCACTGGCCTTGTTGATTCAGGTGCCCATCTTCTGACGTGGTCAGCACTGCCCAGCATCTGCAGCGTGCTGATGCTCCCTCTGGTTTCATGCAGGTCTTTGCTTATCCAGTTATAGGGCCTCTCCAGAAGGAAACCACTGTGATTGTGCCCACAGGGGTGTGTAGCAAACAGATGCTTTGAATGACACTGTCCCTCTCAGCGCCTTCTGTTTGGGCCACCACAGCTCTGCTAGTTTCATAAAATGCAGTCGTGGCAGTTCTGTCCTTCACACTGAAATCTGCCTGCCCTCCCAATTGGTCCGGCCTTCTTCTGCAGGAAGCTGACAGCCTGTGCCCTCTCTCCCACAGATGCCGCCCTTACGAGGACTGCTGTGGCTCCAGGTGCTGTGTGCGGGCCCTCTCCATACAGAGGCTGTGGTACTTTTGGTAGGTCATGACTCTTCCAGGTCTCAGATGCTCCCCCTTCCCCACGGCTCTGCCCAGTCAGTCTGTCACGGCCAAGCTGACATCACCTCCACCTGAGGTCGTGGTCTCCGGGTGGCCTATCAAGAAAGCAGATATGGTTGGGCTGGCTTTGTGTCAAGTGCTTCTGCTCCCAGAGTTTGCAGAAAGCTCATCCCCATTCCCTCAGGCTTGTGGCTGGGAAAGAAGAGTTATTCTTTGGGAAGCTGGACCTGTACAGCAGCTTCAACCTTCAGCAGCTCCTCCACCAATGTCTGAAATGGACTGAGGCTGCCTGTCTTAATCGGAGAATCAGCAGATCTCGCTATAAGGTTTTTGCTGCCTGGATATCTTCCATATTCACATTGTGTCAGCTGAATCCTAACTTTCCAGACAGCCTATGTCCTTCCCCGTCTTCCAGCTCTACTGGAGGAACTTGAAGGAGCCATCCGATATCTGTAAGATTGTAGCTCGGGAGAGAAGGAGGGAGTAAAGCTGACAGAGTCCTGGAAGGATGGGTGCAGAGTGTCCAGTAAGGAGAGGAACCTCCTGTGAGTTGCTGTCCTCAGAGGATGCCTGTAAGGAATGCCTTTAGACATAGGAATGTCTGAAGACAGGCCTTTTCTGACCCCGTGGCAGGAGCCACTTGGCTTTTTTGTAGATTTTGCTATTGGCCTCCTGACAACTGTTCCTGATATTTGATTAGGGAAACCAGCACCATCAGGGACTCCACATGCCGCTTTCTGTAACGGGAGAGCTTCTTCATTTCACCATCACCACCTCCTTGCAGGGCCCTGGCCATCTGGGGGCTGGACTCACCTGTCACGTGGGGCCTGGAATGGTGCCAGGCTGTCACTGGCCTCTCCCCACCTCCTAGCTGCTAGCACCTCAAAATATAGTAGAAGGAGAAATCTTTTAGCCTGAGACTTTTGGAATGTAAACAGCTCTGGCGTTTCAGAGCTTTGCCTGGCGTCACCCACGTGTTCCCTCAGAACTTGTGGCTAAGGGTCCCGTAAGGGATCAGCAGCGCTTCGCATTGGCCTGAAGCACCAGAGAATGATGATGAAGTTGTGGAAATACTCCCAAGAGGAGCAAACTTGTCAAAGTTTATGTCTTAAGTGATTAGAAAGAAGGAAAAGTTGAGAGTCCAGGAGAACTCTGCAGGCCTGGCTGCCAGAGCAGCTTCTGTCGACCTTTCCTGGAAGCGTCCTCTGAACTGGCAGCTGGTGCTTCCAAGCTGTTTGCCGGTGTCCCTTGTCAGGGTCCCAGCACCTCAGCAAGCCAGTGGGCCCCTATACAGAGGCATCTCATGAGCACCATGGAAGGAGGGCAGGTCTCCACGCTTGGGATGCCAGATGCCAGAAGGTTTGATCTAGTTCTTGGTTTGAGATTCTGATACCAGCTTCTAAACCAGGGGAAATGCTGGTTTGAAACTCAGCATTCAAAAAACAAAGGCATCTGGCATCTGGTCCTATCACTTCATGGCAAATAGATGGGAAAACAATAGAAACAGTGACAGACTTTATTTTCTTGGGCTCCAAAATCACTGCGGACAGTGACTGCAGCTATCAAATTAAAAGATGCTTGCTCCTTGGAAGAAAAGTTATGACAAACCTAGATGGTGTATTAAAGAGCAGAAACATCACTTCACCAACAAAGGTCCGTATAATCACAGCTATGGTTTTCCAGTAGTCATGTACAAATGTGAGAGTTGAACCATAAAGAAGGCTGAGTGCTGAAGAACTGATGCTTTCGAACAGTGGTGCTGGAGAAGACTCTTGAGAGTCCCTTGGACTGCGAGGAGGTCAAAACAGTCAATCATAAAGGAAATCAACCCTGAATATTCATTGGAAGAACTGATGCTGAGGCCAAAGCTCCAATACTTTTGAAACCTCATGCAAAGAGCCAACTCGCTGGAAAAGACCCTAATACTGGGAAAGACTGAGGGCAGGAGAAGCGGGTGACAAGGAATGAGACAATTGGATGGCATCACCGATTCAATGGACATTACTTTGAGCAAAGTCTGGAAGGTAGTTTGCTATTTCCTTCAGGACAGGGAGGCCTGTCGTGCTGCAGTCTCTAGGGACATGACTGAGCCAATGAACAACTACAAAACCTGGGATACAGCCAGAGAACACCTTGAGATGCAAGCCCCAGCTGAAGTTTGAGGATGCTTGGTTTTCGCTCCATGCATTCCTTCTCTCAGTAATGTGTCTGTTATGTACCAGGGTCCTATGTGAGAGGCCCTGTGGCAGCTGGGCTCCTAAAACAGGTGTCTAAACACATGGAGAATTTTAAGCCAATGTTCTGGAAACAAAGCATGCAACTTCTGATGGCAGAAAAGTTGGGGAAAACTGCATGGCTTCTGTCTGGGTCTCAGAGAAGAGAGCCCTCCTTGCAAAGGGACCTGCACATTTCAGGGACAGGGCCCTAAGAATGGACCTGGTGAGAGAGGGATGATGGAGAGCTGGTGTTGGGGGGAAGTTTGGGGGGAGAGGTAGGAGGTTGGGAGGAGGGAGCTGGGCATGGAGCGAATGGAGGGCTGTTCTCCAAGCTGGCTCCACTTGACTTTGGAGGATTTGGGGTTCCTTAGCATAGCACAGAGGTTTTGGCAGAGAATGCTTTTGGAAGTCAGCTCTAAAATCTTAAGTAATCCTTACCTAGGGTAGTCTAATGTAGGCCCCAGGATTGGGAAGGGTGTAGGTTGGAAAGCACGCTGTGACAGAGTGCAATCTGGCAGGTAAGTGCTGCCTGCAGTGGGGCTCCTGCAAAGTTGGGGCATGCGGGCCCAGGGAGGCTCTCCTGCTGCCTGAGACCTGAAAACCACTGGACGGAGAGGAGGGCAGGAAGACTGAAAAACAAAGTGAACTGAGGGAGCCAGACTGCTTTTAACGATAGAAAAGACACAGACTTCCTCTCTTAATCCCAGGAATGCTCCCCATACCTGCTCAGCAATGAAAGAGAACTTCGAGAATTTCTTTTCTTGCCTTGACACCCCTTTCCTCTTTGTTACCAGAAACTCATTCCCCTGCCCCTCTCTTCTCAGACTGCTGTTTCAGTAAGGAACAAGTGTGATGATGACTGCTCCAAGAGCCAGGAGTGGGTCTCCTGCCACGTGACTGTTCTTAGTTGCTTGCACCTACTTGCTCTCCAGCAGTCCACACTGTGAGGTGCATATCACTTATATTTGTCTAGAAAAACGTGTATTCCATTTGAATTGAACCAGGGTCTCCTGCATTGCAGGCAGATTCTTTACGAACTGAGCCATCAGGGAAGCCCATTTGATAGATAAGCCAAAACTATCATTTTGGGTTATCTCATGGGAGAGACCAGGGTCTCTCATGGCTTCTGCGTGTCCAACACAGGGAGCCTGGACCTTTGGGAGTGAGCAGGGGTGCAAAACCTCATGCACAGTCACCTCCGTGTGCCTAGCATTTCTGCGCAGATATTTACAGTTGGCCCCAGGGTTGAATGTAGACTATCATGGAGTCCAGACGAAGTTGTCCATCTTAGATTCCAGCTTCTGACGTGGGAGTGGGGCCTTTGTTTTGCACTATTTGGACTTCTCCTGCTTCTCAGGACTGCACCGCTCTAACCCCTTCCCCATCTGCAGCTCATAGCTGTCCTCCCCAGGCCTTTTGCCCACCCAGCTTTTCCTGTTGGGGCACCTATGCAGTTCCTTTCTACCCAGAAACATCTTCACTTCCCTTCAGTTTGTCTCCTTCATCATTCAGAATTCAGCTCAGATGTTGCTTTGAAGGAAAAGAAGCTTTTGTGATCTCCCTTAGTCTGGAAGATACCCTCATTAAACCTCCTGTTGCACTGAATTGTACCCTTGAAATGATGAACATGGCTGTGTGTTATATGCATTCTTCCCCCCAACCTATGATCCACCCTTCCTTTTCTTTCTTGGCACCATCAGAGTTGCAAATAAATAATTTTGTTACCTTGTTGTTTACTGTCCTCACTGACAGTAAACTGTTCACTGACAACTCAAGTTCAGTGAGAGTGAGGCCCCACCTCTCTTACTCCTTATAATGCAAAGATTGGTCCCGGGAGCCTGGCAGATGCTTCAGAAATTTTGTTGAATTAATCATGAATTAGACAAAAGGTTAGAAAACCACTATTTCAGTCCTCTTCTGAATCATCTCCTGTCTGGTGCCCCTGATCTTTGTTCCTTCTCAAGGTTCCAAGGTGTTTGATAAATCCTTATTGATTAATAGCTTTAACTCTTAATATCGTGTTTATATTCTAAAGGCTTTATTGTCTACTCTTTCCTTAAATGACGTTCACGCGTAGACAGGTGCCTTTGACCGTGACGTGGCCAGCTCTGCTGTGTGTGCCTCCTTCACAGGAATGTGTGTGTTGTTTGAGGTTCTGGCAGGTTGTGTGTGTCCCATCATCATATCAGCTTAGAGATGGACAAGTTTCTCAGCTATGTCTGTGTGTAACAGTCAACTTGGCCCTGCTTCAGATGATTTCCCCTGTTGCTAGAAAAATGAGGTGAATGCTGAAGTGAGATGGGAACTGCCATTCGTTCATTTTTTATTGAATGCCAGTGATCCAATAGTCACTGAGAATCCTCAGATGATTTCGACAAATATCCGATCCTTCAAGGAGTCAGCTCTTGTCCATTAGACTGGGGGGTCACAATAAAAGGTCCAGCCATACTTAGAACCTAGAGATTTAAAAACAGCTTTTAAAATGAATTGTGAGTATTTTCTCTATTCCTATAGTTTCTCTAAAATAAGATGTGCTCTAGAAAGGGCACTTTAAAAAATGTTCATAGATGTTCATATAATAATGGAGAGAAAACTGTTAGGGAGGATCCCATGCTTACTCTTCTTTCTTTAACAGTAAAGAAAACTGTGGGGGCAGGGGGAGGGGCAGGGAGGAGGACAGTGAGAACCAGCAGTAGTCTTCAAGCAGGATTGAAAAGGCGTCTTCTGTTTTGGCTAAATGTTGGGTTGAAGTCAGGGCCATGGACAGGGAAGAACTGTGCCAACCGTTGGAGGTCAATAGCCATTTGGAGCTTTTGAGGCAAAATGTTCACTTTGAGAGCTTCTCCATGCTAGTGGCCTCCATCCAGGGGCCCCCAGAGCTCTGATGGCCAGGTGTCTCCCTGGTTCCTCCACTGGGACCATTCCCAGGGAGAGTGGTTGGGTAGGACCAGCCAGGGGAGCCCTGCCATCAGCCTGGGCTTCTGCCCAGGCCTCACCCTGTGCTCTCGCCCAGGTTCCTCCTGATGATGGGTGTACTCTTCTGCTGTGGAGCCGGCTTCTTCATCCGGAGGCGCATGTACCCACCACCGCTGATTGAGGAGCCGGCATTCAACGTGTCCTACACCAGGCAGCCCCAAAACCCCACTCCAGGTCAGCCAAGTCCTCTGCCCTTGTCTGTCCTCCTTTCAGTTTACATGTCCTCTGTAAGCATTTGATAAGGGCACTGCCATGGATTATACTGGAAGAAAAAATTCAGGCCACATTTATTCATTTAAGTTCTGATATATTTGTGCTAATAAGAGATTCATTGTCTGTTGTATTATATGTCTATCACCTCATATTCTTTCCTTATTATTGGTGCATCTTTTATGCAAGTTTACGCAGTTCATGGGAGCTTCCCAGGTTTCAGTGGTAAAGAATCTGCCTGCAATACAAGAGACACAGTTGATACCAGCTAGATCCCTGGGTCGGGAAGGTCCCCTGGAGGAGGGAATAGCAGCCCACTCCAGTGTTCTTGTCTGGAGAATCCCATGGACAGAGGAGCCTCTGGGCTACAGTCCTTGGGGGCACAAAGACAGACACAACTAAGTATACACACGTACATGCATATGTGGTTCATATATGCACGTTATTTTCTCTTTTTCACAAAAATTATTTCACATATAAATTTTTATGTAGAAAGTGTAATATTCTTACCATTCTCAATGCTTCTGGACTAAATATTAACCATGTGTGTATGTGTGTTAGTCGCTCAGTCATGTCTGGCTCTGCAAACCCCATGGACTAGCCCGCCAGACTCCACTGACCATGGAGTTCTCCAGGCAACAATATTGGAATCGATTTCTATGCCCTTCTCCATGGGATCTTCCTGACCCAGGAATCGAACCTGGGTCTCCTGCATTGCAGGCAGATTCTTTACTGTCTGAGTCACCAGGGAAGCCCATTAATCATGTTACTGAATGATAATTAGCTTAGTCTGTCATTGCTGATCATTTGTTTTCTTTTTATTCCTTCACTCAGTAAGCATGTACTGTACATTTATTAGTGGTATCATGAGTACTTGTTAATTGTGCTGCTATAGACATTTTTGCAGAAGTTACATTTGGCCTACTTATGGAACATCACCCAGAGTGGTTCCCCAACGTCAAAAAGAATTTGTGGTTTCTTAATTCTTATAAAACACTGCTTTAACTATCTAAACTCAAACATACTATAGTGGGTGAATTCCAGTTTCCCTGGAGACACAGGCCTGTTCCTTGTTTTGACATTACATTTGAGGACGGGGTTTGTGAGGGGCTCTGCAAGGCTGGGGAGGCCATGCTCCTGGAGCTCCTGTGGTGGGCTGGGGGTTGCATGGCTTCCCTGGTGCCTTGAGGGTGGGGGGCAGGGTTTCTCTCTTCCTCACGCACTGTAGAAGGAGTCAGAGTTCTAGAAGCAAGTTCTTCTTGGGTTTTTACAGAATTTCAGTCCTATAACATAAGTCATAAGGTCTCTGTACAGAATGAGGCCTGTAGTTAATATACTATCATATACTCAGAAACTTGCTAAAAGGGGGATCTTTTCTCCCCCTTGAAGGATGGTCCCTTGACGGCCTTGTGCTAGTTTCTGTTTTACAGCAAAGTGAATCAGCCGTATCTATACACATATCCTCTCCCTTCTGGCTTTCCTTTCCATCTAGGTGAGCACAGAGCATCCTGTAGAATTCCTGCACTGTTCACTAGTACCTATTCCATGCATGGCGATGTCAGTCCCAGTCTCCCAATCCAGCCCACATCCCACTTCCCCTCTTGGTATCCATAGGTTTATGGCATATATTGGGGTGATGGCTTCCCAGTGTATTTTTATTTCTAAAGTCATCAAGTTGTAGACATTAAATATGTTCACCTTTTTGTACGTAGATCAAACCTCAAAAGAAAAGGAAGTTGGAGACTGAGTATGACAAGACTCTCTCTCTCTCTCTCTCTGTGCTTTAGACAGAGGTATGGGGATGGTCATTTGCTGATCTGTTCTTTTATAGTTTGATTCCACCAGATACTCTCTGGGATTTAAAAAAAATCATCTTTATTATTGTTTAAAATGTTACTAAAAATCTGAATATATATTTTTCACAACAGTTCAGAGGTTGTTGTACCTTAAATGTTCTCTCAAGGTTAGTGCCACTTTTCATGCATAAGTGGATTTTTTTTCTTCCCTATTTGGAAATGTTTGTATAGCTTCAGATCTGCTCCAACATATGGCAAAGTGAAAAGTTTCACTTAAAATGAGAGGCCAAACCTAAAGTTTATCAGGATTAGTCTGACTTTTGAATGCTTTGATTTTTTTTTTCCAAGAAGCAGACAATAGATCAGAGAAGTGGATAAAAGACTAATGAATTTCCTTTTTCTTCTGCCTTCATAACATGGATTTTTAGTGTCCCATGTGGCCAGGGATGCAAGGTGCTGTGTGCGCTTGGCCCATGGTGCCAGGCCTGGGCTGGTAGAGGGCACACAGCTCCCACTGAATGTCCTCAGCCTTTCAGTGCTTCCAAACATGGAGGCCCTGCAGCCTGTCACCCTCTCTCCTCAGCCCCTCCTCTTTTCTGCATTGCAGTGACGCATCTTTCTGACCGAAGTCCTCGGTCCCCCTATAATAAACATGTCATCAACCTTACAAGTCTTCCTTCATTCAGACTCTTACCTCACCCCTGAGCAATGCCTACTAAAAGTTTTCCAGTCACTAGTCTCTGCCAGTTCTTCTCTGTCTTCCACGTTGCCACTAGAAAGTTCTCTGGGGACAAAAGAAGCACATAGGTCATGTTATTCTCCTGCTTAAGAGAGCACATGGGCTTCTCTTTATTCCATATCCTTGCCAACAAGTTTTGACACTTGTTATTTCTTATCTTTGGGAATAGCCACTCTGGCAGGTGTGAGGTGATAGCTCATTATGGTTTTATTTGCATTCCTTGGTGGTCAGTGGTGTTGAGCTCCTTTTCATGTACCTATTGGCCATCTAGATATCTTCTTTGGGAAAATGTCTATTCAGATCCTCTGCCTATTTTTAATCAGGTTGTTTGGGGTTTTGTTGTTGAGTTGTAAGAATTCTTCGTACCCTGAATATTAACTCTTCTCAGATACATGATTTGCAAATATTTTCTCCCATTCAGAAGGTTGCCTTTTTGTTTTGACAATGGTTTCCTTCACTGTGCATTTGTGTGTCTGCTTTGGTTTCCCTTGCCTGAGGAGACATGTCCAAAAAGACAGTGCTAAGACTGATGACAAAGAGCTTACTGTCCATATTTTCTTCTAGAAATTTTATCTTTTCAGGTCTGACAATCAAGTCTTTAATCCATTTGAGTAAATTTTTGTGTGTGGTATATGATAGTGGTCTAGTGTGATTCTTTTGCATGTGGCTGTTCAGTTTTCCCAACTCTATTTGTTGAAGAGACTATCCTTTCTTCATTGCGTGTTTTTCATCTTTTTTTTGGTAAATTGCTTATGTCTGCGTGAGTTTATCTCTGAGCTCTTAATTCCATTCCATTGATCTCTGTGTGTGTTTTTCTGCTAGTACCATGCTCTTTGGATTCTTCTAGCTTTGTAGTATCATTTGAAAACTGGGGAGGCGGGTAGGGTGTGTGTTGCATTGAATCTGTGGATTGCTTTAGGTAATATGGACATTTTAACAGTGTTAATTCTGCTAATCCATGAGTATGGAATATCTTTCAGTTTCTTTGTGTTATCTTCAATTTCATTTATCCGTGTCTTACATAGGCCTTTTACCTCCTTGGTTAAATTTATTCTGAGATATTCTTTCTGTTGTAATTATACATGGGATTGTTTTCTTAGTTTCTCTTTCTGGTAGCTCATTCTTAGTGTATAGAAACAATGCTGATGCTTGTGTATTGATGTTGTACCCTGCCACTTGACTGTGTTTGTCTGTTATCTCTAATAGTTTTTGTTGGAGTCCTTAGGGTTTCCTGTATCATGGTGAGTTTTAATCTCTGTGTATACTTTGGGCTCCCCACTGGGCTGAGTCCTGAGTGCCAGGACTCACGTCTCAAGCACCAAGGTAATTTACATCTGCCAGCTGAGCGAACAGTCAGCCTGGGGCAGGGATTTCCCACGACCACACTTGGAGCCCCAGTCAATCCATATTTACTTCCCACTTGCTTGGGTGCTGCAGGTGCCTGGGACACAGACTGCAGCCTGGGTTCCCGCCCTCACTCACCCCGCTGGGCTCTGTAGGCTTCGCACAACCATGTGTGGAACACTGTGTCATTGCACAAGTAACTGTACAGTCACTGATGAGACGTATGTAGAGAAATTCAGGATGCTGGCAAGCCAAGTAAATGGGAAGCACAATCTGTTGTATGGATGGAAGGAACCGGAGAGTTTGCAAGTATATTTAAGTGGGAGTAAGGCAGGAGGGGCTGGAGACGGAGGAGCAGCCAGCAAGGGTCCTGGACCTTCCTTTGCTGCCAGCATTTCACTGTCTGCCCACTGAGACCTCTGAGCTGCAGAGTCCAGGTGGCTCCAGTCAGTCCCATAATTTCAGCATCAAGGGCTGGTGCTTTTGTCGGCAAGGTGGATGTAGGCCTCTAATGCAGCAGAGATGCCACATCAACAATCCTAACTCTCCCTGGGGAGACTGGGGGGTCATATCAAGGGTCCAGCAGAGTGTCTCCCACTTCTCTGGTAGTTCAGTTTGGCTCAATTCTACCCTGCAGTTCAGGGCCTTCAGAGAAATGGGGGCTGTTAATTCTCCTCCACTGCCATCTCATAATGCAGCCACCTGTGGGGGCTGTGGAAGGATCCCCACCTTTGGTGGGAGGTGCTGGTGTGGAAGTCTCCAGGGATCTACCATCCTTCTCCATGTGTACAGTATGAAATGTTCAGTCCCAAATGTACCAGAGCATCATAGGAAGGCTCATTTTGTTCCGTGGAAGTATACAGTTCCCCTACTTTCACCACCAGAGCCAGGGCTGTGTCCTTAGTTAATAGTGGGGTGTTTGGGAAGAATTTACTTTGATTTTTTACAATCAGTGATAATGATGAAAACGTAGGATCTGTTAGTTTCTCATGGGGCCTGAAGACCAACCTCTTCCCATGGGTGGGGTTCAGCTGTGCACTTTGGTGGGGTGGGGGTTGGTAAGGGCAGGCTGTGGGGACAGACTGGGAAGGCAGCCTCGTGCTGATGGGTGCGCTGACTGCACAAGGTAGGTGCTCAGGCCCTGGAGGAGCCTGGCGGATGTGGCGGGAGATGGAATCAGCAAAGGGAGCACGGGGCACACCTGCCCATCTGCCAGGTGTTCTGTTTTCCCTCTGCTGCTGATCTAGGGAAGGGGAAGTGGATTCTGGTGGGTTGTGCTTACTCATGAAGAAGAAAAGGCAAGTTTTCTTCTTCTTCTTCTTTTTTTTTTAAAGAATAAACATTTAACTCTATTGGGCTCAGGATAGGAATCCATGGGTCTTGAGGACCTCTTTGAATTTGTCAATTTTCTTCTCTAATCATCTCACTTATTGAGAAAGGCTTGGGAATACCTGGGGATTATTGCCCAGAAAATTTCTGCCTTAAGTCAGTTCAGTCACTCAGTTGTGTCCGACTCTTTGCAACCCAATGGACTGCAGCATGCCAGGCCTCCCTGTCCGTCACCAACTCCTGGAGCTTACTCAAACTCATGTCATCGAGTTGGTGATGCAATCCAGCCATCTCATCCTCTGCCGTCCCCTTCTCCTCCTGCCTTCAATCTTTCCCAGCATCAGGGTCTTTTCCAGCAAGTCAGTTCTTCGCATTAGGTGGCTAAAGTATTGGAGTTTCAGCTTCAGCATCAGTCCTTCCAATAAATATTCAGGACTGATTTCCTTTATGATGGACTGGTTGGATCTCCATGCAGTCCAAGGGACTCTCAAGAATCTTCTCCAACACCACAGCAGTACCACAGCAACACCACAACAACCCTGCCTTAAGAGTTGTGTTCAAAAGGCAAGTTTTAAAGAACCAGTACTCTTGCCCTGGAGGGCTGCGGGAGGGTGCACTCATGTCCTGTGTGCAGAGGGGCAGACTGTAGTGTTTTGGCAGGGCCAGCTCCCTAGCCCAACAAGGCTGAGTACAGAAGAGCAGAGACCTGCACGTGACCAGAATGCTCAGAACTGGGGTGGGCATGGCAGCTTCATGGATCTACGGCACTGCTGTGTGTGGAAACAGGACTGGGGGGAAAGAAGCTGGCTAACCAGGTATGAAAGCTGAAGTGATTAGGTGGGGCTTCAAGACCACCCAGAAACCAAAGAAACAGAGGTTGAAGCTGCTGTTCAAAGGCAGAGGCCTGCATCCAGCTCACTAGGGCCTTTGCCAGCACAGAGAGCAGAGGCATGCAGTAAAGCTGGTCTGGGGACCAGGGAGAGGCAGCTGGATGGGGTGCCAGAAGGACTGAGGTCTGTTGGGCCTAGAGTGAGCACTGTCTCTTCTGAGCCTCTGTGCCTTGTCTGCAAAATGAAATTACATAAAGAAAAGCAGTCCCAGTTATTGTCTTAAGTGGCGAGAGTGTGACTGGAGATGGTTAGAGCTCCCTAAGAGGCTGAGCCTCCCGCCTCTCACGCCCCTGGCAGGGTCGTGGATATCCCCTTCTGGGTACTGAGGAAAGGTGGACTTTGTTCATTCAGAAAACACTGGCTGACTGGCAGTGTCATACACAGCCTAGTGGCCGGGGTAACTCTGTATTTGAAAGCTGGTAAGAGAGTAGATCTTAAAAGTTCTCATCACAAGGGAAAAAAGTGTCTAGATCTGAGGTGATGGGTGATAACTCATTTGTGGTAATCACAATGTACATGATTACCAAATCATTATGCCATACAATGTTATATGTCAGTAATACTTCAATAAAACTGGAGAACTTTTACAACAGTGGGAAGAATGTAAAACCTTAAGCAGAACTGTGGACCCGGAGGAGAGTAGGGCTGGATTTCAGGGTGATCAGAACAGGGCTGAACTTGTCCACTTGAGATGAATGTGGGGAGAGGGTTTGGGGCCACAAAGAAAAAGATGATGTTATGGTCCCTCTTCTTTATGGCGTATTATGTGGCACCCTAATTGATAGTCAAGACGAGGGCTGTGGGACTGCGGCAAGACAAGCATGAAGCTGTATTTAGGGATGAGGGTGGGCCCTCTGTTACAGAGTGGTCCCTTGCGTGATGACACAGGTGCATAGAGACTGGAGAGGACAGTTGGTAATGACGTCTGTGATGTTAATATGGCTTAGAGTGTTAACTGTCCTTAACAGTGGTTTCCTTTCCTATGACTGGTACTGATTTTTAAAATACTTAGAAGTAGATGGAGTATCCCCATTGGGAGATACTTTCTTTCCTTTCCATTAGTGACTTTGTTGATGGTTTTCTGACTGTTCTGGTGCCCCAGTCCTGTACTAAATCGGTCAACCTGCAGTCATGGTGCGTGTGTGCATGCTAAGTCACTTCAGTCATGTACGACTCTTTGCAACCCTGCGGACTGTAGCTCACCAGGCTACTCTGTCGTTGGGATTCTCTAGGCAAGCGATGGTAGTGGCCTGAATAAATGATGCAAAATGAAGGAGAATGGGAATAGTAGGAAGTATGTTTTGACAGTTTTTTACCCTCCAAATCAAAGCTGAAACACACACAGGGCTGCTTCAGTTGGAAAGACAAGCTGTGCATGCCTTTTTTTGTGGGATGTGAGGGCCCCGGTGTTCATCTTGTGTTGGCAGAATTTCATCTATATAATCTCTACAAATCCTGACAGGTCAGTCTGAAGGACCAGGTACCTAATACAGAGACAGCTTTCAACTCCCTTCTTCCCCTCCTCCCAAAGAAGCAGTAAAAGAAGGGCATCTTTGTGATCGCTGATCCTGACAAGAGAAAACACAAAGGGCCAGGCCTTCCTGCTCCCTTCCTTGGACTGACCAGTATGACCGGTCTTTAGTGTATCTTCCAAGAAATAATCCATGATTGTCCTAACATATATATGAAAAAGAACATGTTTTTAATACTGATAAAAATAACTTTGGATAATGAGGATATAACGAGTCATATATTGAATAACGTCAAAGTATATAAAACAAAAACTCAAGAAATAAGGAAGAATGATGAAAACTGTCAAATGTCAATGCATTATTATTAATCTGCTCAAAATACAAAAATAAATGGGTATTCAAAATAATTTATCGAATTGTCCACGACGAAGAAAATCTGAATAAGTCTGCAAGAGCAGAAGCAACAGACCTTGGCGTCTGGACTAGGGCAGTCTGGGGAGCATTGCTAACCTGTGCCTGTGGCACATCTGGGAAGTGACTGCATTCTGCAAAGCCTCCAGCATCTGAACCGTGAGGCTGAGTCATAGGCGACTGTCTAGGGTGATTGCCTGTGAGATGGCAGTGGTTGCTGCTACTAACATTACTAAAACTTATAGCTGTAAGAAATCTGTTCAGCATCAATGAGCAAATTAATCATCTTCTAATCCACTTGGAAATAAAAGAATACTCCCCTAAATTACTCCTTGAGCAAGTGAAGTGTAGGCTGAGGGAAGACCCTGAAGTCCTGACCTGCTCCCCCACCCTCACTCCAGACCTCCCGCGCCCCCTGCCTATCAGGGTGAACTGCAGCTCCACGGCTTCTCAAAGGCCTTCTCAGGTTTCCGCCAGCTCTGCCTCCAGAGCTGCACCTCTGATGGAGATGATCCGAAGACCTCCTGACTAGTCACCCCGCTTGCCCAGCTTCTACTCAGTCTACAGATTTCCAGAAGAGCAGCCAGAGTGAAAACAAGTCAGAGCATAGGTCACAAGCAGAAGTCCTCTCAGTGGCCACAGCCATTTGTAACTGAGCGTTTCACCTCCGCCCGCTCTGTTCTCACCCCCGTCTCCTGCTGCCCGTCCCCCTGGCCCTCGTTCCACTCTCGCTGCTCATGGACTTTGTGATTTCCCTCAGCACTTCTGGACTGCCGTGCTGATGCCCTCACACTGTGATTCCTTCTGCGTTGGCGCCTCCCTCCCCTGTATGCCTGCTGCTTCTCCATCACCTGCTCCCCTGTACCTGTAGCAGCTCCTCCAACCTCTTCTTCCCCACACGTCTGCTCAATTTTGGCTCCTTCATTTATTTCTAGCTCTTTCACCTCCCAAAGACCTTCCCTTTGCAAACTGTGAAAAATTGTACTCTGTTTTCTCTTTTTATCCCCACTTTATTTTTATCTTTAGCTCTGCCATCAGTAATATACTACATACTTTTGTTTTTATCTTTTTTATTTCTCTTAACTGCAAGTGTCATAAGGATTCGAGAATTTCTGTTTTCATCATTGCCGTGTCCTAGGTGTTCATAATAGTGCTGGCAAATAGTAAAAATTCAGTGTTTGTTTAATTATATGTGAATTAAGTATTAATATAATTAACAAGTGAATTAAGTATCAGTGAAAAATTAATACAGAAACATATGCAGTGTGAGTAAGCTGGCATTCAAACTTAAAGTCATGGCCTTATTCTTTGTTAAAAGTTTAAAATAAGAGAGCAAGTTAGCTGACCCCCTTCTTAAAAGAGGTTCTGAAATTAATAAAGTCACAAAAAGCAGTGACACATACATAATAAAAACTGTAAGTTAATCAGAAAAAAAGAGAAAAATTGATTTGCAGATCTCAAAGTTAGTGCTTTGTAAAAAGCAATAAAAGTAAATGGTGTTGCCAATATATATCCAGGAAAAAACTACAATTGTAAAATATACATGTACCCTATGTTCACAGGAGCACTATTTACAATGCTAACACATGGAAACAACCTAAATGTCCACTGACAGATGAATGGATAAAGAAGAGGTTGTACATATATATACTACTACTCTGCCATAAAAAGAATAAAATAATGTCATTTTCAGCCGCATTGATGGACTTCTCATACTAAGTGAAGTAAGTCAGAAAGAGAAAGACGCACATCACATGACATCACTTGTATGGAGAGTCTAAAATATAACACAAGTGAAGTTATATACAAAACAGAAACCGGCTCAAAGGCAGAGAACAGACTTGTGGTTCCCAAGGGGGAAGTGAATGGGGAAGGGATGGAGTGGGGCTTTGGGACTTCTAGATGAAAGCTGTTATAAATGAATGGATAAGCCACTGGGTGCTACTGTATAGCACATGGAAGTATATTCCATATTCTGTAATATACTGTAGTGAAAAGAATGTAAAACCTTGCTGTAGAGCAGAAATTAACCCTACATTGTAAATCAACTATACATTCATAAAATAAATTTTAAAAAGTAAATGACAATGCCATTCCCACTTCAATAAATCTAACTGTTAAAACTAGATAAAGAAAATATGAAATGATAACTGAAAACATTACATATCCATAGGAGGTTAAAAATGATGAAGAAGTATACCTGAAATGGAAAATTTTGGTGAGATAAGAAATGTACATTACCAAAGATGCATTAGAATATTGAAAATTTAAGTGGTCCAAAAAGCAAGCAAGAGTTCGAGGGAGTTTGCAGAGTTAACTTTCAGCTCCAAATTCATATGATATCTTTGAAACTTTTTAAGAAACAGCTCATTTGAGTGCTTATGAATTACTGCAAGTATAGAGAATTATAGAAATGTAGAAAAATTATAGAAATTATATAAAAAACAAAACAATTTGTTTTGTACAGCTACTGTAACTTGGAAATGAACACCAAAATAAAATTCTTTTGAATCATGTTTAATAAGCCTAAATACAAAAATCCTGAGAGACTGAATTAAACAATATGTTAATCTTGGTCGTTATCAACTCTTGGCACAGGAAAGCTACCTAACCCCTCAGGCTAGGCCCCACGGGGGGCAGCTGTGCGCGTGATCCTGGGGCAGCTTGTGCGAGCCAGAAGCAAAAAGGACCCTGTCCTCCAAATATCGGGGATCTGTGCTCTGGTTGCTGTTTGCTGCTTCTTATTAAAGAGAGGGCAGCCACTGTTGCACTGCCCCACATTGTTGCAAGCCCTTCTCCCTCCAGCTGAAGTGACCTCCAGGAGATGTGAATGCCTGGCGCCCTTCCCCATGCCCCTTGGTTTTTCACCTTTCCCCCTCTTGGGAGCCAGAAATTAAAGACTAAAACATTCAAAAACAACTTCATATGGAAAAAAAATTACTCAGTGACCTCACATCCCCAGGGAAAGGCTCAGAAAAGACCAAAGAACACCTTAAGTGTATATTTCAGGCTTTTCCTTTGCACAGAGACAGCCTACAATAACAGCAACAAAAACCCAAACAGTAAGCAAAAACAAAAATGAAAAACAGCAAAACACTGGGGAAGTGATTTCCAGAGGAACCTGATTTCCCAAGTTATCACATTGTTCAATTCAAATGTCGAGTGATCAAAAAATGCATAGAAAGAAAGGAAAATATGGTTCATCCAAAGTAAACAATCAAATCAATAGACTGTCCCTGAAAAAGACCTACAGCACATCTTCTAGACAAATCTATTAAAACAACTCTCTTAAAGATGCTCAAAGAACTAAAGTAAGATGTGGAGAGACTTAAAAAAAAAAAAAAGACGTGTGAACAAAATAGAAATATCAGTAAAGAAGATGTGAACAAAAAATTCTGGAGCTGAAGAGTACAATAACTAAAATGAAAAATTCACTACAAGATTCAAAGGCAGATTTGAGCAGATGAAAGAAAGGATCAGGAAATTTGAACATTAGACAATGGAAATTATGTAGTCTGAGGAACAGAAAGAAAAAAGATTGAGAAAATTGAAGAGAGCCTCAGACCTGTGGGGCCTCATCAAGCAAATCAAAGGCATCATGAAGTCTCAGAAGGAGAAAAGAAAAAAAGGAACAGAGAATATTTAAAGAAATAATGTGCCTGGAGAATCCCAGGGACAGGGGAGCCTTGCAGCCTTCCATCTATGGAGTCACACAGAGTTGGACATGACTGAAGCGACTTAGCAGCATAGTTAAATATACTCACTTTTCAATGTTGTTTTTAAAATTATATTTTGTGTCATTTTAAAATTTGCTGCATCTTTTTGTAAATCAGAAAATTGTTCACATAAAAAAAAAAGAAAGAATGGCTGAAAATGTCAAAAATTTTGATGGAAAGCATGCATATAAGCATCCACTCCAAGTAAGAGGAACTCAGAGATCCACACCAAGACACATAATCAAACTTTGAAAAGCCAGGCACAAGGACATGGAAGCAACCTAGATGTCCATCAGCAGACGAATGGATAAGAAAGCTGTGGTACATATACACAATGGAGTATTACTCAGCCATTAAAAAGAATACATTTGAATCAGTTCTAATGAGGTGGATGACGCTGGAGCCGATTATACAAAGTGAAGAAAGCCAGAAAGAAAAACACCAATACAGTATACTTACACATATATATGGAATTTAGAATGATGGTAATGATAAACCTGTACACAAGACAGCAAAAGAGACACAGATGTATAGAACAGCCTTTTGGACTCTGTGGGAGAGGGAGAGGGTGGGATGGGTTGGCAGAGTGGCAGTGTAACATGTGTGATATCATAAGTGAAATGAATCGCCAGTCCAGGTTTGATGCAGGATGCAGGATGCTTGGGACTGATGCACGGGGATAATCCAGAGAGATGGTGTGGGGTGGGAGGGGGGAGGTGGGGGTTGGGATTGGGAGTTCATGTAGACTCGTGGCTGATTCATGTCGATGGGTAGCAAAACGAATACAGTATTGTAAAGCAAAACAAACTGAAAAATAAAAATTAATTAAAGAAAAAAAAAGAAAAGCTGGGCACAAAGAGAAATCGTAAAAGTAGCAAGGAGAAGAAAATCACAAGTAAGGGATCTTCAATATAATTATAAGCAGATTCTCATTAGAAATCATGGAGGCCAAAAGGCAGTCGGAAAATATATTCAAATAAAAGAATAAAAACTGTCCATCAAGAATCTTATATCTGGCAACACTGTCCTTCAACATAGGCATAGGCCTAGGTTGAGGGAGGAATTAAATCATTCCCAGATAAAGCAAGGGAGTTCATAACCGTAGACCTGCCCTGTAAGAAATGCTCAAGGGAGACCTGCAGGTGAAATGGAAATACAATAAATAGTTATTCAAAGCTGTATTGTTAAAGGAAGATCTCAGTAAAAGTAAGTACTTGGGAAATTATAAACCAAAATTTATACCAGTGATTTGTGCTTTACTTTTTGTTTTCTACTTGACTTAAGATACTTAAGATACTGTTATATATAAAGGAAAAAAGTTTTTAGTATAAAACTAGTATTACTATAATATTCTTTTTTAACTCCAAATCTTCTTTTCTACATAATTTAAGAAACTAATATATTTAAAAGAATTATTAGTTTATGTTTTGGAGAGCAGACAACGTATGAAGATGTAATTTTGTGACATCAGCCACTGAAAGAGGTGGGGACAGAACTTTAAAGGAGCAGTTTTTGTAAGTTATTGATGCTGAGCTGGTATAAATTCAAATTACAGTGAACCGTCTATATCCACAGTTTCTATGTCAATGGATTCAACCAACTGTAGATCAAAAATATTTCCAGAACATTCCAAAATGCAAAACTTGGATTAGACACATGTTGGCAACTGTTTACATAGTATTTACATGGTGTTAGGTATGATAAGTAATCTAGAGAAGATTTAAATGGGAGGATGTGCATAAGTTATATGCAAATACTACATCATTTTCTGTAAAGGACTTTGAGCATCCACAGATGTTCATATCTTCAGGGGCTCCTGGAACTGATGGATGACTGAACAGTGTCTAACAGTAGGATGTTTAATATTATTTTGGTTAACCACAAATAATTAGCTATGGAATACACAAAAAGAAGTGAGAAAGGAATTAAACTTTGCTTTCAAAAGACCCATAAGCATAAAACATTGCATTTCAAAAATCCACCATACACAAAAAAGTAAAAATGCAGAAAATGAGGGCCAAAAAATTTAAAAGGATGTAGAAAGCAAATAGCACAATGACAGAAGTAAATCCTTCCTTATCAGTAAATACTTCAAATGTAAATGGATTAAACTCTCCATCAAAATGCTGAGATTGCAGAATGGATAGACAAGATCCAAATACATATCTTTCTCAACTTATGATGGGGTCCCAATAAGCCCATCTTAAATTGAAAATAGTGTACATTGGAAATGCATTTAATACACCTAACCTACTGAATATCTTAGCTTTAGGCTAGTTACCTTAAATGTGCTCAGAACAGGTACACTAGCCTAAGCTGGCCAAAATCGTCTAGCACAAAGCCTATTTAATAATAAAGTATGAGTATCTCATGTATTTTATTGACTACTATGTTGAAAAACATTGATTGGGTACAGAATGGTTGTGAGTGAACCAGTTCTTTATCCTTGTGATCACAGTGCTAACTGGGAGCTATGATTTGCTGCCACTGCCTGGAATCATGATAGATCTTATCACACCACTAGCCCAGAAAAAGATTGAAATTCAAAGTATGGTTTCTGCTGAATTTGTATCACTTTCACTCCATCATAGATTTCAGACCCCAAAGCACAAAGAGGTTGAAAATGAAAGAGAGGAAAAAATATTCCTTATCTTTAAATGGTAATCAAAAGAGCAGGGTGTCTATATTTTTTTTTTCCTTAAGGAAAAAAAAAAAGATAAGATATAAACTACTACTGAAAGTAGAAACATTACCAACAATTCTACAGAAATAAAAAGGATTACATGAGAACAATTATAGAGCAAAAAAATATGGATAAACTAGATAGGACATCTTTCTAGAAACAAAATCTATGAAGAGTATATCATGAAGAAATAAAAATTTGAGTAGTCCTGTAACTAGTAAGGAGTTGAATCAGTCATCAGAAATTCCAAACAAAGTAAAGCCTTGGACCTAATGGCTTCAATAGTAAATTTACCAAACATTTAAAGAAGAACTAGTATCAATTCTCCCCACCACCACCCCACCCCAAATCAAAGAGATAGGAACATTTCCTGAATCATTCTGTGAGGCCAGCATTATTCAGATACCAAAGCCAGACAAAGACACTACAAGAAAAAAGAAATTATAGGCCCTTGTCCTTGATCAACATTGATGCAAAAATCCTAAATGAAATAGTAGCAAACAGAGTCCAGCATTTTAAAGGATTATGCACCAGTTTGGATTTTTCCTGGAATTTAAGGATGGTTCAACATATAAAAATTAAAGTAATACATCATGTCAGCATAATGAAGGAAAATAATGATTATTCAATTGATGTAGAAAAAGCAGACAAAATGCAACACACTTTCATGATCAAAACACTCAGCAAACTCGAAACAGAAAGAAAGTACCTCATGAAATCCAGACAGAGGTTCATGACATTGTACAGGAGGCAGTGATTGAAACCATCCCCAAGAAAAAGTGCTAAATGGTTGTCTGAGGAGGCCTTACAAACAGCTGAGAAAAGAAGAGAAGCAAGAGGCAAAGGAGAAATGGAAAGATATACCCATCTGAATGCAGAGTTCCAAAGAATAGCAAGAAGAGATAAATAAATCTTCCTAAGTGAACAATGCAAAGAAATAGAGACAAACAACAGAATGGAAAGACTAGAAGTTTCTTCAAGAAAATTAGAGATACCAAGGTAACATTTCATGCAAAGATGGAACTCAATAAAGGACAGAAATGGTATGGACGTAAGAGAAGCAAAGGAGATTAAGAAGAGCTGGCAAGAATACACAGAAGAACTGTACAAAAAAGATCTTCATGACCCAGATAATCACAATGGTGGGATCACTCGATTAGAGCCAGACATCTTGGAATGTGAAGTCAAGTGGGCCTTGGGAAGCATCACTATGAACACAGCTAGTGGAGGTAATGGAATTTGAGCTAAGCTATTTCAGATCCTGAAAGATGATGCTGTGAAAGTGCTGCACTCAATATGCCAGCAAATTTAAAAACTCAGCAGTGGCCACAGGACTGGAAAGGTCAGTTTTCATTCCAATTCCAAAAAAAGCAATGCCAAAGAATGTTCAAAGTATCACACAATTGCACTCATTTTACATGCAAAGTAATACTCAAAATTCTCCAAGGCAGACTTCAACAGTACATGAACTGACAACTTCCAGATGTTCAAGCTGGATTTAAAAAAGGCAGAGGAACCAGAAATCAAATTGCCAACATCCACTGGATCATAGAAAAAGCAAGAGAATTCCAGATAAACATTTACTTCCATTTCATTGACTACACTAAAGCTTTTGTGTGGATCACAACAAACTGTGGAAAATTCTTAAAGAGATGGGAATACCAGACCACCTTACCTGCCTCCTGAGAAATCTGTATGCAGGTCAAGAAGCAACAGTTAGAACTGGACATGGAACAATGGACTGGTTCCAAATTGGGAAAGGAGTATATCAAGGCTGTATATTATCACCCTGCTTATTTAACTTATATGTAGAATACATTATGCAAAATGCCAGGCTGGTTGAAGCACAAGCTGGAATCAAGAGCCTCAGGAGAAATATCAATAAGCTCATATATGCAGGTGACACCAGCCTTATGGCAGAAAGTGAAGAACTTAAGAGCCTTTTGGTGAAAGTGAAAGAGGAGAGTGAAAAAGCTGGCTTAAAACTCAACATTCAAAAAACGAAGATCCTGACATCCAGTTCCATTACTTCATTGAAAATAGATAGGGAAACAATGAAAATAGTGACAGACTTTATTTTTTTAGGCTCCAAAATCACTGCAGATGGTGACTGCAGCCATGAAATTAAAAGATGCTACCTCCTTAGAAGAAAAGCTATGACTAACCTAGACAGCATATTAAAAAGCAGAGACTTCATTTCACTTTGCCAACAAAGGTCCATCTAGTCAGAGCTATGGTTGTTCCAGTAGTCATGTATGGATGTGAGAGTTGAACCATAAAGAAAGTGGAGCACTGAAGAATTGATGCTTTTGAACTGTAGTATTGGAGAAGACTTGAGAGTCCCTTGGGCTGCAAGGAGATCAAACCAGTCAATCCTAAAGGAAATCAATCCTTAATATTTATTGGAAAGACTGATGCTGAAGCTGAAGCTCCGAAACTTTAGCCACCTGATGCAAAGAGCTGACTCAATGGAGAAGATCCTGATGCTGGGAAATACTGAAGGCAGGAAGAGAAACGGATGACAGAGGATGAGATGGTTGGATGACATCACCGACTCAATGATTTTGAGCAAGCTCCAGGAGATGGTGAAGGACAGGGAAGCCTGGTGTCCGGGGTCACAAAGATTCCTGCTAGTGCAGGAGACACTGATTTGATCCCTGGGTCAGGTAGATCCCCTGTTAGGGGAAATGGCAACCCACTCTAGTATCCTTTTCTGGAAAAATCCCATGGACAGAGGAGCCTGGTGGCCTACAGTCCATGTGGTTGTAAAGAGTTGGACACAACTGAGTGCACACACACACACACACACACATAACAGAATACAGTGCAGCCATATAAAAGAATTAGATCCTGCCATTTGTGACAATATAGGAAGACATTGAAGACAGTATGGTGTTTGAAATAACTCAGATGAAGAAAGACAAATACTGTATGATTTTACTCCTGTAAAGTCTAATGAAACAAATGAGCAAACAATAAAACGAAAGCAAAATTTTAGATACAGAGAGCAGATTAATGGTAGCACTGGATTGAGCAGGGGAACAGAGGGGAAGTAGTGTGGACAAATAGGGTGAAGGGGTCAACTGTATGGTAATAGATGGAAACTTGACTTGAGGTCAGCGCTTTGTAGGACAGTAAGTCCGCTACATATAATAAACCTTCAAGTTGCGAACATTCGAAGATAAGAACGTTCATTCTCATGTCCAGCCACATAAGTTATTTCATGTGTCTGGTGTACCCTGTCATGTCCACGCATCCTCTACAAGTGGTGTGCTTTTGGGTACTTTACAGTACCGCATAGAGTACAGTAGGACAGTGTATTTATTTCAAGTCCAGGTTGTCTGGAAGCAACTCGTTAGTTCTTCAGAAGCAACTGAAGAACCAAAAGGATTCATGACATGGGAAATGGGAAGGAGTTTTCTTTATTTGAGGAGGCACTGTTAGTTTTTGAGGCATGGACCCAGATGTAATATGGAGCATGAAGCTTGCAGCAACCATTCAGAACTCAATCCAGTGCTACCATGTCATCTATGATGAGAAAAAAGAGGTACTGGATCGTTTTTCCAAAAGGTAGGAAGTGTAGGTAGAATTGAATCCAGCAAAGAACCAGACCAATGCCCTCAGGGTCAGGCATGAGTGAGAGCGCAGCTCACCCTCCGTCTCTTATTGCTGATGACCCTTCAGCACTGCCATCTCCCACCTCCTCTCCCTGCTCCAGTCAGCTCCTCTTGCCTGTTCACTCGATGCCAGACCCTGTACGCCAGATGTTGTACTCTACTATTGTACTGCTGCAGGTGTGGTACAATTTAAATACTTTCTTTATTTTTGTGTTTGTTTCTTATGTATTTCTATGTGAAAAGTATTAATATTTTAACTTATTGCAGTACAGTACTAGACATCTGTGTTAGTTGCGTACCTGAGCTTGTTGGATTTACAAACAAATTAGACCTACTAATTTACTCTTGGAATGGAACTCCTCTGTATGAGGGGTCTTACTATATGGAAAACATGGAGCAGTGAACGTCCTGTTTTGCATGAACCTAAAATGTCCATCAACTAATCTCAGTTTTAAGTCATTAGTTTATAACCAATAAACATTCTCTCTAGATTTTTCTTAATTTTTAAAAAGATCACTGAGTAACTCAGTAGATGCTAGAAAAATGGTGATAAAATTCAATATACATTTCTTATCAAAACTCAAATTACTGATGTAAAGTGTAATATATCTGGCAAAATAAGGCTTTTTATTAATATAATGAAGCCTTAGACTATGTGTTTGGGGTCATTGGAGGTGAGGACCAAGTTCTCAGTGGTACACCTAAGCCTAGTGTTACCAGCTATGACTTTTGAATGGAAATGTTTAGTAATTGTCTAATAGCTCATTTTGCACCATCAACCTGTTGCCAACAACATACTTAGTTTAACAGTACAAGTACTGCTATTAATATTAGGACATTTACTAACAAAATTTAACACTGTTCTAGAAATTCTTGGTCAAAGCATTAACACGAAAATATTTATTCATCAGGAAGGAGAAACACTACTGTCTCTCTTTGTAAATAATGTATCAGTATATATACCTTAAAAAGTCCTGAAGGATGAACTGAAAAATATTTTTAGTAGCTAAGACAATTTTGGAAATGAATGGATACAACATAAAAATAAAAACCAGAAGCCTTAGAAAAGGAAAGGGGCAAGTTATGAAGTGGGGAGATTTGTCTATTGATGATGAGAATGTTCTCTGCAAGAATTAGTTCAAGTTTTGGCTGCAAGTAACACACACCCTAATCAGCCAGGTTAAAATCATTTATAAGAGTTACGTCTTGTGACAAAAAAATCACAGAGACAGGGGCTCCTGGTTTACGTCCATGCTTAGCAGCATGCAGAAGCTCAGGTCCCCCATGCCCACTGGCCAACATTTGGCATTGCTGTATCCATGCGTCCTGGGCTGCAGTATGGACCCCTCAAGGGTTAAGACCCAGCAGTGTCCAGTGGAAGAAGATACCCAGGCGAGTTATTGATATATAACATTTTTGGCCATCAGCTAAAAATCTATAAATTGGACCTGCCTCTTGAGAAACCTATATGCAGGTCAGGAAGCAACAGTTAGAACTGGACATGGGACAACAGACTGGTTCCAAATAGGAAAAGGAGTACGTCAAGGCTGTATATTGTCACCCTGCCTATTTAACTTCTATGCAGAGTACATCATGAGAAATGCTGGGCTGGAAGAAGCACAAGCTGGGATCAAGATTGCTGGGAGAAATATCAGTAACCGCAGATATGTAGATGACACCACCCTTATGGCAGAAAGTGAAGAGGAACTAAAAAGCCTCTTGATGAAAGTGAAAGAGGAGAGTGAAAAAGTTGGCTTAAATCTCAACATTCAGAAAACGAAGTCATGCCATCTGGCCCCATCACTTCATGGGAAATAGATGGGGAAACAGTGGAAACAGTGTCCGACTTTATTTTTGGGGGCTCTAAAATCACTGCAGATGGTGACTGCAGCCATGAAATTGAAAGATGCTTACTCCTTGGAAGAAAAGTTATGACCAACCTAGATAGCATATTCAAAAGCAGAGACATTACTTTGCCAAAAAAGGTCTGTCTAGTCAAGGCTATGGTTTTTCCAGTGGTTGTGTATGGATGTGAGAGTTGGACTGTGAAGAAGGCTGAGCACCGAAGAATTAATGCTTTTGAACTGTGGTGTTGGAGAAGACTCTTGAGAGTCCCTGCAAGGAGATCCAACCAGTCCATTCTGAAGGAGATCAGCCCTGGGATTTCTTTGGAGGGAATGATGCTAAAGCTGAAGCTCCAGTACTTTGGCCACCTCATGTGAAGAGTTGACTCCTTGGAAAAGACTCTGATGCTGGTAGGGATTGGGGGCAGGAGGAGAAGGGGACGACCGAGGATGAGATGGCTGGATGGCATCACTGACTCGATGGACGTGAGTCTGAGTGAACTTCAGGACTTAGTGATGGACAGGGAGGCCTGGCGTGCTGTGATTCATGGGGTTGCAAAGAGTCGGACACGACTGAGCGACTGAACTGAACTGAACTGAACTGAATATATATCTCATAGTATCCCAGGTGGCACTAATGGTAAAGAACTCTCCTGTCAGTGAAGGATATGTAAGAGACATGAGTTCAATCCCTGAGCTGGGAAGATCCCCTGGAGGAGGGCAATGCAACCCACTCCAGTATTCTTGCCTAAAAAATCCCATGGACAGAGGAGCCTGGAGGGCTACAGTCCCCAGGGTCACAAAGAATCAGACAGGACTGAAGTGACTGGGCACGTGTGTATGCCTGTCACCCTGATACTGCACATGCATGCATGCTCAGTTGCTCAGCTGTGTCCGACTCTTAGTGTGCACGCACGTATAGTATCACTATGACATGCATACATGCATGCTCAGTTGCTTAGTCGCGTCCGACTCTGCAACCCTGTGGACTGTAGTCCTCCAGGCTCCTCTAACCATGGGATTCTCCAGGCGAGAATACTGGAGTGGGTTCCTGTGCCCTCCACCAGGGGATCTTGCTGACCCAAGGATCTAACCCTGGGTCTCATATATTGCAGGCAGATTCTTTACCATCTGAGCCATCAGGGAAGCGAGTATTACTGTAGAGCTTAAGTATGGGTTTTCTTCATTTCTACACTGTGGTACTTTGTCAACCAGGACATGTGAATGCTTTCCCCAAAGCCCGGCCCTTACTTATCTTGGAGTGTCATTTTCTCTCATTTTTTAATCTCTGTTTCAGTTTGCAAATTATTCTTTTTGATATAGAATAAGATTTGAGGTATTTTTATATTATTTTATATTAAAAAAACTTTTTCTTGGAGTATAGGTGATTTACAATGTTGTGTTAATTTCGGCTGTACAACAAATTGAATCCATTATACGTGTATCCACTCTTTTTAAGATTCTGTTCCCATATAGGCCATTACAGATTATTAAGTAGAATTCCCTGTGCTATAGAGGATGTCCTTATCAGTTATCATCTTATGTATAGCACACCAATCTCCCGATTTATCCTTCCGCCTCCCTTACCCCCTAGTAACCATGTTTGTTTTCTCCATCTGTAACTCTATTTCTGTTTTGTAAATAATTTTATTTGTATTCTTTTTCTAGTTGGTATTTGTCTTTGACTGACTTAGTAGGACAATCTCTGGGTCCATCTGTGTTGCAAATGGCATTATTCTGTTCTTTTTTATGGCTGAAGAGTCAGATATGACTGAGCAACTGAACTGAACTGAATATGCCATTGTATATATGTAATGCATCTTCTTTATCCTTTCCTCTGTTGATGGACATTTGGGTTACTTCCATTTCCTGGCTATTGTAAATAATGCTGCCATAAACACAGGGGTGCATGTATCTTTTTGAATAATGGTTTACTTTGGGTATATCCCCAGGAGTGGGGTTGCTGATTGATATGGTAGTTCATTTTTAGCTTTTTAAGGAAGTTCCATTCTGCTCTCCATACTGGATGTACCAATTTATATTCCCGCCAACAGTGTAGGAGGGCTCCCTTTGTTCCATACCCTCTCCAGCATTTATTGTTTTAGATTTTTTAATGATGTCCATCCTGACTGATGTGAAGTGATACCTAATTATAGTTTTGGTTCGCATTTCTCTAATAACTAGAGATGTTAGCATTCTGTATGTCTTCTTTGGAGAAATGTGTTTAGATTGTCTGCTGTTTTTTGACTGGGCTTTTTATATTGAGCTGCATTGTATATTTTAGAGATTAATCTTTTATCTATTGCTTCATTTTCAAGTATTTTCTCACATTCTGAGGGTTGTCTTTTCATTTTTTACATGATTTCCTTTGCTGTACAAATGATTTTAAGTTAAGTTAGGTCCCATTGCTTTATTTTCGTTTTTATTTTCATTACTGTAGGAGGTGGGTCAAAAAAGGTCTTGCTGAGATTTATGTCAAAGAGTGTTCTTGCTGTTTTCTTAAGAGTTTTACAGTGTCTGGCCTTACATTTAGGTATTTAAACCATTCTTCCTGTTTTCCATTAAGACTTTTACAGTGTCTGGCCTTACATTTAGGTCTTTAAACCATTTTGAGTTTGTTTTTTTGTGTGGCATTTGGTAGTGTTCTATTTTTCATTCTTTTACATGTAACTGTCCAGTTTTCCAGTACCACTTATCAAGAAGACTGTCTTTTCTCCATTGTAAATTCTTGCCTTCTTTGTCACAGATCACAGGTGCCCATAGGTGCCTGGGTCTATACCTGGGCTTCCTATCCTGCTCCGTTGATGAATTATGATTTTAAAATGCTTTGAACTCCAGAGTCATGTGCCATGGAATCATGTGTATGTTTGGGGGACATTTTTGAAATGATCTCTCTCATCTGTGGCACATACCTGTTCTTGCCTGGCCTTCTCTCTCTGTGGTTTTCACACATACAATGATGTCTTCGTCACTCCACCTCCCTGAATGAGTCAAAACTGAGTATTCTCCTTTCTGTGTCTCTTCTCTGTGAGATCCTGGATATTCTGCCACATCAGTATATTGTCAGGAGTTCTGCTTTAGCCAGATGAGCAAGCATAGTGAACGTCTGGGACACACACATCCCCCATGCCAGCCGATGCCCCCTCTAGCCCGGGAGCCTCATGCCACCCCAAGAGAGTGCAGCCTCCACTCCTGCTTTCTGTGCCCTCAACCAGTCTTTCTAGCAGCTTCACCCCTGTGTTTGTTCACCTGAGGGTTTATGTTCTTGACAAGTACAGAATTGATCCACCTCCCATTTGTTGTTTCTTTATTATTCTAAGTACCTTTCCATCTCCATGCTCAGATGTTTTAACCCCACCCTTCCAGTTCCCATGTGATGAGACTGTTAACGTAACTGTCCAGTTAAGTCGGACACTTGTCATCATTTCTCATTACCCTCCAGTGTGAGTGATGGTGCTGCACGAATGTTTCAGACATGCCCTCAGTACATCTCTGGTACAAAGACCACAGCCCTAGCCCACACCAACCCCCATCGCTTGTGATGGGGAGGTGGAGTCATCCCTTCGAACACTTCTATCCTCAGGGGCAGCAGGTAGGCTTGATGCAGGCTTGCTGGGCATCAGAAGCAGGCATGTCTCACGAGGCTGCCACAAGCATTCAGCATGGTGTAACAGAGGCAAAGTTCAGAGCAGAGGCACCATCCCTCCCTCCTTCCATCGCTTATCTGTCTCATGGATGGGATGTCTGTCGCAATGCCAGATGCTGGCTTGGGTTCTAAGAGTTCCCAGGTGAGTGAAATCCTCTCCTTGTGTGCAGAAGTTCAAACTATTCTACTACACTGTGGTGCCCAATATGTGGATTCTTTTTTGAGTGCCAAGAGGACAGGGGTCCTAGTCCAGTCCTGATTGTGGTGATAGTCAGTGAGCTGTGATTCTGATCTGAGGCTTGAAAGATAAATGGGAATTAGTCAGATGAGAGGCTGAGGGGCTGGGGATGGTGGTGTGAAGATGGGCCAAGACTTTGCAAAGGAATGATCTCCATGTTTTAACACTAGGGGCTGCTTTCTGGTGAGGGTCTGGGAGAGGTGAGCAGGATACTAGCAGTTGGTTGTTGTTGTCAGGACAGTGGGAAATGAGACTGAAATAAGTAAGGACCTGAGGATGGAGGGCCTTTTACCCCTAGTAGAGGAACTCGGCTTACAGCCCTGTGAGTGAATTGGTGGCTGTGCTGACAGAGGACGTTCAAGTCATGGGTGGGAAGATGAGCTGTGTGTCTGCTGGAATGTGTTTGAGAAACCTGTCTAAACCTTGAGAAGCAGCCTGGCCAGAGGAGGTGGATGTACGAATTTTGGATCTGAGCTCTGATTAAACTGTGTGAGGCAGGTAGTATATGGAGGAGAGAACACTAGAGCCCACTCTGAGCTGAGCTGGTTGTACAGACACAGGGAACAGATGGAGTCACTTAGGAGAGCTGCGGGGACCTGGTGGCCCTGGGCTTGCGAGCCACTTGGTCTTTCTCGGAGGTCATCACCCCTCCTGTGTTCCCACTCCATTCTTTATGGCGAGTCGGATTCTTCTGCACCCCAAGAAAAGGCTGGCCTGGCTCATCTCCTCCTCAGTTAGCTTGGTGGAGTAGCAGCCGGGTCACTGTGAGGAAAGCTTGGCAGCAACGGTGGAATGGTTCCATCAGGTGGAGCTGCTATAATTGACTAATGTTTGCTGAATCTGGGGTTCCCTCTCAAATCTCACACAGGCTGTCAAGGAGGAAAGAGCGGATGGCAGTAAGGAGTAAAACGACTTCAGCTCTATCGAGAAGCACAGTATGCTTGGGATAGAGAGCAGCCCAATGCAGCCTGGCTGGTGACAGCCCTGAACTAAGCCCTCAGTCCTGGGATGCTGCTCAGAATGCAGGTCTAGCGAATCCCCAGCCTTCCGTAGTCTGCTGTCCCTCTCCAGCTGGAGGGAGGCCCATTTCATCACCCTGTTGTGAGAACGTGTCACTGTGGAAAGAGCTTGGGCTTCACAGGACAGTACTCGGTTCAATTCTGAGCCTCCACATAGTAGCTGTGTGACTTTGGCAGGTTATGTCTTGCTGAGCTTCAGTGTCTTCAAGAATATGGATGCAATAGCAATGCCCTTGCTGTGCCCACACCGTGCCCTTCCCATGGGATAGAGGCACAATGCAGATTGCCATTAACACTTGAGAAGACAGCCAGGCAACTGTGTGGCTACAGCTGTTATACTCACATCTCCTGATCCTTTCCTGTCCCCTGGAGAAATAGTCTTCCTCTGACTCGCTTCTTCACAGATTCTCTATTTTCTTTCTCTACCTAAACCATCTACCATAAGCCTTCAGAATGTAAAGGCTAGTTCTCTTCCCCCACATTCCACCCCCTGTAAGACAGAGGAATGGTCCTGGTGTCCCGTTGGCTCCTGACCTTCACTTTTATGTCCTTACAGCCCCAAGAATCCCTAACCACACACTGAGTCCCAAACAATCTGGTTCTTCCATTCTCCAACACCATTTCGCTACCATCTGTGAGCATCTCTTCTTTGAGGACTTGGGAATCTGTCTGGTAAAATCACCAACGCCCCTGGCCTGCGGTGCACGGGCTGCCTTGTGGGAGCACTGGGCCTCCTTCACACAGGGGGCTGTGGGTCCCTGTGCTGCTGCTCTGAGCTACTGCCTGTGGCTCCTCTGCCCATTGGACGGAAAATACTAGGTGTCCTCCTGTGTCCCAGGCTCTTTGCTAGACAGTGGGGTTCAAATGTTGAACCAGGCATATAAGGTCCCTAACCTTCATTGAGCTTATATTCTCCCTAGAAATCCTCTCTTTACTATATTTCTGTCCCTAACTGTATAAACATGTTCAAGCACTTCCTGTCCTTAAAAATATTTCTGTCTTGAGAATATACAATGGGGAAAGACAGTCTCTTCCATAAGTGGTGCTGGGAAAACTAGACAGCTACATGTAAAAGAATGCAGTTAGAATATGTTCTCATACCATATATAAAAATAAACTCAAAATGGATTAAAGACCTAAATGTAAGCCCCCAAATCATACAACTCCAGAAGAGAACATGAAGCAGGACAGTCTTTGACATAAATCACAGCGAAACATTTTTTGAATCTGTCTCCTAAGGCAAGGAAACAGAAGCAAAAATAAACAAATGGGACATCAAACTAAAATGCTTTTAACAGTGAAGGAAACCATCATCAAAACAAAAAGGCAATCATCTGAATGGGAGAGAATAGTTGCAAATCATATATCTGATAAAGGGTTAATATCCAAAATATATAAAGAGCTTATACAACTCAAACAAGTAACCAAACAACCTAATTTTAAAATGGGCAGAGGATATGAATAGACATTTTTCCAAAGAAGATACGCAGATGGCCAGGAGACACATGAAAAGATGCTCAACATCAGCAGTCACCAGGGAAAGGCAAACCAAAGCCACCCTGAGATATCACCTCACACCTGTCAGAATGGCTAAGTCGACAAGGATGTGGAGAAATGGGAACCTTGTTCACTATTGGTGGGATTATAAATTGGCGCAGCCACTATGGAGAACAACATGGAGGTTCCTCAAAAAACTAAAAATAGAGCTTCCGCATGACCTTGCAGTTCTTCTCCTGGGTAAACATCCAAAGAAAATGAAAACACTAACTTGAAAAGTACCTGCACCCCAGTATTCTGTGTACAGTAGCCAAAATATGGAATTGACCTAAGTGTCCATCAACAAATGAAAAGCTCAGAAGACCTGGTGTGTGTGTGTACACACACAATATGGGCTATTACTCAGCCATAAAAAAAAAAAAAAAAAGAATGAAATTTTGCCATTTGTAACAACATGGATAGACCTGGAGAATGTTATGCTTAGTGAAGTAAGTCAGAGAAAGTATTATTGCTTGTATGTGGAATCCAAAAAATAAAACAAATGAGTGAATTTAACAAAACAGAAGCAGACTCACAGACGTAGATAACAAACCAGGGCTCACCAGTGGGGAGAGGGACAGCGGGAGGGACAAGGTAGGGGAGGGGATTAAGAGGAACGGACTGTCTAAAAAAATTGGCAATAAGGATATATTTGCAGCACAGTGAAATATAGCCATTCTTTTGTAACAACATTAAATGGGGTATAATTTGTAAAAATCTTGAATCACTATGTTGTACACTTGAAACCTAATGTAACCTTTAAATCAACTACACATGCATGCCTCCCTGGTAGCTCAGACCATACAGAATCCGCCTGCAATGCAGGAGACCATGGTTTGATCCCTGGGCTAGGAAGATCCCCTGGAGGAGGGCATGGCAACTTACTGCAGTATTCTTGCCTGGAGAATCCCATAGACAGAGGGGCCTGGCAGGCTACAGTCCGTGGGGTCGCAAGGAGTCAGACACGACTGAGCGACTAAGCACAGCACAAGCATGCATGCTTGTCTGACTCTTTGCGACCTCATAGACCGCAGCCCGCCAGGCTCCTCTGTCCATGGGATTCTCCAGGCAAGAATCCTGGAGTGGGCTGCCGTGACTTCCTCCAAGGAATCTCCCCAGCCCAGGGATTGAACCTGCATCTCTTAAGTCTACTGCATTAGCAGGCAGATTCTTTACCACTAGCGCCAGGTGGGAAGCCCTGAATCAACTATACCTTAATTTAAAACAGGTTTTTTAAGGAATAAAGGAAACACACCTGCCCTTGTCCTGCACCCCTTTAGCCAACACCCATCCTCTCTCTGGTCTTTGCCCCTTACCCTGGAGCAGCTCTCTGCCCCAGCAGCTGGGCCTCCGTGCCAGCCTCAGTGCTGAGACTACTGGCAAGAAGTATGAGGGTCCTCTTCGGGGAGTGCAGGCAGTACTGCTCGTCCTGCCCTCTCCTCCCCCTCCTGATGACAAAGCTCCTGCCTCACCGTTCTGCTTTCCTCCCAGCCTCCTCTCATTCTCCTCGCCCGCCTGGACCTCCTGTGTTTCTCCTGTCAGGAGTGTTGGTCCTCTCCTCAGTCGCCCTCTGGCCCCCTCCACACGCTCTTCCTTGGGGAGTTTTCACCACGGCCATGTCTCTGCTACCACTTCCATACCAAGGCTCCCAGAGCTGCTCAGACTCCTGCAGAGCTGCCCTCTGTCCTCTCTCTTGCCACGTGGCCCCTGCTCAACACTGGAAGCCGGGGTCTTTCCTAGGCAGGCCTCTCCTCCCCATGGTCGTCCCACTCAGCTGGTCCCCAGTCCTTGGATATGCCTCCTGAACCCCTCGTTCTCTCCTCATTTCTTGTCTCATATTCAAAGGCTTTTTGTGTCTTTCCTAGACTATTACATTAGCCTCTCTTTTTTTATCTTTAACTTTATTTGTATAAAATATACAGAGATTCAAAGAGAAATAAACTATCTCTGCCCTTGAGAAGTGGACGGTCCTGGCTAGTCATGGGCTTGTGAACAAACACATCTCCTGGCAACAGGAAGACGCACCACTAGAAGCCTCTTGGAGAGGAGGAGCGGATCGAGACCCATCTGTGGCTGATGTGCTCCTCCTGACACCCCGAATGCCTCTTTGCCTGTATGTTTCTGTCCTTCAGCTCACTTGTAGAATTCCAAGACATCCTGCACACTTTGGTGGGCATCTTTCCGGAAATCTGACCTTTATTCAGTTAAACTGTAGCATAGTGAGATTTGCACAAAAAAGGATCCCACATAATATACAGGCAGACACTACCTCTCTGGTGCCTGAGCATCCCCTGGGTTGATTGAGGTCTAATTCAGATGCATCTGAGTCACTCGTGAACTTAGCTAAGCCCACGAAAAGCCCGGAGCCCACGGTTTCTTTCTTGATTCTTTATTTAGTCAGCATTCTATCACATTATCAACATGATCAGAAAATGCAGATCCAAGAAATAGGCTCAACACAGCAGCTCGGGTACTTCTGTGAAACGAGAGTTGGGGCTAGATATTCCCGCTTGTCTCCATCTGTGTGCTCTTGCCCCCCTGTGGCCTGCACGCTGGCCTGCAGCAGGGCTCAGCCTGCATCTACAGCTTCTCCCTGAGGCAAGGGAGCGGCATCTTTCTGCAGCATCCAGGGCAGGGGAGAGCCCACAGACCTGTCCACACACCCCGCTGACTTCAGGCCCCTAGGTTGTCTCCCTGCTGGGAATTTGGTTCACCTGGATGACAGGTGCTCTGCCCTGAGTAAATGTTACCCAGCAGGTGGGAGCACAGCTCATACTTCAGCACACTGTTCTCAGAAGCTTTGTGGAGGTGCCTGTGATGCTTCTAGTCAGGAGCTGGGAAGCCCAGGTCCTCTTCTCAGTTCTAAGTTGGCTTACCTTTCAGCATCCTGGCTTTCCAGGCCCTCAGGGCTGCTGGGCCGTCTGTGTTGATAATTTTTTGGTGCATGTCCCCAAGTGTTGGCAGAGCTCGTCTGGTTGTCCCTCGGTTGGGGGTTGGCCTCCACCACGCCTGACCCTGCTATCATCCCTCCAACACTCGGGCACCCTTGTGGACTGAGGAGCTTTCTGGCCATCTGCCCTGTGAAGGAGCCGCTTCAGGAGGCTGGGCCAGCACCTCACCTTTGCTCGTTCTCTGCACCCTGGTGCCCTCCTGTGTCTGAGCTTGTTGGCCTGTGATACATGCCCGCTAAGTGCATGACCAGGGCAGTGGTCTTCACCAGGGCACCCGGCCAGGCTGTGCTCTCATCTGCTTCTTTGTCTTTCAGGAGCCCAGCCGCTGGGGCTGCCATATTACACTGACCCTGGAGGATCGGGGATGAATCCTGCTGGAAACCCTGTGGCGATGGCTTTCCAGGTCCAGCCCAACTCATCCCAGGGAAGCACAGCCTACCCACCGCCCCCTTCCTACTGCAACACGCCCCCGCCCCCCTATGAGCAGGTGGTGAAGACCAAGTAGCCGGGAGCTGCCAGCACCTGCCTGTGTGACGTGGCCGGGATGCAGGGCGAGGCCGTCGCTTGCTCTCCCTGCTCCATCACTGCTCACTTCCAGGAAAGGTCTTATGAGCCACTGAGGGCAAGTTCCTTTTTTATATCTTCAAAGCACAGCTTCCTCTCAAGTTTTCCTTGGAGGACCAATATTTCAATTCACCCCATGTCTCCTCTGTTGCTTTTGTTTCCAATGTAATCTGGGCTCTGG
Organism: Aepyceros melampus; assembly: GCA_006408695.1. NCBI lineage: Eukaryota > Metazoa > Chordata > Mammalia > Artiodactyla > Bovidae > Aepyceros > Aepyceros melampus. The sequence continues at coordinate 355,474 of SJXQ01006586.1, forward strand.
CTGAGTGGACAGTCCTGAGGGTTCCCCCCTGAGCTGGCTGCCCAGGCCCACAGGGGGCAGACCCCGGCAGAAGGGCAGGCGGGGCGGGTGAGTGCGTGGGGGCGTGAAGGGGGCCCGTGGCCCAGGCATCCTGCACACAGCAGGCTGCCGGCTAAAACCAGCCCCGCAGAGCCAGCAGTCTCCTCTTCCAGAAATGATGACGGGGCACAGCCTCTGAGCCCCCTCTTCCCCTTCCCTTCCTGAAGACCAGAGTGCTCCCCTTGGTAGCACCAGGGCTGGGAGAGCGCTGGTGTGCTATACCTCAGGGAGATGGGGCTCTAGAATCAGGCCAAGTTGATGTCTGTAATTCCCCGAAAATCACTAAGGGAAGGTATTTAAATTCATGGGAAATTGCCTCCTGCCTCAATCTGGACATTGCATTTTATGAACTCTTGGTCTGACCTGGGGGGAAAATGGAGCTGTTTTCAGTGCATCTGGGGAAGGTGGTGTGGAGTCATGCCCTGAGGTCAGACTCAGAGTCTTTCCTGGGTTCACTAGTTCTCTGGCCTGTGATCACAGCCAGGCATCTCTGCACCCTCCCCTGAAGCAGGCCTGACAGTGCGTTGTGATGGACACTTTCAAAGGCCGGCTGGGAAGCCACGTCGGCTCCTGGAGAGAAGTGTCCCAGCGGAGCACAGCCAGTGGCTTGAGCCTGGGTGGGCAAACCTGGGCCCTGGCTGACTGATCTCAGCAGGTGTATGCCAGGCTCTGCAGAGGAGGAGCTTGCTAAGAAATTAAGACAGGAGCACAAAACCCCGGGACTGCAAATAGATCTCTTCCGAAAAGACTGCATAGATTTCACTGAGGAGTTAATCAAATTAGAATAAAGATGTGGTTGGAAATGCAAGCCTGGCTCAGAAACCTCTCTAGCCTCGAGTCACAAGTAGTCCTGGATTGTTAGGGGACTGGAGTTCTGCTCCTCTGCGAAGGCTACGCCCACCATCGTGTACTTAAACCCAGATTGAGACCTGATGGGCCGTGTACAGGAAGGGCAAAGCATCGTAGC